>MU392545.1:0-405230 GCA_022578505.1 Nemania abortiva
TATAGTTATTAGTTTAAAAATTATATTTATTAAATATTTAATATAAATATATAAGCTATAAATATAATAAATTATATAAAGCTAAAATAAAATAACTATAAAATAAAATTTTAAAGTTTATAACTTTAAAAATTTTTAATTAAGTTTATAAATATAGCTTAAAACTTTATTAAAAATTAAAAATATTTTTAATAAACTATAACCTATTTATATAATAATAATAATTATAATATATATTTTAAATAATTATTATAAAAATAAATTAATAATATTAATAAATAAAAAAAAATTTTAAAATAAAGTTTAGCTTTATAGCTATATAAAAAAATAAAATAAAATAAAACGCTAAAAAAATAATACTTAAAATACTAAAAGCTTAATAAAAAAACAAAAATTAATAAAACAATTATATAGCTACTATTTATTAAATAATTTAAGCTATTTTTTACATTTGTTATACTATATTATATTAAGTTATAGTTGTAATAGAGATAGAGTTCCTCCATACTGTGGCTACAGTAGAATACTAAGGGCTACCTATAGTGGGTCTATGCCCTGTGGGTCAGGTGACAATGTCCCTAGGGCTATATAGGCAACGGACCTGAGGGGTAGCGGTCCCGAAGGGTGTTCTAACATGCTATCTAAAAGGCTAATCACTTCCGGAAGTCTTGCTGTTATGCTAACATAAACCCTCCCCAGGGCGCTAAGGTAGCTTAAGTAGTAACAAAGTTAATACGGTATACTTTTTTTTTTGGCTCCCCGGCATATAAAAATATTGGAATGATCCGGGACCCTGTGAAAACACTTGTTCCGATCATCTACACTCGCCCGATATGCCTAGTACTATACGCCCCGTTATCAGCTCTGGTGAGCTAAGCGACGAAGCAACGACTATCACGGCCTTTTCTAACACCATGTCTTTCACACGTCACGTCATGTGCCTGGCGGCGAGTCTACCCATCGCCTTCCTTAGCAAGTCGCCGGTCTCCAAGGCGATTGCTCTTCTATGCGCCATGACTACCTTCTACTCTTTCCCTATGACGCCAAAAACGGCTCGAGTCATTTGCACGCTCAGCTTTGTGCTAAGTACTACGTTATACTACATAAATAGAGGTATTCCCCAAAATCAGGAAGACAACGAAATATTCGGTGAGTCTCTCTCTCTTTCTCTGCCTAAGTTGTTCTGCTAGATTCCAATCATTGATAGCTCTACTCTTTATTCTTTCCTTCAGCAGCCAGAAATTGACTCCCGAGGAGAGCATGCAGACGCAACGTCCAAAGGATATTTTCCTTCGTTGCGTAGAGAAGAGTCTACTTTCACTAGTAAATTACTTCTATACAATTATCGTCACTGGCAACTCTCTCACATCGGGGCTTAAGCCAGGAGCATGGTTTTTCGTCTTTATTTGGCCTTGGGTAGTTACGCCTTCTATAGCTCTTTATCAATCGTGGTGGAGACAGAGAGACGACGCAAGCGTGATGATAGTTGTATGACAGAAGATAGAGATGGAGGGAAGAACAATGTTTTCAATTACATCACTGGACGTCCCGCAACTGCTAGAAGACAGTTGTGGATAGCACATACAAGGAAGGGACTATGAATTGAAGAGAATCGCCCACTATAATAGCGGTGAGAGAATCTATGCCGTCTTATAATTCTTCTCCTTTTCATCGTTGGCTTCTCTCACCTAGGAAATTTCATTATCATCTATATAGAGGATCAACTACACAAAATTTGAATGTTTATGCATTAAATATAAATTAAGAAATAGAGCTGGTTTAATAACACTAATAAACGATATAAATGGATTAATTCGAAATCTTATACGTTTATTACAAGTGAATAAGCTTTGCGTAAAATTTGATATAGGATTAAAATATTCAGACAATATTACAGCCCTTGAAGCGGGATTTGGTATGATTCCCCAATGTTCACCTCTTCCCCATTCTCGGCATATTCCAAGGAGAACCAGAAAGCAATTACTAACCTTACCCTCTGAATTTACATTCAGGTGATCTCTTCCGCTTTACTACCGGAAGACATGAGCCCGTGTTGCTTCTACACCAGGTCAGATATGCCTATCCGAGGTAGGGTCAGTGGAGGAAGCTCCAGAGTGAAGATAGGTCACTATAGGGTAGCAGCTGGGTAGCAGTTAGGGCGTAGTATAGGGGTAGGGCTCAATATCATTGATTCCTGACCCCCCTCCTCAAGTGTGAGGGAGGTCTCCTCTCCTTATATAATAGTAGGCCTATAATACAGTCACCCTAAAGGGTCCATCGCTACACCTGCGACCTAGTTGTCTGACAGGTAGATGACGTGCTAAGAAATCAATGGGAATAATTCAAACGATATATACTGTTCTGATACTGAAGTTTAACACATACGACCATAGGATCTGGAAAACGCGGGGTCCCGTCTGCTCCCCCTTAGCTAAGCCAGATACCGCCAGATCAGTAGTTGGGTCGGTGACGACCAGCGAATCCCTGGTGTTGTATGTTTTTTTTTCCCCCTCTCGACCCATAGCAGCAGATCGATACACCAATTGGATGGCTGGATGTGTAATACTGAAAAATCGGATTGTAACAGCAAGCGTGGGTGCTGTTCACAAATGTGTACGGTATAGCCGTACAGCGTTATAGCCAGGTATTGGATGAAGACTTGTCAACTAGATGCTAGTTTCTCTTAAGTACTTATATTCCCCAGCAGCTGCTTCACCATAGGTATCTTTACTACGGATCCTACTGACTATTGGAAACATACTAATAGTTGGGTAAGATAAGGGTGGTGGTTTGGGTCTCCTGTGTTTCGGTCGTAGGGCATCTTAAGTAGAATTTCCGTCGGAGCCAAGACGAAGCTCCCCTATTACCATTGGAATGCCGAAATTAGAAAAGGTTCGAAACCTCTCATTCAATATCTCATGGCCTTGTCGGGTCGGCGCTAAGCGGTGCCGCGAGGCTGTGAGCGAGATGGCGAGTCTTCTCATAAGAACCTGGACCTCAAAGCAATTTGAGGGAAACTTCGATAGCCGGGGGTTATTGGCTCATCGGCATACTTGGAAGGTCGTTCGGGAGTTAATGCTTCTGTTTCATAGGACACTCGATTTAAGAAGACGATGTGTAAATAAATAGGGCCTAGCCACCGACGCTGTTAAAGACCTTTGCGAAACGACGATTATGAACAACCCGAGTAGTCTATGATAGGCTGATGTGGTACCTAAACACAATAACAACACTATGATTCTTCCTTTATCTTTAAGTTACGGCGTCACCGGGGTTTTGAACTCGGCTACAAAATATGAATGGAACTCCAGAAAATGAAGTGAATCTCAATACGAGGCCTTTTATAATATGGACAATGCGAAAGTGGTGAGTCCAACGCACTATAACCATCACTATCTCGATTTCTTCTGACCAAACTCAAATAGCAAGGTAGGTAGACCCAGCACGACTAGGCAACTTTGAGGCGATACAATTGACCTAGTTATAGCTGGGGGCAAGTTGCCTCACCAAAATCAATCAACAAAAGGGTGAATTTCGAGGGCATCCTCGATCGAGTGTGCCAGCGGAAATGATCTTCTTCTCTTCGATCTATAATATCTACTGCTAAACTCCCCTCGAAATACCATTGAACTGGCTTGCTGAATTATCGTTATTCCTATTACAAAGCAAACGAAAGCTTACCATAAGCTAGAAGACGTCCGTGTGAGGGGGCGGATCGAGTCCGTCTCCAAGCCTGCCTAGAGAGCGCGCGTTATACAGATGCGCCGCCGATTAATGCCCACCTCTTCCAAACGCCAGTTGTGATATACCAACAAAGCCAACGCCATGTTTTGTGCTTGCGCTATCATATCTCATGCTTGCTTAAATCAGATCTACCGAAGCGCGCTTTGCAGCTTCGGACGGATCGTCCTTAATTGCAAGCTTAATGTTCTGCGGTCGAATTTCTCTGTTTGGGGATCCCACCATCCATTGCAATCCACCGTGAGGAAGGCACGCTCCGTAGTTATTTCAACGAGACCAGACACACGTATCGAGCCCCTAGGGGGGTACGCAGGCGCCGGGCGCCATCTCTTTACCAAAGTCTTCTTGAATTTATCCCACGGGCCACTGGTATGTTCCTGCGCCGTGCGAATCATGTATATGTCTTTTGCACTTGGTACGGCCGGGATAGCATTATCTACGCCAGCTTTCGTGCCCAAAGTCTCAGGTGTTGCCGTAGAGCCTGTGGATCTTTTGTCTACGGGGGGCAGTGAACTAGTAGCTGATCCCTCGCCCGTCCGGCCTTGAGAGGGCAGAGATGGCAAAACTGGACCGGGCTTTCCCGGCTGCTTTATGATCTGCTGATGAATTCTCCCCATAGCTTGTTGCATGTTGGATAGAGGGTCCCCCTGGGACTCGTATCCGAAGAACCTGGCAATAGTTGTAGCGTTTTGTGCCATAAGGGCGCTCGTAAAGGCCCATAATGAGACTGTGAGCGCTGAGGGCCAAAGAGCTTGTCTTGTCCAGAAGACGGCATTAGGGTCAACGGGCTGTTCCGTCCACATAATGCCATCGCCTCCGCCGAGTGACAACCTGCACTATGGTTAGCCTATAGGGTATCTCGTGAGGAAAGGCGAGAACCAACATACCCCTTTCGAACAAACGTTGGTGGTGGCCTGAGTGGATATTGAATGTCAAGGAACCATTTTGTTACTGCTGCACTCTTTCCGACTCGTAAGGAGAGGACGGGGTGTCTGGTAACGGCACTGCACGCCGCCTGGGCGAGATCAACTATTCAAAGGGGTTAGCGGCCACGAAGCCTCGCTTAAAGCCTCCTGTATGTGCCTACGTCGTATCTGTTTTAAAAGCGCGTTATCCTTGTTCACTCTGATGTAGGCTTGCCATTCGGGATCCGTGCTCTTGAACGGTATCGGCTCAACCGTCCTCGTGAAACCTGGGAACGGGATGAAAATGGGCCCTTCGTCTTCTTCCTCGAGTTCTTGGCGCTCCTCCTCGGTCATCTCGCCCAGGCCATTCTCTTCCATCAAGGCAACCAGGTAGTATGTAACGATCTCATAGAAAGCATAGGCGGCAATGAGCGGGACAACGACGGAGCTACACATGCACGGTCAGCACAAGATCATGCTTGGAGGCCGTGGGGGGGAGGAGAGAGTCATATGCGTACGATGCCTTGATTCTTTTCTTCTGGAATTTCACACGTTGTATGCGGACGACCTCGGGGTGATGGGAAGGCTTCGTAGAATTTATCCGGGCGCCGAGGGAGAGGACGTTCTTCGGGAAACGGAGTCGTCGAAGCATAGCGGGCAGGTTGTGAGGCGCGCCACGAGCCGGCGGCCGGAGGTAGAAGGGCACTCTGGCGTGTTCAAGCCGATGGGAGATAGTTAAGTGGTAATAAGCTGCTAGAGATCAGGCAGTTGGTAATGGACGCCGGTGGGAAATAATACCACGCGAGCCTGCTTGTAGGGACTAGAATCGATCAAGTAGGGCGCTTAGAAAAACGATGTTCTGGGGAGGCCGTCGTGTGCCGCTTGGAAGTATATAGATCGCTGGCTGGCTAGAAAGTGTCGAGCGATAAGGCAAATCTGTAGCGTCACCCGGAGCTGGAGGGGCCCTTTGGTAGGGGACTAGGTTAGGTACTTACTTACAGCAGTCAAGGTCAAAAGTCTGCATAACGCCAAGAAATCTAGTAACGTATGAACGACTAAGCGTTGTACTGTAGTACTTTAGGTCCACCTATAAATTTAGCGTAATTAACCGCTATAGTATTCTGCTTGGGTGGCTATAGCACCCTTTTCTTGCCTAAATATAGCGGTTGACGACGCTAAACGTATAGGGGGTTCAAAGTACTACAGTATGGCGCTTGATTGTTCGTACGTTGCTGGATCTCTTGGCGTTATGTAGACTTTTGACCTTGACTGCTGTAGGTAGGGATGCCATGCGTGCCTGGACTCAGATCTTGTTAGTGGAGACTGACGGGACTGTGCCTGGATACTGTGTCATGTGTGCCACTTTTTCACGTTATCTACTGTTCTATGTAACCTAGCAGGTAGCGACTGTTTAATGCCACATAAAATATGTTAGTAATAGAAGCCTAATTGCATTGTTTCTAGAGACCTGAAATTGCTTTCTGTTCAAAATCTTGTTTGGGTTGTAGAAGCATTGTGGTAGTAAGACTGTTCATGACGGTGCGAATTCTCAGGTACCTAAGGTTACATAAGCACCCAAGATCACTGTACCGTACAAAATACTGTGATCTCCTAACAGATGGATGCCCAGTCTACGTACCGTTTGATACTGTGTCAACCTATCTACCTACCTATCTAGAGCTTCTGTCGATATCATCTTTCTTACCACAGCGGAGGCTAGAACGGCCCCGAATTATCGAATTATCCCATCCGCCCGATCATACCACACAATTAAATCGAGGCTCTGTACAGTCTACCGAAGATGAAGCTGAACAGCTTCCTATGGCCAGCACTGGCTGGCATCACCGCGGCCACCGACTCGGCGCCGCAACACGCCGAAGCATACATGCTCAGACACACCAAGCAAACCACAACATCCAACCCTCCATCCATACCGAACTCCCTCGCTGAAGCCATCCTCCTTCAGCGCCTCAGCTCGCCCGACCAGCCATCGGCATTGGGCCAGATCCCGCAATCTATAGATGAAGATGAGGCCATATCCTATATCAATGAATTCGCGAAGCCCGCGCGGCCCCTGTTCGACAGCTCGAACGCGGATGAGCCCAAACAGCTCGTCATCGCTTTTTCAGGCATATCCGCCCTGCAGTACAAACAACTGAAAGCCGCGATACCCCGTGTGCCTCTCGCCTTTACAGCCCCTGGCCTCGGCCGATTACCCGCCAAGGTCACCTCAGGCTGTGCCTTTGGGCCATCTATCAACCCCAAGGAGGGTAAATGCTGGAGTGGGCAGACACAGTATCTGCAATACGATGTGACAAAGGTACGGCAGTTAGCTATGCGTAGTCTAAGAGATCATATTCATCCATGGGTCCTAACCGGTTTTACAGGATAGCAACATCGTCAAACAGCTCAGCCTCAACCTTGCAGCGTTGAAATCGTACGCTAACAAGGGTCTAATGGAGACCACCATCGTGTTCCTCGATAGCTCCGCCCCTTCATCCTCGCACGACGAGTCCGAGCTCCGCCGGCGCCAGCTGAACTTCCAGCAGAAGGACGGCAGCGCGTTAGCAGAGACAGCAACGAACACCAAGACGACCTTCGTCGAAAGCCTGCACAAATCCGGCAGTGACGGCGGCGGCGCCGCCAAGGCCTACGACGCCCTTGCAGGGCGTCCAACTGTAGTCCCGCACTGCTTCGCGTCTCAAAACGCGTGCGAGACGGCGACGAGCTCGTGCTCGGGCCACGGTACCTGCGTGGATAGGTGGGCCAAAGAAGACACGGACAACACGTGCTTCTTCTGCCACTGCGGCAAGACGATCGAGGAAGACCGCTTAGGCCGCGAGCATTTGAACTACTGGGGCGGCTCCATGTGCCAGAAGCGCGACATTAGCACCCCCTTCTGGCTCTTCGCCGGCGTCACCATCACCCTCGTCGCCACCGTCGCCTTCTCCATCAGCCTGCTGTTCACCGTCGGCGAGGAGAAACTCCCTGGTGTCATCGGCGCCGGCGTGTCGAGGTCCAAGTAAGTAAGGGGTTGAATAGAGCAAAGGGCGCATTACGAGCTATGCTGCGGTGTTAGTAGAGCTCTGTCTAGGTTAGGCCTTTCGTGAAGGCATTGTACGAGCATCAGATGCGACTCGAGACATACCTCGACAGCACAGACTAGGAGTAGTAGTTAGGTGGTTGGCTGGTGAGGATGGTAATCTCGGTGTATCATTATGTACCGATACAGGAGGTGTGAGTTCACATTACTACGGCATCAATTACTGGTAATTTCTCTCGTCCCTCCCCCAAATACATGGGGTCATGGAGTTTCAGTTTCATATCAATAGAAGAGGATCGAAATGAAGATTATGCTTTCAGTTTTAGTATTTATTATTCATTTCTTCGTGCTCCAAGTCTCTTATTAAGATGACATAACATAAAGGGGGTATCATAATTCCATCTGCGCCTGCCTTATCGGCGTCGTCCCAAGACTCTCCAACCCTCTCTCCCCGGGCGTCCCGGGGGCATCTCTAAATTGACCCAATAACGTCCTCGCTGCCGTAACGGTGTTATCTCCATTCTCGCCTCCGCCATCAGTTTGGCCGCTTTCGTCAGCGCCGGTCCCGCCGGCGGCGGCACCGGGCATCATCAAGGCGCGGTACCGTTCCCCGGCTTCGTTCAACAGTCTCTGGACCTCCGGTTCTCGTTTTAACACGCCTTCGCGCTCGGCCTTGAGCGCGTCGATGTGCGCGCGCATGCGGACGAGATTTGCCTCTTTCCGTCGCATGCGGGCCTTGAACTCCTCCACGAGCACGCTGAGGTCCGGGAGGGGCGTAATCTTGGGCGGCACGGGAACCACGCCCTCACGCGCGCCCAGGCGCTTCCGCTGCTGCTCGCGCTCCTCGGCCAGCCCGTCCATGCCGGCGCGCGTCTGCGCCGCCTCGAACGCGGCCCTGCGCTCGGCTTCGGAATCATCCGAGGCCGCCTCGCCGTCTGATCCCGCGCCCTCGGCAGCTGAGATTAGCGACGCCATCTCGGCAAGGTGGCGCTTGCGCGCCTCGCGCTCCGCCTTCTTACCGAGTGACAGGCCACCATCCTCTACGAACTCGTCGAAGCCCTCGCCTAGGTCCTCGTCTTCGGGTACGAGCCGCGTGTCCGTCTTACTGCCGCTTTGTCGTGATAATAATGTTAAATAGGAATCCCCAGCACGCCGCTCATCATTGTCGTCGTCGGACAACGAGATGAAATCCTCCGTATCTTGGGTACTCTTCTGTTTCGCGAGACGCGCCCGTCTCTCTTTCTTCTCGCGGATCTCGGCTTCCGTCAGCACAGATGTCGTCGCTGTTGTTGATGGCCCGGTAGTTAAAGATGTAGATGTAACTGTGTCGACGATCATGGCGCCTTCAAGCTCGGAGGGGTCGATGGACATTTCGTCGTCTTCTGATGTGATGTGTAGCTTGGATAGATCTTGTGGCGTGTTAGGTGTCGCGGACTGTAGCTCAGAGAGATATTCTTTGCTATATCTAGGCCGGTCATCATCATCTTCCGTAGATCGCATGGGAAACCGATTGAGAGGCAGGTTTTTGGAGATGCCCTTCTTGTAAGTGCCGTTCTCGGTCGTGGAGGCCGAAAGACCCGACTTCTTCGGCGTGAAGGCATCTTCGCCTAATACCATAGCGTCATCGTCATCCACTGTTGTTTCGCTCGGCCCGAAAGACAGTCGCGAGCTGGATTGCCGCTTTTTGGACTTTGCGAGCCCTGGTTTGGTGGTTGACGGCCGTATCCGCACAGGCGCAGCGCCATCATCTTGACCTTCGGTCTCGTCTGTGCTATTTGATGCCTTTGTATCCCCCACCGGTGTGTCGTCGTTGAAATTAATGCTTTTACGTAACGAGGATTGTTTGAATGGCTTCCGACTCTTGAATGTGGGTTGTAGCGCTGGTTCCTGGGGTTCGGGCGGGGGGTTTAACGACTCGATTGAGGGAGGCTCGTCGTCATCTTGGACCGTGATCTTGCGCGCCTTTCTCTTAGATCCAAATGAACTCATCGTGGTGGCGTTCTCCTAAAGAATGTGCACCCAAGTAGAGTTGGGGTTGGAAAGTTGTAAGGTTGATGGTTGCTTGCTGCGCTGATGCGTAGGTACTGGATGTACCTAGCTCCGGGGAATTTCTTATCGATAACAGCTTGATCTTATCGGTGGCTGCAAGGTACCTGACTGCCCGCCGCCTAGCCTGGGCGTGTGTAACCGATCCTGGAAAGCTTCACTACTTTCTCAACCATCCCACGTGTTTGTCTTCTAAATCCTCTCGCAAACCACTCATACACACATTCCTCCTCGTTCATATCAAGATGGCCCCCGCACAGCCAGAGCTCAAGAAGGTGAGTCTCACCGTCAAAATCGACAAACCGCTGCTGAATTACTCATTAATCCTCCCACAGTACCTCGACAAGAGGCTCTTCGTCCAGTTAAACGGCAGCCGCAAAGTCATCGGCGTCCTTCGCGGTTACGATGTACGCCATCGCTCTATACAGTCCTGCCGTCCGAAAGGCATACGAGCTGATTATTGGAATAGGTCTTCCTGAATATTGTTCTGGACGATGCAGTGGAGGAGAAGGATGGCGGTGAGAAGGAGCGGTTAGGGATGGTCGTACGTGCTGTGCTATAACCACCCGCGAGCTAAAGCGCTTTTACTGACTCCTATTTGACAGGTTATTCGAGGTAACTCGGTCGTGATGCTAGAAGCACTCGAGAGAATCGGTGGCGATCGCGACAAATAAGCGGCTCTCACTACCGAAGAGGAGGCTACAACGAATAGACGCGTTAATATCTACGCACGAGAACCAGGGGGAATCCGTCTACTTTCTTCTAGAACTGGCTGGAAAATTGGCGTTCAGGCAAAGGCTCAATACACCTCGAGAGCTCCCACTTTCGCAAATGTCGTTATGGTAGCAGCATATGCCGCTATGAAAAGCTACCCACGGTTGGGAGCATGAGGATTGTATTCACCACACCCCAGATACCCAAGCGAGCTCGGGGGCTACGTATGGAGCGATGTCGCGTTTAGTAGATGATGATCTCGGACGATGCAACGGCGACTACAGGCACAACTTTGAACCTACTATGATACCCGGCGTATTAGTAAATTTATGACAATTTATGCTACGCTGATAAGCATCAATCAATGTTGCAAACCTACAAAACTTTGTGTGAAATATCACTGATATCCGATATTATTGTCGCTTGCCCATATCCCTTTACAAGCCTGCACATTCGGCGAGACTTTTCGAAAACGCTCAAGTATTTCAGTAAGATTCGACGTAGAGACATCTCGATTCTGCTCAGTCCTCGTCTCAAAGTTACCACCGGCCCCAGGATTTCGTAGGTGAATAGAGAAGAGAGGGTCCAAGTTAACGAGCAGCAATAACGTATCAAGACGTAATCGTCACTAGGAGATCTATCTCAGCTAACGAGACACAAAGCAAAATAGAGGGAGTAGAAGCGAAGGCAGAATGAGGTTTTCCATAGCTTTCTATATGTCAAACGCTCTATGTGCACCCTCAACAAACTTTCTCTTTATACCTTTCTATAACAAACCGCCAATTGGGCAGGAACAAACATGGTTGTTGCCCAACCACTGACATCAGCGTCTTTGTTGTCGTTGGTCATACAGAGCCCCCTTGTCAGTGGACAACCATTGACCATTGACCTGCCTTAGATGTCCGTGTAGGAAACTGGTCCTCTGAGGTGGCCAAATCCGGGTTTAGCTGGTAATTAGGCATATTGCTGGCAGCGCGAGAAGTCGACACCTGAGACCGTACAGCGTTGGTACATTCCGAAAGAAATGATTTGTCCAGAGAAAGGGGCTGGCATCTTCTAGAACACGAAACTACTATGCAATTCTTCGCCGAGTAGCTGGTTCCTTATTTCATATCCGTTCCACGTGGCTGTCGCAACCTCTAAAAATAGCTATTTCCCTTGCATCACCGTGGCAAGAATAGCCATACTATACCATACCGTTAGGAGCGACGACGCGATCATTAATCTTGTTCGAAATTCTACCGGTTCTCAGCCATGGATAGAGGATTAAAGCCGGTATCAGGACAGACGAATGTGTTAGACTGGAATGCGAAAGATGCCTAGCTTAGTCAATATATAGATACATGTTTCTTAGCTCTCTGCTACAGCAAGAGAAGACCTACTGCTACCGGCCTCTCTGGATGATACTATATTCAATATCCCCCCTTTGTTGAGCGTAACTGGGGGTGGTAGAGGTTCTGAGTATAGTAGAGACTGTGATAATACTCCATAAAACCAGCCATAGAGTCCACCATTTGATAAGTATTCCCACGATCTCACGCTTTTTAGCACGAGCGCCTAGAAAACCCCTAAGCTATGTAGCTTTTATTAAATGCCTCGATTTCCCTGGCGGTACGTCTAACGCTCTTAAGAATTATCGCCCTGCCTCAATTTGGCTATAAAAGTTGATGCCCTGCGGGGGCTCTTAAAGGACCATGGGTGTTCCCATATACGCCCACCAACAAGTGATTAAATTATGTACCGAGTGCAGTTTGAGCATCATGATGTGCTCAACGTGAAAATTCATGAGATCTTCCACATATATGGCATAGAGCATAAAAATGACGTATCTCATCAACAAATAAAACACACCAATCCAGGTGTCACTAGACGATAAATGAGACGGGATGAAGCTTCGAGGATGAGAATACCGTTTTAGAAAGTACCTTGCACGTATTATCTTATCTTCATAGCCTCGAGAATGAACCTGGTTTTGAGATACTTATTAGATATGATATACTCCGACAGAACCGGGCCTGCTAACCTATGTATCAGGGGGTACGCCATCTATAGTTACGCCGCTATTCCCCTCCATGGCGACTATATCATATCCCTGTCTCACTTATGCTTCTACTGAGGCAGGCGGTTCACGCGCTTCATGGAAGCGCCTTGTATGTCCACTTGCAGATCCCTTCGGTTGCACGGCAGAGGGGAATTTCCGACTGTAACGCTGCTTTCAGATGCCGATATCCCCAAAGAATTCAAACAGTTTACCACCACTCGGGGATCCAACGACAGGCTGATTTTGTGTTGATTTATAAAACTTTTTATCGCCCCCTTTTGGGCTGCATCACACATGTGCGAGCCTGCGAATTTCCAAGTTATAGCGACGATGAAAATCATATAAACAGCTCCTTATATAAGTATCTAGTATGTTAAAGTTGTGTAACATGAGATAGAATCGATCTATAATATGTTCGTGTCACCATCTGTACTGACTCACATCTCACCCCATGCAGCCATGCCAAACAGTAGATCGCGCCGACTACAGGATCAGCTCACACGAATGGAAACAATTGGCGTTAGGCCTCACTACACGATAAGAAATTAGAGCATAGGCCTACGTCTAATCAAGCCACTAATGACAAGGGAAAATACCGGCAATTCAGGTGAAATCGAGTAGTATCCAGGACATGACCAAGTCCTGCAACGAGTCTCGAGGAAGAGTTCTGGATTAATTAAATATGAGAATAGCAATCCAGCTAGTCACACCATGAGAATATTTACATATAATCGAGTGTAAATGTGACCTTTTCAAGTGTTCTCAATTTTAATTCACAGTTTCTCATTAACTACACGTATACGATTTAGATGCGTGAGACCAACCCATTCCACAAATATAAAAATTCATATACTCTCCAACTCAAGACAAAGCAACATGCCAAGATTAATGAGGCGTAGTGTTCATACGCGTTATCGAGGCATCTCATAGGAACACTTGTATGAAATGACAAAGCCATTCATAGATTGATTATTACATAGTCACAAGTGTCTTCTGTTGTAAGGGACTGTAAAGACAACCAATTCTATCTTTCTATATTGCAAAATTCAGTGGCTAGTCAGTCAGCATCTAAGTTAAACCGTTCCATCGAGCGATAAAACAACTCGGTCTAATAAATTCAGACTCATTATTCACAACAACCAGAACATAAGAGTTTTTGAGCCCCAACTCAACTAGGGGGTATGTGTATTGCTAGTGAATGCATATTGCCTATCTCCGATTTCCCCCACGAAGAGAAACTTCTAAAACCCGATGGATGTATTAAATTACCTCCTGTTATACTCCCTACCCATTGCCACCGAGAAACCAAATCATCATCACATCATGGCGCTCCTAGACTAACTGATCTCAGGCCACTTGAGTAACATTCGGGAACAGAGGCACGGAAAAAGCAAAAAATCACAAATAGAAACAAGGAAACCAAAACCTGGCTCTCACCAGGCATCAACCCGAACCAGGGCCGAAGTCGGCTCGGTTTCTAGGCCCGACTGGACGCATTCGTGCCGTCGGGAGCGGACACGGCGGGTATATATTTTGGGCAACGTCGCAGTGCGCCGTGGGACGTCGTCCCGTGCATGACGTCTAGCCACGTTCCTCGGGGAGGAGGGCGTCATCACGCAACCGTTTGGGGAAAGGGAACCTTGAAGGGTACCACCATCTTCTCTCTCTCTTTTCTTTTTTTGTTTCTTCGAAACCCCCCCTCTTACTTAGTAGTAGAGAGTATTAGGTGGGGGCCGTGCCTATGATGTAACCCAGGTGCATTGCATACCTTATCTGAGAACAAGTTAAGAATCGGAAAAGAAAAAAAAATTCTAAGAATTAAAAAGCCGCCAAGCGCGATACCCCAGTGAAAACGATGAGGAGAGCAAGACACGGTGTTGGGAACTAAGTCTGTGTATGCTACCGCATCATGTATGTTGAATCATTTTCGATTAGCGCGAGAGAGAGAGAGATTTGTCGTTAAAGACAGTGTGTATGTGTGTGTGGGTGAGGTGAGAAAAAGAGAAGCCGAGAAAGAGAGGAGAAAAAACCTTCGTCATTTCGGGAAATCCGGCATCGGCATCGGGCAGGGGAGACAACATCGACAGCACTGACGTTCCGATATAGAGCCGAGCCGGGCCTTTTGGAAAATATTTTTTTCGGGCTCTTTCTTTCTCTATCTCTCTCTCTCTCTCCTCTCTCTCCGCCTCTCTTCCCGCGTTGCGGCCGATCTGGTCACTGACGTCGTATCATGATGCAAAGTGCGTTGTCATTGTGCTTGCCTCTGCACATGGGACATGAGGTGGCTGCGAGACATGCATTGCTGCATTAACGGCATTGTCCTTTTAAAGTTCTCACGTCCCGCGCCTCTTTTGGCCCTCACTTGCATACATTACCTTACCCTTACCCTGACTACCTGCTTCCCTAGGCATCATTGCATACATAACAGAGACATACATATGCAGCGTACATACTTAGACGGGCAGGCAGGCAGGCAGACAAGCTAGGTTAGGGAGTGTGTAGGTAGGTTAGGAACTTATGTGTTGCATATACAACCTGCGAGGGCTTAAGTGTGGTTGTAAGGCGTCCGGAGTTATGCACTCCAACGTCGACAGGCATTTGATTCAAATATAGCGGACCTCCAAGTGGCCTTTTCTCTCTACTCTCTTCATGCCTTTTCTTTTTCCCACTGTCACCTCCTCTTGGCCCTTAGTCCTTAGTGCAAATGTACATGCAAGATGGTGGAAGACGGACGGAAGCAACGGTTGGTAGAGGGCCCCCCGGTTCTTGGGTAGTAGCAACTAGAGGTAGTAAAATGCAGTGTATTAGAAACTAATCTGTAACGCCCATGTATGTGAGATATAGACTAGACGGCGTTAGCTCGTCTATAGTCTACGTAAGCCGCTAGGGAGTTCATGTAGTAAGTTCCCACACAAAGGTCCTATCTTGGACCACACCCCCTTGGTTTCCCGATTGAGCCTCGCACAGCGCGATCCACAGACTTGATTCAAACATTCCTGCGATGATCTTGATCTGCTCTTGATGCTAGCGGCGCGAGCTGCTTTGCTGTTTGAATATAGCCTGTTTTGCTATGCACGGTGAACATGGAGCCGGGCATGGCGGGCATGGCATGGCAGCCATCATCCTGGCCGGCCGAGGTTAGACGGAGATTGGTTACATAGATAGGCACACACGATGGTAACTAGAATACGCCTAGGCGAGCATGTACCCTCCTCGATCCCGTCTGAGATGTATGCGCTCATATGTATGCAATCTACGTAATAGGACCCAAGGAAGCAGGTCGCCGTGGCTCGTGTCGCCCTTGGCTAGCAATATTTAGACGTATGTAGGTACGTGCGTACGCAAAGTGTACAACGTTTACGCATAGATGGGTAAGGAAGAATACAGATGTGTGTGCACAATGTATGTAGTATGTGTATGCTGCCTTGATCACACTATTTCAATTTCGGCATCGGTTTTTTATGGGTATCTCTTCCTCGGTGTTTTCTTGCCGGCTAACTCAGAATGCGACATTTTTCTCCATGGGAGTGAATATATTTCGTTAGCGCTGCACCTATGTCGTAGAAAAATAGCATACTTGGCAGCAGCTCTTGCGTCACAGTGAGAATGCTGAGATTTTAGAAAGAATGGCAGGCTTTTATCTAATATACCCCTCCTCGACACCAGATCTCACCACCACACGACTTGCAGTTCGACGAGAGGGGGTTTCCCCTGGGTATGGAGCCTGGGGTGGAGTTTTTAAGTGGGAAGAAAGGCGTTTGCAGATTGAACCAGGTAAAGCTACAGTAGGTACTTAACCTAGCGGCTTAACGATAAAGTGGCTCCTTAACTCTGATCTGTAGATCCGGGGTTTTGCGGTTACGAAATCTTGGAACGATGTAGTCGAGATTTACGATTCAGTCGGCTGCATACTCGTTCACCCTAGCGCAAGACGAATCCTAAGTATAGGGTTCCCCCGGGGGCTAACCTCCGATAACTAAGATTAAGCGATAGACGAATCTGAGAATCTACTGTAGTACTACATTGCTAGGCTCATCGTAGTGAGGTTTCTATATGCAGTATTGTTCCCACTACCTACCTACATACTATATACTAGTTTTCCTCGACCCCATCGTTAGGTAATAGCTCCCAACCCCTCGGCACCCCTCGGTCTCCGCCTCGAAAGCCGCACGGGTGATGTTATCACAAACAAGAGAGAGAGAGCAGAGAAATACAGGATTCCAATAGTCGGCTGGAGATGACGCATGGTCTTCCCAAATCGGAAGTCATAAGCTTCAATAAGACAAATGTTCGAAGAGACGAAAGTAAGAGAGTAGGATTCTACGCACGATTTGGAATCCTGGCCTTGAGATGCCTCTAGTATATCGTTCTCAGCACTGCCTGCATTGTGGACATGCGATTCCGTGTTAGAAGATTGGCTCTAGCTCGGGGTGGGCTGCGTTGAGGTGTTCTGGGGAAACAACTTGGCGCAGCCGAGACGCCGCCACTACGATTAGAGGGAGGGTATCTTGTATGTGGCAACTAGTGATTTATGTTGCATATTCATGTCTCTATCGTTCGATGGCTCTGCTGCTCCAGGATGTGGGTATGCAACAATGTATGTGATTTCTGCGTCGCTAAATGCTCGATTACGAAAGCGGTGGTATGACCAATCGGCAGGTGGTGACGATGGTGGTGACGGTGATGGCGACGATGACGATACGGTGTAAACTCGGAATGTGTTATAACGTATTATACACGACTTATTCATAAGTGTGTTTTGCTGAGATGTTGTGCGTGCGAACCCCAAAACATCAGATTATGGTTCCTGTGTCAAGCCACAATATGCTGGCGTCCAATCGGTAAAAACGTCGACCATATACGAGATGCAGTCTTGACGTTCGCACGGAACAACAGTTATGGCGGTGCGGTACGACCCCTGAAGATCTAGGTATCTCACACGCCGCGACCTGTCACATTCTCTAATCCCTGAAGCGCATCGTCTGTGCGACCAGAACCCGCCGTTGCATTTGGACTACATATACTACCGTACCACGACTCCCTGCCTGTATGTACAGAACCGTATGCTGCGACGTAGGTGGCCTTATCTATCTGATGGATTCAAGATGCCTAGCCTGTAATTGCATGGCTGATGTAGGTAGGTGCTTAACATGGTTTCGCCTGTTATTGGCTGCGCTTACAGACACGTAGTAGTGACGAGAACCACATGTAATGCTTCGCTACTGCTGCTGCTGCTGCTGCTGCATCGCAAGCTACCTACCTACCGACTGAATACCTAGTAGCTATACCTAGCGAGCTTTTGCATTGATTCCAACGCGGTTTCATGGCTGCGGGAGCTTAGCCTAGTGCAGAAAAGTCCTATGTGGACATCGTATATAAAACGGATATAAGTTTGCATGAGTGTTGAATGGACATGATGCAAGCCAGATGCGATCTGCTGGTGTATCTCGGTTTTTTAGGTAGGTGGGTGTAAGTGTACTAAGGATGTTAGCTTTTTCCAATTTTACCCAGCTTCGATAAATGTGGTGCTTTATTCTTGGCAAGTAAGCTTGCGTAGATCGATTACCTGGGTATTCGATGGGAGACTTATTGTCGGACACTCTAGATCTCGATATAGACTTCGATTAGCGACCCCGTTAAAAAATTCAAGGTTCCGTTATATGTATTGGTTTATAGTGTTGAGCAAATGCATGACTTTTATTGCTGGGTCGGAATTGCTATGCTCTTTGTTAAGTATTCATAACTACAACTTAGAGGGAGAGAAAGGGAGAAGGAAGTTAGAATAACCTTTTCCTGTTTACTCCAATAGTGTTGTTCCTTTTGGCAACAGAATTTGCCATGTTAAGGTTGGGAGCTGAAATAGAAGTATTTTGGCGGGGTATCGTTGGAATAACCTTGTACCCTGTACAAAATCAACAATACCCTCCTGGGATAGTGCTGGCATCTATACCAGCTAGCAGCATGGTCTAAAATAGGTCCCTCTTCTCTGGGTCGTTAGGCCCGGCGCTGTTATCCAAGGGGCGACGGCGCGTGTCTGAATATCGAATTCGTGATGGTGGCGTATTTGCTAGATTTGGGTACTATTATCTGCTAGAGCTGGTATCCTCAATTCTCTGATGTGAGCCCTACCTAGCGATGATACTATATTGGTACTAGTAGATATGCTTAATCAACTTAGTGCTTGCTGTACAATACAGTATATAAATTGTGACCACACTGTATTCTCAGAGTAGTGTTGTTACCGCCAATGATGTCTGATGTTCAGTAAACACATAGGCTAGTAAGAGTCTTCAACGGCGTAGTCCGTCTTTGCATAATGCGCTGCATGGATTTCTATACACTACACTAGACAGCCAGGATCTTGATGGGCCTGCATCTTGGAGATGTGTTCTTCTCAATAGTGGCTTCTTCAACTAGGTAGGTCGAGTAAGGATTTGGGATAGATACTAGTCGGGAGGCAGCTTCGTGTGTTAGGCGACCCCACCGAAGCAACCGCATTCATCGACTTACAGGTAACGGGAAGCCTGTTGGGGAATAAGGAGGGGTGGCTCTGGGTTCCAAGAGCTGACGTAGAAGCACCCGAGCAGACTTTAGCACGACAGCCGTTGGTATGTGGTGGTGGTGTCGACGATTCGGGGGTTTCCAGGTGTTGTGAGGTTATAACGGTTAGTAAAAAAAGAAAAAGAAGAAGTCGGAAAATCTTGTATCGGTGATGTGACCGGAGATGCACACCACCTCTCAACCACTGCGTGCACAAGTTTGGTAATGAGGACCAGGGGGAATTTAGACTGCAGATGCAGGTCCATTGATGCTGCTGTGCCAGGGGCCTTTCGAAGTGGAGTGAAGTGGGATGCTTGGGATGCCAAGCACACCATAATATGTGGGAACTCGGTTCGTTATAATCAGGGTTTCATTTAATCGATGGATCTAGAGTTCGTCTCCCGACAGAGGTCCCTCCCCATTTTGGTAGGTAGTGGAAATGCGGCTGGTTTGTGTTGCTACATAATACTTGCCCAGAGCCATGGCATCCGAAGATAGGATAGCTATCTGTGTTAACGGAACGTGAAAGTATCATTTGGTGTAAGATAACTACAGGCACATGTACTTTAGAGTAGTTCTATTCCATATGTTCAGAACATATAACTAGCCCGTAACTAAACCCAATTGTTATATAGCTAATCCCTATAGATTCATATAACACTACCGTGCTGTACATAAGCTGTTTGTTTATGAGGATGACTCGTATCTGGGCCTCTGGGAAGCGCATGTCCTATCTGTTTAATGTGAGGCCCCGCTAACACACGCAATTAGTAACAGCTTCATCGACATTGCAGGACGGCCACTCCACTTCATCGAGAATCGATTGAGGCTTTGTTTCTACTCGGTTATGATTAAGTGGTTTTGCGCTATTTCATCGTTAGTACAGTAATAAAGCGGTTCTGATCTTGAGAGAGTCTCATCGTCGGAACCGAAAACTACCTAAGCCTAGAATAGTGTCCTCTTGCGGGACGCCCCCCCCCCATAAAAGTAGTTGGAGTTTAGCTAGTTACTAAAAACTCACGATGGCGCTTAAGTTGTTAACGGTTAGAGTAACTAGTGACATAGGTAGGTACTTAGACTGCCTAGGTATAAACGGCTATGAAGAGCCGCCTTGAAGCGAATACGGGTTTTACTGGTAGCCGAATAGCCGGACACATGCTATATGAACACGAGCTGAGGTCATTGAATTACACGGCTCCCATCTATTTATGATAGGCTGAATGAGCGAGTAGATGTGTGAATGAATGAGTAAGTGAGTGCAGGAATGAGTGAGTGGGTGGTCAGAGCTTAGAGCAACGAAATGCAGGGGTTGGTTGTTCTGGAAGTGTGGAGGGCGTCGAAGAGGCGCTCCAGGAAGGTCAATTGGCCAATCCCATTCATTCCTCGTCTTACACCACCGTCACGAGTGTGATGGGAAGAGCCTCCACAACGGGACTACATTGGCTTATTAGACTGCATTTTCGCGCTGACGAACGCCATATAGTAGAACTACTCGCGTGACACTGAATTAGAGCTTTCTGTCTTCGGTATTCCGAGTCCTAGACTAAATCCTTTCATTAGATAAGCTAGCAAGCGTGTACGAGTCATATGCTATCTATAATCTTTCCGAAGACCGGAAAAGAGCATACCATTCTTGATAGTAACGTTGAATGCCCCCGGGGTTACCTTATTTCCTCTTCAGAACTAGGCCTAAGACGCACTTATCGCCGCCGTGTCCTTTCGCCGCATCGTCTCTAGCACCGTTGCCGTTATGCCGGATGGGGGAAGCCCATCAGCCCAGTTTATCCCCACTCCAGGGGAAGCCATCGTCGTCGTAAGTCCGACCCTTGGCTTCATCCCATCCATATGTACAGTCCTGTACCTACTTACCAATCCGTCCTTCATCCTCGTTAAACCCCGCATCCGTGGCTTTAAGCCGCTCGGCGCTAGTTAGAAGTATGGGTAACACCAACTGTTGGAGAAGCGGCAGTGGTCGCTAAGCTCGATACGAACTGCGGCGTCTGATAAGTCGAATCGATATATGATAGATATTTTGGAGTAGGCTGCTACGTCATGCAAAAGGTCAATGGCCGTTTGTTAGGCAAGCACATGATTTGATCGCGGAGGGTTGCCGTGAGGGACCAGCTGCATAGAGAAGGCTGCAGCTTCGGTATTTAGAGGCATGCAGGTGATCGTGCGTTGGTGTCATGGTCTTGTCGCACAAGAGGCTAGGCCTGCTCATGCTTCGTATGGTTGAAGGTGTGCTACATCGCCATGTGATAGGCTGGTCTGAGAGGAAACAGCATGTACCATGGCGCTATACCCCGTGGGCTATGCTTGTGTTGGAAATCAATACATGACGTTCGCCAAGTAGTGTATGCATGAAGCTTCTCTAGTCTGGGTTCTACATAAGTCTGCTTAGGGCCCCTCTAATTATACGAGGACTTCTGTTGCCTATTAGTCTATCGGTCAGGACGAGTGCTTAGATCTACCACTCATTGTGGAGATATAACTTCATCTAAATATAATATTCATTAACCTCGTCGATATTCATCGGCAATAGATGACGACGTAATTAATTGAACGTGGTGTATTGGAATGAACGTAATGGAGGGGCTGGACCCCAAGTATTGAGCAATGACATCTCGTCAAGTCACCCGACTGGGTGGGAAGATTTTGTGTAACTAGAACGTTGGACGTGCATCAGGTCCCTTGTAGGCACATTGCAATGGTCACCTACCATTGAAACTATATGCAAAGAAAGGCCTCGACACAGTCTAGAATTGCGCATGGCGTTGTGCACGCATCAAACTTGTTTAACGCCGCCACCCTGGCAGCAGCACCCTAGCCAACACTAGACATAAGTCGATTCTGGCAAATCGTGAGCTTGTGTATTGTATCTCTCTAAATCTACGCGAATGCGAAGGCATGTTCGTTCCATATGCATCTACCCGCCTAGCTCTGCCCTCATATTTTTTAACCCTTGAAAAACGAACCAAATTTGCGATTACCTGGGATGTGATTGCTGAATTGATCGAGCCAAATCAATCAAAACTGATTAAATCCGAGGTGATGCTGAACTCCAATATCCTCCTCTGAATTCCATGATAAACCTTGTTTTTCGCCTATTCCCTATCCGCCGAAAGAAATTGCATTTTTTGCAGAAAATACCACCCTATCCCTTGAGTCCTTGTGGACATGAAACCATCCGAAGATCCATTAGGATCAAAACCGTATTGCCTGCTCCCTAGGTAAGTACTGTTGACCTTTCCTAGCAGCTGAGATGAAATGATTGAGTTATGCACTAGAGTAACAAAACAATCGTGAATCATAACTTCGTGCATTCGTCTCTCGCGCGCGCGTTTATGCGGAACGAAAAGAATTTGAGTTAGGCGCAAACCCGCCCGGGCACGCGAATCCAATCGATGGCCGTCCAGCTTCCGACTTAAGGAATGCTTTCTCAGACAATATGCCAGCAACGTTGCGCATTCTAGGATTGAGGGAACGCTCCAGGTCATCGGGCCGTGCCAACGGCGTCGCAATACTTTCGCTCTCGCGCGGGCGCGGGGTCATACGATGGGCATCGTTAGCATCACCATCCGGTCGGCTACCCCAGGAGGTCTAATGTAGTGTCAGCTGGCTGTGTTTCCCGTGAAGAGAGGGATGAGATTTGCTGTACCATATTCAGTGTGAAAAGGGCATAAAGCTTGATGAGGCCATGGAAATAACCGAAGAGAATGGACACAGGAAGGAATATGATGTCACTTGGTTGCCGCCGGAAGAGGCCAATTAGCTTGACAACTTTAGTGTACGCAAACATAAAGATGAACTGTGACCAAAACAGTCGTCGGCGGACATCCATGCCCCATCCCTCTGATCCCCACCAGACTGAAAGCAGTAAAAGAGGGTCAACAACAAAAGCGAGAGACGTGAATGTTGCTAAGTGCAGGGCGTAGGAGCACCACGGTTGCTGGCTACACATATTATTAGTGGGGAAGAGAAAACGGGGCGAGAGCAACGTCGGGCATAAATGAGACTTACGTGAGTACGTATCGCTCGCGCACCAGGCTGGTCCAGTTGCTGCGCCAGTTGCTACGAGACCATCTGGAGCATTGGTAGAGGAACTTGCAGCCGTTCTCTAGAGTGGTCTCAATCTCACACTCGGGCTCATACTGAACCCAGGTTTTCCATTGGTGGTTGACTAGCCATCGAGTCACGAAGTTGTCATCATCGGCATTCAGAATGAAGTTGCGCCAGCGCTCGGTCTTGAAGCCGTCAAGGAAGTCATGGCTCGCTAGGATCTCTGAACGGTAAGCACCAGTCCGACCAGACATGCAAGAGGTGCCGCCATCAATATTGTGCGTTGCCGAGATCTCAAAATTGCGCCGCTCAATGTAAGCCGCCCCTAGCCAGTTCCAGATCTGTGTGGACCAAGGTGCGTCCGGCTCTCTCCGGACTCGTTGGCAGGTTACAACACCTCCCATTTTGGGGTCCTCAAAGGGAGCTAGGATCCAAGGGAGCAGTGTTGAGGGCCATGTGACATCGTCATCGGCCATAATGGTGATCTTTGTAGTGACCTCGGGAAGGGCCTCACACACTTGTAGTCGCTTGTTGGCAATTGGTGTGAAGAGCACACGCACCTTATTGGGGGCGCTGAGGCTCTTGGCAAGCTTCTCAAGCTCCGCATATTTGTATACCGTTGTAACCAGGATTAGTTGGTAGGGTTTGCAAGTGAGGATACTTTCCAGTGAGGGACGCAGTTCTTCGAACTTATTGTGGATGGTGGGAATGATGACTGTGACATCGTCGGCAGTGAATGTTGGGTCTTGGGGGATGGGCTTGGATTTGTACAACCAGTGACTAAAGGTGTGGACAATGAGGCGCAAGTAGCGATGGATCCTAGTTGCAGGTTAGATATCACGTTCTGGGGTATTGGGCCAATCAGAGGCACCAATTCGAATTCGACCCATTGTCACTTACCACAGGATCCAGAAGGTGAACCACCAAAACTTGGCCGATGACAAAAACTCGAAATGCAACAAGAAAGACCCCTCGAGGTTTGTGAACAGTTCCATATTGATCTATATTCACACGGTAATAGCGTGATAGCGACAGAAAGCCGTTGATATGGGTCGTGGATAATGAACAACGGCTCGAGGAGGAGGTACGAGAACGATGATGGACGTATAGGCTTGTCCCGTAGGCTGCTGATCTCCCAACTGTAGGGAAGAGAGAACAGTGGATGGTAACGTAGGGACTGGTGTTGATATTGGGTGTGCGATGCTGTCAAAACTGAAATTTGACCCGGTCAAGTTTTATAGACGAGAGCAGCTAGTACCGATCGCAAACGAGGGTAGCTCAACAACTACCTAAGTATGGACAAGGTGGAGGGGAAGATGAAAGTGAAGGCGAAGACGAAGGCGAATGTGAAGGTAAAGGTGAAGAAGGTGAGAGGAAGACGGGGGTAGCGGGAGAGAAGGCTAAAAAGGCCGCTTCCTTCATCTAGACGCTGCTGCTACTGCGAGGGATGTGTTGGGCTTGGGGTTGGATCGGAAGGTGCGACCTCGACGGCAGGAGCAAACAATAGTTGGTTGTCGATTAGACGTAGGGAGGAAGAGACGCCGTGTGGACAACTGGTAGGAGGTAGGTATGTAGATCGTGACTATCGAATAGGCGCTGATGCTCGGAACAAACAATGATGCAGCGTTGCGTGACTGTGAACCGTGACAAGCAAGCAAGCAAGCCACAAACACAAGAAATTATTGTGATAATAGACACTAGAAAGCCTTGCAACAATAGTTGACTTGGCGTGGATATTGTGGTATCGTGACTCGAACGTCCTGCCTTTCACCTGAGGAAAGGGAAGCTAAGGACGGAGGGCGGGAGAGGAATCGTAAACTATATTACACAATGCGCCACCGGCCCGAGGGAGGCAAAAGAGCGAAGTCATATACTAAATAATAGACAGTAGACAACAACGGACCATGGACGGTATGGACAATGGGTCCGAGTGGAATGTAGAGGTAGTCATCGACTGACTGACTGTAACGAGAGATGATGTCGAGACATCTAGATATATGGCCTAGGCCCGCGGAGCAGACATGGATATATAGGCAAATGGACCCCCCCGACCACTATGACCCCATATCTTGACTTCGATATCACCACCATCATGTATGAGCATGCACTAGGAATCTCGAGACAACCTAGGTAGGTAGACGATGAGCGCGATGCGTTGCAATGGACCAA
This sequence comes from Nemania abortiva, assembly GCA_022578505.1. Classification (NCBI taxonomy): domain Eukaryota; kingdom Fungi; phylum Ascomycota; class Sordariomycetes; order Xylariales; family Xylariaceae; genus Nemania; species Nemania abortiva. The sequence goes on from MU392545.1 coordinate 25,259, forward strand.
AATCAAAATATGGGGAAAGGCTGTGTAAGTGCGAAGCGGCTAAGCTACCTAAGTAGGTAGTAGGTAGGTAGTATAAGATCCGGGGCTAGGGTGCATGCGAGCAAGTGGCTACCTCCTCTTACGGGTATGTATGTATGTACATACCTACATGCCTTCGACATCTGCGGAACATATACCTTTCACATACGCACATATGTACATACTTACATATACATACATATACATATATATGTATGTGTGTCAGTATTGTCTGCGTGTGTGCTGTGTTGGGGGTGCAGATTTGAATGAGCATGGTAGTGTAAGTAGCAGGTAGGTAGGAGGTAGTAGATGCAGTAGGTATGTAACAAGGGGCACGTTGTGTACTTACCTACATGTAGTAGTGCTGGATGGGACGCATATACTACTACGTGCGGTAAAATCAAATAGAAATAAATACCTACCTAACAACTCTCGGTATCAACATTAGAGATTGTATTTTGGCCGATATACATACCTCTTATGTAGGTGCTACCTTAGTCTAAATGGCACCTAACAAATAAGCAGCCAGTCAGCTGCGGGCAAATAGATACTGTATAGAGTAGATTCAGCGCCTACTAACCTTACCCCCCTAGCTACTTTGTACTTGAGAGGCAATGAATGATTCAACCAACTCGGGAGCTAAACACCAACCCACATGGAGGTGGGTAGAGTACGGCTGCCTAGGTCCAGTTTGCCATCGTGTCCACTTCCTCGAAGCCATTGGGATTTTGGATTTTGCCTGGCCTGGTTGGCGGGACACGATCCAATGGTAGACATGACCACTGGCGTGAGAGCCATCGAATATCGAATGACGAACTAATAAGTTGGAGGGGGGGTAAGTCAATATCTGTTCTCTTACCAACCAAGATACTCGGGCCTGTAGGTACTGTATGTAGAAGAACTAAGTTAAAGAACGGAAAGCTCTAGACTGGATAGCTCCTAGATTAGCTGGTACCAAGTCAAGGCAAAATGGCCGCTAAAGTTTAGGTACTGTATACGCGCAGTGCTCAGGTAGGTGCGGCGCTATGGTGGTGACCAGGGGTTCTGCTTGGGGATTTGGGGGCTAGTGGTGTACCTACTGTAAGGAGGGGCGCTCTCCCCTTGGAATACCCCACTAACACGCCCTGAAAGAGGGGGACGAGAGGAGTAGCAGATACACTACCTACCTAGTACTTGGAGTACCCATACAGAACCCATAGGCTAGTGTAGAGGGGGGAGGGGAAGAGCGCGACGGTGCCTCTAGTGGGGAGGTTAGTGCAGGGCTAGGGGCGTTAATGGAGCGGCATCTGCTTGCTAAACCATACCTGCTCCGCGTTGATGTGACGTGACCAAGAGGCATTATAGGTCGAGACGTGTAATTCGTAAAAAGTAAGTATGTAGTAAGTCGGCAGCGCAGGAAAATATGCAAAAATTAAAACATGCTCTAGAGACCAAACCAGCACTGTGCGGCCGTCACACGCTTGTATCTTCTTCACCTGCGTTATGGCGTATGAGCAAGATTCCTTGTCTGTTACCAAAGCGTAACCGCTGAGACGTCTCTTGGGACCCGGCCTTTCCTCTCGTCTGTTTCTTGTTTTTGCTCTGGCTTAGAGCGCCGTGGTGACGAAACCGGCGCGTAGAGCTGATGTACATATCTTCGCGAGTGAATCTGTGTCGATGGTATAGGTGAGTTGAGCTATAGGCACAGATCTATTGGCACACGCGACGTCACGTCTGCTGTAGGCATTCTGGAACTTTGAATTTTGCCACGGGGTGAATTAGTAGCCAAGGCAAGGTGCAGTAATAGGTAGATCAGGCTTGCGGCGATCACGCGAGCAGCCGTTGTCTAGTATTTTAGGACGGGAGGATCCGACCATAGCGGCGAATCAGGGCCAACCTGAATACCAAGTAAAGGGAAACAGTGGTTATGATCAGCTATAATTGACGCTTCGTGGGTAACCTGTCGAGTATGTAACTTGCCTATCTATCTACATGCACTCTGAGGTGATATGTATCGATGTCGACCGAGCCTTGAGCGAAACAGCAGCCAGCCAACCTTGTAGGACGAGCTAATTTGGCCACGAATAAGGGTCCAGCTGCAGCTATGGGTGGAGCTGTGTTAGTTAGAGTCTAGAGATGAGATGGCAATGTTGAATATTAAAATGTTAAACGAACATCAATGAAACTTAGAGCAGTCAAGGCCGGGGTTTTTCGGGTTACTCTCCTCATTGCTTCTATGGTTCATTGGCAATTCGAAGTTTTCGTGTTTCCTGTTAATAGTACATGTAAGGTAATGTAAGGTAGGTAGATAGAGATAGTCTCTATTTCGTCTGCCCGTGCAACTTAGCCTAAGTATTTTGCAAGCTTAGACGAACCTAGTCAAAGCGGTTGACGATTCGCCTCCTCGAAGCCTATACGCTACTTTGGCTGGCCTAGTTGCGTCGGTCAAGGTTTGCCGCAGGGGCTCCGCACGGAGTCAACGACGACTTCGCAAGCGAGGATCGGGACGAGTAACACGCATTGTCCTTTTTCTTTTGTCTTGTCCTTTTCTCGGCCTTGGCCTATCGTCCCAAGCCCATGGCACGCTTGACCGGGGGGGAAGGAGGAAACGGAGGAGCTGCCCGTTTCGAAGCCCATGTCCTCAACGTTACTCGAAAATCGCGGGCTCATCTCGGAAAGAGTGCTCACCGTAGACGAATACCTAACTTACAAGGTGTAGGTGTAGGTGTCGTGTTCACCGCGACCGTGCTACCGTATGATTGACCTACCTACTCCGCAATGTGTTCTTCGTCAGGGATTTTGAGAATGGCAGGGCCCCAACACGGGGCTAATTAAATAGATGACAGTAAAGTATGTGTGTGCGCCGATATGAGGCTTATTACAACTACTCTAAATGGTAGATAACGAATCTACATAGGTAGCTCACCCGCTCTCAGCTCCTGTTGAGATCTGGAGAACGTTGGAGAGATCGGGTAGGTATTTGGACAGGTTGACAGGTTGTTTCCAGGGGTTATCACAAGGCACCGATGACGGCATTGTGAAGAATACTACACCGAGTGGAATATGCAAGGGCGCATATAGATACTAAAAAGACTTACATGCCGCGCACATCAGATTAGGGTTAGCGTTCGTTCCCTGTCCGTCGAACCGTCACAGCATGCCCTGCTCAGGTATTCTCATGGTATCGTGCCTCCATCATCAAAATAGACATGGGGAAATTTTATGTCCATCTTAGGTACACGACATTGCCTTGTAGCCGAGTGAAACACTAGTGACCCTTGGAGAAGAGAAGCGCAGCTGTGAGGGGTAATGGGGTTGAGACGACGGGCATGTCTATGGTGATAACAACAAACTCGATCTATCTATTGCAGATGTTGTCAAGCAATGTTTCCTAACTGTACCCATACCCATGGTGATCCTCGGCGGCCCGGCTTTGCGTCACAACGGGACCCTGGTAATTCTCCCATTCCTATATCGTGGTTGACCATGAAAATCTGCATACACGCGGGCCGCGCAACTCCAAAAGCAGCGTAGGTCCCAAGGAAGAACATTGGCTGTCATAACGGCCTCGTCAGATCTGTGCGCCATGAGTAGCCTGATTCTGGCAAGTTTCTTTGCTTTTTTTGGCATGGGAAAAATTGTCCCTTGGAAATAAAATAATATCCCACGTCTATAAAGGTTGTACTGTGCGTTCCGGATGATATGTACGTCCAACTTCCATCTGGGTAGGCTAGCCATTAGAAACGAACGATATTCCAAGGACCCCCGGCTCCTGTGGTCGTATCTTAGGAAGCCGGATAAAACCGTACAATGTCGACATATGCCTGCACGTCATACGTCTCTCTATCTATGCCCAAGGCATCTAAAATGGCAAAGAGAGAACTGGGGGGATTTCTACGTCCGATGAGCTCAGTGCATGCATGCATCATTCAATTCAAGAGGTGTGTGTTTTAAAAAATTGAAAACGGAGACGATCGGCACCCTCGCAACTGTGCCTAGTCTAAAATAAGTATTCATCGTGATGGGGCGTTTGGGGTAACCTGGCCGATCCGAAGCAATTGGCCAATGGCCTATTGTACCGCGCCGGTGTCTTCGGCCATGTTTTCTGGTGAGGCCCGAAAATCTCGACCGAAAATCTTAACCTGATACCGAGCACGCCCGAACCCAGCACTCCGCCCCGTGGTAATACACACACCTAGGGTGAGTCGCTTTTAGCGAGAGCTTTGGGATAGGTGTGAGACTTTAGACTGTGATGAGTTGTTTAAGTCCTGCTTCTCGAATATCGACTACATACCGCACATAGTTAGTCTCTAAGCAACCGTCTCGACTCGGCCACAGCCTCTAGGTATCCACTGTCATAGAGCCAGCCGGAATGGCGAGGTCTAATTCCCGTGCCGCATGCTCAAGGGGCCCGACCACTATCAACGTGGTAGCAAGGCGCCTAGCCTAACCAGACGCTTCCCTGAATTTACAAGTACCTATCCAGGACTTGTCAACAGGACAACTATGCTTAAGAGAACCCTGTGGGATGATTTATGTTACCGTAGTAGTAATAGACAGGCATGAGAAGTCGCCGCGAGAAGTTACATTCCAAATTATACCAGATAGCAAGGAGCTTTTCTGCATCATACGTTCTCAGTAACTAAGACGGAATGTGCTATGTGCGCTCACATACATACCTAGGCTAGGTAAGTTGTTGACATCGTTACCGAATCCATATAGTCTCCACATTATCTTTTATACCTAGAAAGTACTTTGCTTAAGTAGGGTAGTTTCAAGTCTTCATCTCCGAAACTTTTACGCGGAGTTCAGAGCATCAGGTATGTTAGCAATAACTACCTATCATGTCCTCTAGGTCCGCACGGAAAAATTGGATCTAAAGAGCCGCCTCTCTCGTTCGTTTCGCCTAAATTGTAAGGTCCAGACAATACAGCAGTAGTTAGTGATTATAATTGCTTTTAAAGTACCCGACATCTGGATACGAATTATATGCTCACTAGTAATTAACTGGATAGTAAAGCTATATGTTACTGTGCTAAATTTTTTATCCCGAACTTCGTAAATCATATTGCATTCTTCCAGCGCCATAAACGGACTACATATGAATTGCCTGTTTAGGTTGCTCGTCCACAGTCTATCTCGTCAACAGAGATATACCTGAAGCTACGAGAGCGGTCATCGAGGCGGAATGTCCAGGTATCCCATGTCAGTGAGGTGTGTCGCTATAATTTTCAGCGCCGTTTCCCCTGATGCGCTCAAGGGCCACATGCGAACCAATTATTTGTAGTTTTGGGATACCGACCTAGGCAAGTCAGTACGTATAGTTCCAGGTTATGTGCCGGGGTCCCGTTCGCGGCTCTCGGGGTAAGCCATCACACAGCCAATTATTAAGAGAAATTTTGCCAGTTAGCAACTGAGCGCCTCCCTATTACTACTCATCAAGTTCATTTCTCTTCAGTGGGTTTTCAGGCCCTAGGTATCTTTAGTGCAACAAGGGTTTGTGGAGAACACGCGGGTCTACCCATCATCGTCTAGGATTCGAGTTATTATTACATACTGGATAAAGACTCTAGAAATTTTTTCTAGCATAGTAATAATCTGAGTACGTACAATTTAGAACTTTTCGACCCGACCCACACGGCTGAAAGAATTCAGAAGGAATAGAGAGAATTGAGGCGTTCTTCAAATGCAATAAGCAACAAGCTCTACATAATAGACAGCTGCGATGACGAAAGAAGCAGGTCCTTAGGGCTTGTCATTATGGGGCCGCGCGTGTAGAAACGCAACGGAGATATTCGGCAGATTCTGAATTTGCTCTCGCCAAACCGAGACGAGATAAAGCTGTTTGTGTGTGATAGTACAAGGATACCCAGGCTAGCTCACTATGGTTCGACCAGTCAGTGCATTACGTGCGTTGTGTATGTATTGATGTCGGTAATTTTAGTGACCACTTGGGAGAAGTACATAAGAAAGTATAGCGTGGAGACATTTTTTTAAGAGGCAGATAGCAGTAATATCTAGAAGGTAATATACTGATCCTCGTCAAGAACGCTCTGGCCGCTCCCGATTCCTCGTAACATTTCAGAGAAACATTCCCTCTTGCGGTGAATACATACGTTGGAACTACTTACAATGAATGCAGGGACTGATTGGGTCCACTTAAAGACCTCCCCTGCTGGTGACGATGGAGGCTGTACTATGGAAAGATTCTGGAAGGTCCGGGCAGGTAAATCCCGGGTATCCTATCTGTTACTACTGTAAGACAAGCTAAAACGGAGGAATATTGGCTAGATTTCCTGTTGACATCTTTTGTCGACATCTGCTTCAGATACTCTATTACCAAGTAGATGCTCTACCAAGACTTGCATTTCTCAAAGAGATCCATGTGCGAATCGATAGGACTGCGGTCCACCGACTATTCTGTATACGCATAATATGAGGAAGAAAAAGACCCGGATCGTGTCCCCCCACAATCATAGCCCGTTCATCTGAACCAATTAGGTAGGTGGCAGGGGCTCCGTGGGATACACAGCAGTCTCTTCTGCAGAAATGTCTCTTGTCGACATTTTCACCCCACGTTGTCATTGGTTGACAATGAACGTATCGACAACATCATGTACGGTACCGATTGTTGCTCGACTTTCGCGAAGGAGACAACTCAAACGCCACACACCTTCTTACGTATTGCTATCTCGTGTGAACGCCGTGTCACTTTTCGGATATGCTTCTCGCCTAGGCTCTGAGAGCACATCCCGTCCTTCCGTCCTTGCGGACGAATTGGCTTCTCAATGACAACATCGGCATATCCACATGCATTCGGCAGCTCTGGTGTCTCCTCTCGCAATGAAACCTTAGCCTAGATCCAGATAACCTTAGAACGGCCCACCGCGGGAGCCCGCGGAAGCGACAAGATGCATCCGGCCAGAGAAAGACGAGATGATGTGCGTATGGAGAACTTTTGCGGCGAAATAAATACATGCACTGGGCGAGTTGACAGATTATATCCGTTGCTACACTACCAATTTGAGAAATTTGAGCCTTCCCCAAACTCTCACTACTCACCGCGTACTGCACGAGCTATACCAACAGGTACCTAGTCATCACAAACCCGGCCTATATGACGCACGATGGCTTTGCCCAGGTGCATGATGCATCGGTGCCAGGTATGAGTGAATTATGTCTGCGTGCTGATGCAAAGTTCCTCGCAAAGTGAGAGGTGACGCAGTATCTCGTTCGCAACGCGGAACTCCACGTCAACCAGGCAAGCAAGGGGATAGAAGCGATGGATGGGCAGCAAAAGGAAAAGGAAGAGGAATTAAGGGCAAATACTCGAATTTTTTCCGTTACCGCCCCGACCTAATAGCTTCCTAGATAAGAGATACCTGAGTCTGTGACGCATACAGGCAGACGCTCAGACTTCCCTTGCGGAGTGAGTCTTTCAATTTCCCTGGATTGTTACATACATGAAGCGGTCAAGGCCGTGATATCTCGGTCCCGTACCCGCTCGCCAGCGCTTTTGTGTGAAATCACAGCTAATGCGAAAAATAGGCGGTATCGCCAGGCCTAATTAGCTCAGCACCGTTGCTATGCATAATCACCTCGCTATTACGCCATCCCACAGCCCGTTTTTGACGAAATGGCCACCGTGGTAGCCCGTAACGAGGTGAGTGGCTGGCGGAGAGGTGGCAAACATAGCAAGAATAGACTCGTTACCTTGAAGGGGGATGAGATCAGACCGCCGAGTGCGTCTTCCAATAAGCAATGCTTGCCCGATGTCGAGAACCAATCAATACCAACCAAGAGCAATAGGGGCCAACACCTTGACCCATTTAGTGGCGAGTCTCGCTCCGAATGCGTGGGTTCTTGATAGCTATCTAGGCTACTCTAGGGTTGGTGACGAACTATTGGATGGCGGCGAGAGCTCACGGAATGCCAGCCCCAGCGAGAAATGAAGTATCGCGGAGGCACTCTTTGCGAGCCAACGTGCTCTTTGGTTATTTCGCCAAGTGCATTCCGATGAAGACGCATACAATCGTCACCATTGCCACCTCTCACCCCTCTTCTCATCGTCATGTGAGCAGGTCATTCGCTACGTGCCCCCTAATGGAGAAACAGAGATCTTCGCCACTTTCGTCCTGCGCGGGGGCATCACGAGGAGCTGGCGACCACTCACGAGAGTGAAGAGCTATCTTCAGGAATCGATCTCCGCGGCATTTGCGTAGTCTTATCCGGTAAATCGCTATTCTGGTCCGACGGATCATCTACTGCCTGCTGAGATTGGCAGGAAATCAGGACTTTGTCAAAAAGTTGATGACCTCACGATCTCAGTGGCTCATTTATGGTTGCCTCGCGTTCTCCAGGTCGTCGAAACAGGATTTTTGGCGCAGTGTGGACGGAACGCAGGCCCGGGGTTATTTGTCAGGTGATGGAGGAAACTAACATGGCAAACAGTCTTACGGGTTTCAGGCAGTGTAGATCTCCGAGTTCATTTTGGGATGAGTTATCCAACTTTGTGCGTAGGCGATTCCAATAGATCGAGAGAGAGAGGGAGTCAAAAGTAGCCAGTACTTAGTAAATACCTTCGGGTGACGAAGCGCTAGTTCGCGAGCATCGATCACCTCCGGCGTAGTTTAGGCGCTAGAATAATCTTAAACCTTTCACTTGCAATATAACATTTACTGAACTCGACCGACGAGTGTTGAATAAATCGCCTAGTCCTAATGTTACCACTCATCAACTCAGCATCAACCTACCATTGCTGAACTGAAGACACTTCTCTTACACCTCGAACACCGCGCACACTTCCATTTAGAGGGTCGCGACAACATCCTCTAGATGAACTCCCCAGAGTGTGTACGTTCGTGAACGATGTAAAAGAGCAAGCAGTGGGACTCGAGCTCAATGATATGACTGACGTAGCAAGCAGAACCTCGGCGCGTCTCCACGGAACATATACCGGCCGCTTGTGCGGTTGTCTTACTAAGGGCCAGAAACAGTGAGTGTTGAGTCGCAAACGAATAGTCTTGATTCTAACAAACACCAACTACCTAGGCTTACTTACCATACCGCGACTTGGAAATGATACCTCAACAGATGCAACAGCAACCAACAACAGCTTGGACTTGGCGCGAAGGAACTCGTTCCATTTGATGGCCAAGCATTAATTTGGCTCGTTATTATCTTCTGTCTGGGTGAGAACTGGTTTTCCGACGCTACCATAAGGCAGACACCGCCGTGATTGCTTCGCTTCGGGCGGCTGGTTGGGCCTCCAAACCTTCGACGGAGTTCGGCCTCGTTCTACCCGTCCCGTATCCTCCACCCCGGAGACCATAGAAACCACCTGCCGACCGTCGCTAACAACGGACATGGCACGGAAACACCGGCTGCCATCGCAGATTGTGTGCGATCCTGATATGACACCGTTATGTATGCCATTATGCCAACGTGTCTCTCTTCCTTCCTTACCTCGGGTCTGCTTACCATCTAGGGGGATGGATGGTGATAAACGATAGCCGCTCGTCCCCCCCGGCGCGCAAGGTGAGCGAGGCAGAGCGTCTAGCCAACAACGTGCGGCCCAGCAAGGTGAGTTTGTTGGTTCGGCGAAGCGTGTGATTTCACACCGATCTCTCCACCTTGGGCACCCTGTGCTCTGCCTGCCGAACCGGTGAGATGCGAACCAGGCACAGAACCACGTTTATTGGACGAACCGACATGTTTCACCGACATGCCTATCTAGGGTACGTAGGTAGGTAATGTACCATTCGTTTCATGCCGTGTCGTTTATTATAGGCGGGCCGCCGCGCGGTTGCAGCATGCGTCTGTCTGTGCTTGAAAGGGAGGGGGTGGTGTTCGTTTGTGCGTTCGTTCGTTCGCACTTTTCTCCGGCGAGCACTCCCACTCCCACTTCCCACCCGCCCGCGCCAGCGAGTGTCGTCGGGAGACGCCGGTCGTTCGATTATGCGTAAACCATCGGCAGGGGCGCCAAGAGAATTGACACCTGCCATAACGATATCGACATATCGGTCAGTCATTCCCTGCCCTGGTGCGAGATGGACCGGGATCCACGTTTTATGTGTTTATCAATGCAGGCCCGGATGCAACCGAGCAGGCACTCTGTCAGCAGTGATCACTCATCAATGGCTATTTTTGCCAGGTGGACGACAAACTGACGCTGTTCTTTATCTAAGAGCAGAGACGAATCGACCGATTATAACTTTCTAACAGCCTATTCAAGACCAACGCCGCCCCTGGAAATGAATCGACAGATGCTGTATCCTGACCATGCAGATTTTGCGTGGGGTTAAGGGAACGACAAGGGGATAAGAACCATGCATCTCTGTCAAGATAATAAATGGATCGACACGATCAACTACATGAAGACTATAAAGCCAAAGGTAAGAAATTGTATATAATATCTTCATAGACACGTCATATAGGGGCGACATACTCCGAGTTATGCGTAGGTATTTATTATATCTACCTATGCAAAGACCACTTCCAGGATTCAAAAACAGGAATGTCTTAATATTAACATCATCGGTCTCTACTGTTTGTGGACTATTGACATAACTACCTAGTAAGTATGAATGTGTGGTTATTAGTTGAGAGAGGAGGTATGTTATACCCACGTAGCAGTATTACGAGAGCAGCTACTAAAGAGAAGTCTCACATTTCCAGCACCTCGACGACAATGATAAAAGCGAATTACAAGAGGACGGACGATTGTACAGTAGGTTAGTATGTTAAGAGATCATGTGATGAAGTTGCATCTCTTCTCCTTTCTCTCGAGCATTGACTACCTAGCTGAGTGGGTAGGTAAGTCGTTAGATTGACCAACCAATACCGTGTCCCGGCTGGTTCATGTCAGTGAGTGGCGGATCCAGCCCAGCCACTCAATCCATCTTCCGGATAGGCTGGGACCTTTCTCAGCGTACCTAAGTAACTCGCCCACCTGTTAGTTGTCGACGCATGCTTTCTATCTTATCTACCTACTTACATTCTAGTTTGCCTACTGCGTACCTTGGGTATTACGGTGTAACCACAGCATATCTATGTCCTACTTAAACCGAACCTCTGGACGCATAAGGTACGAGGTTCGTGTACCAACTGTGGGGCAAATACGGGGATACGAACCACTAACCGAAGAGTATTCATGCCGGGTTCCGAGTCTAGCCACCAGATTCGTGCCTGGTCAGTACTGGTGTATTGGACGGTGGGCCTGAGGTATGCTGTAATAATATTTAGGTATGCGTTAGTAGGCCTAGTTCTGGCCTAGGCATTCGCATCTTCCCCTCTTTTTAGGACCGCCTCGGACCGCCCAGGACGTGGTCAAGTCACCCTTCCACGTGCAAGCTGCTTGCCTTGCTTGCTGAGGTGAGGGCCGAATGATCACCTTGGAACTTGGTGTTTGGAGACGAGTGTCTATTTATTAGCGAATAACAAATAGCCCAGCCCAGGCCATAACTAATCTAGGCTCCAGACTCCAGAGGGATGGAATGAGGCTGAAGAGTGATCATCCACTCTCCCATCCACCCCTCCAATGAATTCATTCGCCCGCTTGTTCTTGTTTACTATTGTTGTTGTCTGGTCGCCTTTTGTTGACTCCCGACCGGTCTCATTTACACGACCTCCTCTCTCTAACTCCATAGGTAGCTTAGTGCCTATTTACCTACTGTAGCGCACGCTAACTATACCATTATGATAACTATCCCATTCTGTACCATCTCGTTCCGCTCGTCCACGCTGCACACCAATCTTCCTAAATAGCGGTCGGCACCTTCGATCTGGCGGTCGGTCGACCCAAGCAAATCAATCAAACCTAAAAGAGGAACGTTGGTTCGATAACCCCCTCTTTCTCTCCGCCTTCCAGGTAGATTAGATTACCAGCACCAGGGGACCTTACTCCCACTGGCCTCCCTCTTACACTACTAGTTAGCCTGCGAGACTAGGAATCTCCGTTCCGTCATTCCTCATCATCTACTCATCTACTCAGTACATAGCGTATGTAGGTAACATTTGCCTCCTTTTTCCTGCCATTCTTTTTCAATCCATGACTCAGTCCACTTTAAATTTCTCTGTCAAATATCCAATACCCAGACCGTGCTGCGAATAAGGTGCAGGAGGTACGCATAGTTCTCTGTCCAGCCTTGGGTACTTAAGGTATTGGCTTTGTCTTGATGAGTGTGTCTGCGTGATCATCGCGTCAGCCACCATTTGTAACGCAGTCAATTTGCCTGGTTGAGCCACGCTCCTCTTGAGTTCATTGTTCTCACCATGACTACTATTATTACGTCTATTCCTTCTGCGTAAAGCTAGTTCCGTCCCTTTCCGGCTTGCTTGGAATCTTAGTAGACCTGAGTTGTTTTCCTGCTGACATCCCACCGACAAGATCCAATCCCCCTCCTCTCAAGCCTCGGCTCCCGAACAGCCTACTGACTAGCTGTTCACGCCTACGCACCAGAGAACTTTAAATCTGTTACGTCTGCAGTGTCGCCCGGCTTACATCTATTCAATGTATGAAATCCGGTGATTCCGCGTGCGCTTGTCGCGAGCTATAGAGAGGAACCCTGTTGGGTCTAGGCCACTCAGCCATTGAGCGATATACGTATATATACACCTAAATTGGCATCCGGGTTCCCAGCCGTCTCTGGACCATATAGTCGGGATGGCCTCACTACACTCTATATCCAACTTTGGCTCACATGGCACCAAGTTCAAGGACAGCAAACCGAAAGCTAAGGCGGCGGTGAAGCCGATTCTCAAGAAGTGGTCACAATCTGAGAAGGAGAAAAAGAGCGTGGATCTAGACCGAGGATGGGACGAGCAGGACGAGCCGTACCGGAGTGCACAGGGCTGGGGCAGGTCTTCGTCGCTGTCTTTTTATGACCAAGGGGCAGCCGGTCCAGACAGCAGCGCTGGCGCTGTTGGCGGGGGAACGCCGGGGATGGTAGGGGGGAGAGTTGGGCTGGGCGTCCTGGGCAATGGCACAACGACGACAACGAGCGCGCGACGGTATAATCACTCCAGGTCGATTAGCGGCACAAGTCATGCCTCAGGCGCCTCTAACAGCAGCAACAGCATTCCGGCTCCTCGCCACTTTGTGCACCCTTTCCAACAAACTCCGCACACATCAACCCCGCCGTTATTGTCCTACGCGAACTCATTAGCTTCGATGGCAGACACGCGCGACTACTCTCCCACTATTACTGAAGACGACGACAACAATGACAACACCGCCACCTGTGCAGACCCCCCAAACAATGGCAGCCAGCACTACTACAAAAACGCTAGTCACAGCAGCAGCAGAGTTTGTATTCACAACACAAACCGTATCAACAATACAAACTCAAATTCACAACCAACATTGACATTGACCTCGAAACTTCCTTCAGTACTTAACCAGCGCACACCTTCCACCGACATCGTGGATGTAAATTCACAAATACTGCCACCACCACCACATCCACCGCTTCGAGTCAACACGTCGCGCACATCCTCAAGTATTCCCACACAGTCTTCCCGGTTAGCCAACGTTTCTAGTCGATCGGATCTCTATCTCGACCGCCTTGCGGACTCACCTGCGTCCAGCCTACCCCCAACCTCAATTGCATCTCCATCTAGTGCAATGGGGCCTATATCCCCACTTCGCTCGTCGCTCGACGGCAGTTTCCACCGATTACGTTCCAAGTCAGATCTTGACACCGGTACTCGTGCTGAGCATCTCCGAGAAGCGCGCCGAAAATTCGAGATCAAGGAGCGGCTTAAGGATGAGAAGTACGCACGAGAAGAGATCAAGCGCCGAGAACGCGCCGACAACAAGCGTGCGCACGAGATCGAGAAAAAACTAGCACAGCAGCACAAGGAGCAGTTGGCGGCGAGAGCACGAGAGGAAGCTGCCGAGCTAGAAGAGGCTCTCCATCGTGGAAAGCACAACAGAAAAGTCAGCGTCGCAAGTAGTGGCCGCCCTAGTCTATCAATTCCCCGACCTAGCCTGTCTCTTGGCCGACCTAGCACCTCGCGCAAGAACACATCGAGTCAAATGGGTGAATCCGAGAAGTTCATGAGCAGCAGCTACGAAAGCACAGACGCCCGCAGCCGGCCTACGTACGGTAGAGAAGCGGGGTCTGTTCAATTCTCAGCCCCTAAGCGCAAGAACACGGCAAAGAGGAAAACCCATGGCGCCTGGACCGCATTTATACTGTGGCTTAGGACAAAGCTGCTCCGCATGAGCAGGCACTGATTCCTCTTGGCCAACCACAAAAGTGGTCTGGGACTGTTTATATGAACAACACCTACCTATCATTTTCCTTTCCCCCCACATTTCTGGAACAACACACGACCCCGACACGGCGGCACATTTGTGCATTTTACACACGGTATCAAAGAAGCTCACGACACAGTCACGAATCTACCGGATAAGGCGTTGGAGTATGGCACTGGGTATGCATGCGTTCTATTATGACATTTTGGGCGTCTTTCGGTATCATTTAGAGGATGGGGGCTGGGCTCCAGATTGTTTTGATTGGTCGATTTATTTTCCGAACAAGATTCAGGTCAGGAACCGGATGTGCAGATCCGGCAACCTAAGACACACAGAGTTGATGGGCGTGTCACGTCATTGGTCATATTTCAGGATCGCGTTGCCCTCACTAGCAGCCAATGGGTATATCAGAATACCTACCACAACTACATACATACATACCGCCCAAGATAGCCAATAGGTAGCATCCAAGGCTAGGGTTGGAGAGAAATAAAGTGGTTTACATTACATCATCAGTCTTGATAAAAATGTGTGCTACCTGTTTTGTGCTGCTGCAAGCAGTATGAGTTCTACGTGACACTACATTGCTCAACCGGTTACGTAGAAATGAATGACTGGTGCATTAGTCGGCATATGGTGTTCTTTCTATTTGATAAACTATGAACATGTCGTGCCTTCCTTTCTTTTTTGAGTAAAGGGTACGTACCTTTGTTTACTCTCTTTGCCATGCACCTGTGCCTGTTGACATGGCTATTTAAACTTTGTCTCGGTATATTTATCTTTTAGTGGAGAAAACTGTATGTGATAGATCCGTTTTAGCTTCCTATACTAGAAGAATAGAGTTCAATACTATCATAGTATTTTCATGCCTAGCATACGCACTGCAGAGTTAAACAGAAGTTAATCGTATTGGTATGGTGTTTCATGATGTTGCTATGCGCTTTCGTCTCAGCCTGTGCCGAAGTTGAGATAGCGCCCATCAGATGCGAGATCATGATGCGTTGCCGCCACTAGCCGTTCTTGGACATGACACTAAGACAATTTCCTTCTTTGGCCAGGGATGGTACCCAGGACATTCCTCGCTTTACTGCGCCGAAGAGGTAGTTATTTCATATGCTTATAATTCTTTGATGCCTTTCATTCTAAAAAAGCTCAAAGGTCTTATTATCTCAATTTGTATACTAATACATATAGAAAGCATCTAGAAGATCTATCAGTCTGCTTAGATATTTATACATTTTCGCTGTTTGGTTTGAATGACAAGTCAGCTGGGTCCGCCCTACACAGGTCTATTTTTGATATGAGGTCATGCTGCAGGCTTAGGCAGGTACCCAATCTTCAATTAACTTGATGCCGGGTATTGTCATACAGTATAGCTGCGGAGTGGAGATAAAATTTGTATTTTATATTTATATTTTCCCTTAGACAGCTACAATTCTAGAGACCAAAAAAATAACTAGTTTAAATTGAATACGAATGTATTGCACTCCGTTAGCATACCTGCCTAGGAGATTCTGAAGACGAAATTAGGCGCTGCAATTGGTCATGTAAAACGGCTGTCTTGGCTCTGCTGGGCAATGGGGCTGTGCAGGCACTGTACGAGGTTAGCGGGCGCAAGATGCAGCCAATCGCAGCTGAGCATTGACTACTAGACCCCTTTAGCGTGCTCTTGTCGTGATCCGTAACAAATTGTAATTCCCGGTCCACAGTCCACTCTTTTGCGCCAAGAGAGTCTCTCTCCTTTCATGCACCACACACGCTCCCTACTTGCCTCTCTTCAGTTTGTCACTTTCCCCTACCAAGCCCTCCTCTCACCTGAGTCGTTCATTCATTGATTTGACCTTGGCTTGTATCAGGATCGTCCCTTCTCCTGACTGATTTCCGTGCATTGGATTGCCTGCTTGTTTGTTTGCCACTCTCATCATCAATCTCCACCAACTGCTCGAGTCGAAACCCAACAGTCAACAACACATGCTACAGCGAAACTAAACACAACACGATACCGGTACAGCACGAATCCGCAACACCACGAGCCTCCCACGGCCCTTCGTATACCCACTAGACTGGGTTTCTAGGGTACCTACTCCGGTTACCCTGCCTAATTCAACTAATTCAGAGACCGACGACTCGTCTTCGGGTTTCATTGCATCTATCACCTCACCATTCCCACCTACGCCTTGTCGACGTCTATGATACCCTTGCCTGTGTAAAGCATCTGCTGTTATAATCCGCGCCTTCTCACCCGAAAGCGCTAAGGCCACCATTAAATCACATAGAAGAGCTGGACTACCGACACCATGGTGAGGCTACAAACAACACTGTTAGCCACGTGTGGTCTCCTGGCCGGGAGGGCCCTCGGTGCTCTTGAGATTAATCTCGATGATACAGGTTCGTGCGCATCTGCTTGTCTTCCATATAACCATAGACCCTTGTTTCTCGTCATCGTGGGTTCTCTAACATCTCTCTACCATACAGAATCCATCAAGGCAGGTGCCGCGCTCGTCGCCGAAGATCTCCTTACGTTTTACCACGGCGATGAACCCGGCTGGGTTCCAGGAATTCTGCCCGGCCCTCCTCCAGATGGCGACTATTACTGGTGGCAAGGTGGTGCCATGTGGGGTGCCCTGCTAGATTATCGACGCACGATGGGAGACAAGCAATTCGACGACCTCATATCCACAGCCCTGCTTTTCCAGGTTGGCCCCGACAAAGACTACATGCCGCCCAACTGGACCGCTTCGATGGGTAACGACGATCAAGCCTTCTGGGCTTTCGCTTCTCTCCTTGCTGCCGAAACGGGATTCACAAACCCTGCGGATGACCAGCCGCAATGGTTGGCACTAGCTCAGGCCGTCTTCAACGAGCAGACTCACCTGGACAGACGTGTCAACGATAATGGAAACTGTGAATGGGGTCTACGGTGGCAGGTATACAGCACCAACAACGGTTACGACTACATCAATAGTACGCACCATTCCTATCAACCTCCACCACAGAACTCTGAAACTGACCGAAAGATAATTAGCTGTTGCCAACGCCTGCTACTTCAACATGGGCGCCCGCCTCGCCCGTTATACAGCCAATGAGACCTATGGTGAGCTGGCCGAGAAGACATGGGACTTGATATGGAGACTCGGCTACATCTCCAAGGAATTTGATGTCTATGATGGCGCCCATTTGCCCGATTGCACAGGAATCAACAAGGCTCAGTTCTCTTACAACGCTGCCATGCTGTTACAAGGGTGTGCATATATGTACAATGTGGTATGTTGCCCATCTTCCGTTCCTATTATCCTCGGTCACTATTGAAAATGGAACTGCCGGTTTGCGGATTAGTATTATTGAATCCGATGAAGAGATTTGGGAATGCAGCATAATGTTGCATCTAAGAATTGATTTAAGAGCATGCTAACCACAATATGATATAACAGACGAATGGAAACTCTACATGGAAAGCTCGCGTAGATGGTCTAGCCGCTGGTATACAGCGAGTTTTCTTTGCCGACAATGACATTGCTTATGAGCCCTCTTGTGAACCTGCGCCTGGTTCCTGCAACTCGGACATGATGTCCTACAGAGGTTTTATGCATCGATGGATGGCCAATTCGATCCAAGTGGCGCCATATCTATATGATGTGCTCATGCCCACGCTGAAAAAATCAGCAGCCGCCGGTGTCAAACAATGTACAGGAGGCGACAACGGACGCATGTGCGGTTTCCATTGGACGAGCGGTACATACGACGGTCTGCAGAGTGCTAGTTTGCAGATGAACGTGCTAGGCGCCTTGACTGCTCTCGTCATGCCTAGCATAGACCCTCCGTTGACGAATACAACTGGTGGTACATCAAAGGGTGATCCCAATGCTGGCCAGGCCAAGACAGAATTACCAACGCTGGCCCCCATCACAACTGGTGATAAGGCAGGCGCAAGCATTCTCACAATTCTCATCATCACGGGTGCCCTATCAGCGTTTGCATGGATGAGTTTGGATTGAGCTACATAGGTAGTGAATATGCCGATTCAACCAAATCAAAATGTATATATCTATGTATCTGATTTAGTCGATATCTGGGGCGGACGAACAAGTCCCTACGTAGCCTGCTGCATACGGACCGGCCTCACTTCCTAGATACCGACGAAATCACAGAAAAGAGGGAAGCTAGGGGAGGGATTGACACATTGGCGTGGGATACGCATTTGAGTTCTTATCTACAGCCGGCCTTGACCATAAATAGGGAAACGGAGGAGTATATGGCGTTTGTGATGAAATAGGAGTGCCATTTGCACACACCCAAGTTTGGTTGTCCCACCCATAACATGGCGACATCATATTAGGCGGCTGGATAACAACGGAATGCATACGCCAGCCAACGCACTCATGCCGGAAGCATGCCGGCTAGCTTTTTTCTCAGGGTCAATGTCGGTTTTTTTCTCTCCTCGCTTTGCCGGGTCCCATGTAGCATCTAATTTCTATTGTGTCACAGTCTTCAGAGTATTCGTACGCTATTACCATGATTGTGATTGTGCCATCGAGGAGAAGTGGGATGGGTACCACATATTCTTCACTGCAAGTATCAAGTGAGATAAGGTGAGACGAAATGAGATGGGATGGTGCCCTCTAACGCTGTCGACCGCGGTAGCTATTACCATCGTAACGACGAGCGCCTATTCGTAGAGGGCGATAATCATACCTGCACATGTGTCACTGCTTCGATTGCTCAGTTCAAGCGGTCCGATTAGCAAAGTGCTACCTATTTATAGTCAGACGAGTTCGTGTACCGGGACTAAATACGGACTCGTCTTGGTTTTGATAGGACGGCACTGGGGTGGAACGTAAGACCACTCGGTTCTGTTTCCGTTACGAGGTTGAAGAGCACAGCAAACCGGATAGTAGCATGCAGTGATACCGAGCGGGAATATGTAAGCAGGAGCAGGTGACGGGTTCTAGGGATAGTCTATGTCAGGTCTACAACCTCGGCGAGCCAGCCGGAGATGTGCCGTTTATCTATAGCCATTTCTACGAGGTGCTGGGTGCTATGGAGTCCTCTTGATTGGTGATTATTTTCGTGCAGTTCGGCTTAGCCTGGTAGGACTTGACTTGTCAGAGTCATTATGATAGACGAACATCAAATCTTTCGATGTGTTACATTGCGAGTGAAAGAGAGACGTGATTCTTGAGGTGATTCCTCAGAAGATTTCAATATTAGCCTCTTGACGTTGGATTCCCTATACTTACAGTTCCTTCCGAAATCCCTCTCTATCGCCTCGTCCAAGCGTCATCTAGCGTTTTTTCTGATATACATGTCCCATGTGAATAATGTGAACTTCCATCTCCCCCAGCCGAGTCTGCAATCGAAATGACACGAGTATTCCCGGCCAGGTGGATTGTCTCCATCGCCGGCCTCGGGGCGGGGTACAGCCGTCCACTGTTCATCGCTCTGGGTATCGAGCTGATGGCGAGTGTTGGGCGAGGCTTCTGTAACTGTGGTAAAGTTAGCCCAAGATTGAACAGCACGGCTAGTAGACGTACGAGCCTCGTCCGGATGCCCCCCGATAGCGGGATCTTGCTTGTCTTTCTGGCCTCCGTCCCCGTCTTGAGGCTCGGGAGCGGGGGTTGACTGTGCAGGAACAGAAGCTTCTATTTCACCCGTTAGAAATGAACATGACGCAACGCTAAGTGATGGAAACAGATGAAAGCATACCCGCTATTGCTTCAGGATGGTAGGTGCCCCCTTTCTGTGCCATCTTGGACGATATTTCTTCTTGAAGAAGAAATATGCAGCAATGGGTATAATATTATCGGTTCGAATGTAGTGGGAAATGAATGTGAGCATGTGTGCTGCAAGTCCTATGTGACAGTCCTACTGCGTCGGCTGATTGATAGCCGTAAACGCTAACATGTTCTATTCGGCTCTGGTTGGTGGTGGGGTGAAGATCTCAGTCTGACAGCATGCTACCGTGACACTCCTAATGGCTTCACAACTTGTTTAAGTTGTGGCATTGTTAGACGACACAATCTTTAGTCCTAGAGGCTTTTATACTAACGCTTGAACATTTATTTAAATGCAAAATGACCAACAGCGGGGGTCTCTGCTATCCAAAACCCTAGTTCTACCGTAATGCCGTCGCGACCATCTTTACCCGAGTCTATCTAGTTCCCTACATACCACCCATCGGTAGGACTACTACCTATGTAGTAGCATTTAAGAGGAACCTGTAATAGTGAAACAGCCCCCACGAGTGCAATTGGTACCCCAATTTTTGTTTAAGTGTGTGGCAACGCGTTGTTGCAGCGCGATTTCATGCCAAGCTTGTTTGTAGTCGCAGTCAACCCCCCGTCCACATTGCTTCGCAGTAAAGGCGGCGAAATCCTGCGATGCTACGCCCTCTTCAACCACTATCAAGCAAAAGGGGATGAGCTCCCTATTGCATTTTCGCATGGCCTCCTCAGCCAAGTATACACGTGATATAAATCGTATACAATACTTGTTCCCCTCCTCCCAGCTCTATGAACCGCTTGTTGTACAATCCTTGTGCACTTCATGTACGACAACCTTTCCATTTACCTGATATCATGTGATTCAACTCCACGACTCCAGAAGACATGTCAGTCTCTCGTATGAGCATTTCCAGAATCTCCACCACTATCATCCTCTCTGGAGCCATCACAGATCCACGAAAGCAATAGCACAGGGTCCAAGGCGAACAAATCATTGTGGACATCGCAATAGCTCAACCAAAAAACACTATTCGGCTTCACTATCTTATTCACATTGTTGTGGATCGAAGAAGGAACTTCAGAATAGATGTTATGATTGCTCTATAGGACTAACTTTCTATTCTAACTACTCAGCTCCAGTACTCCTACATATGGGAGTATGTCTCTTTGTTCCACAGAACGGGCAACACCGCATAGAACCTTCTATGCAAAGTAACAGAAACATCTACGAGCAGTAAGCTCCTGCAGCACAACCAACTATCAGACTCATTATCCTCTAGCAATTTGACGCACACAATAATGGAATTGCAATCATCTTATCAACTAGCCACTACGCTTGGATGTATGGGCCAACTGCAATATTGTTGCCGTTGTCGTTGCTATATGGCGTCGCGTTGACTATCATGGCAAATTAACCCATCTCATAGCTGGCATTGAGGCTTATTAAAGTACTGAGGCAAAGAATTCCGACGCAAAACTAAAACAATAGTTTAAGAGAGCAAGCAACTGCTATGGAAATAACTTATAGTAGAAACCGTATGGCTATTTACCGTAAGACTTGTTTACCTATAGCGAATTGCGTAGGAGAAGATTCCACCCCCATACCCGCGTAAGTACATACTAGGTTTTCATATCGCTTAAATGGATTCATGCTTACTTGTCACGATCTTGACTACCTACGACCACATACGTATACCCTTGAGGTACAGAACAAAGAGGCTGTTTGTATATAGATATCCAGTTATTGGAAGTAGTAGTTAGGGCTCCTCATGCGTCAACAAGTATTCAGGGCCTACCTATACATTGCCATTCGTACCTAGAAGGCCCGTGGCACTTGTACGTCTGAAATAAGAGACTGAGAAAGAAAAAAAAAACATACAACACCAGGGATTCGCTGGTCGTCACCGACCCAACTACTAATCTGGCGGTATCTGGCTTAGCTAAGGGGGAGCAGACGGGACCCCGCGTTTTCCAGATCCTATGGTCGTATGTGCTGTGTCGTGGCTTAAATCTAACTTATTACCTAGACATGGAACTCGTAGATAGGTACGTACCTACTAGGTAATTTCCATAGATTCAAAGTCGAGTTAGCATTCACGTAAAAGAAGCGAAGTAATAAATTTTGAAAGACGTAGATGTAGTATAGTTTAACTCCGACGCCATATTATTCAATACCTGCTCATGCTTGGTTGGGAAGTACGTATGCCATATGGTGTTACGTCCTCAAATGATACACAGGACAAGTGAGAATCTTGCTTCAAGCGCTGATGCTGGACAAAACAAACGAGACGTTTACGAATCGTGTTGTGAATATGCCGCTGCGGTACCTAAGCTGAGATGGTCCTGTACCACCCGTTTCACTCAGTGTTGGGAGCGACTGCTTTTGACCAGGTCCACTAGCAGCCATATTGTCCCCTTCGTTCTCGTATTCTCCTATATTGCACTAGGAAGCACGGAGGGAGAATACGTGTAGGATTCTCCCTCCATATCGCCCTAATGTTCGGTGCCCTTGGAATTCCTCGCTGTGACCCAACAGTGAAGTATCACAGAAGGCCATATCGATCAAAAGCAACTGCTCAATTCTCCCCTTTTCTCCCCGTCACAGCCTACTCCTGATCTTCATGTGCTGTGCCGCAAACCCAATCGCAGCCGTGTACCCGAAGGTGCCCAAGCCGCAGATGACGGCAACAGCCTTGTCCTGGAAGTAGCTGTGGTGGCGGAACGGCTCGCGCGCATGCACGTTGCTGACGTGGAGCTCGACAAAGGGGATGTCGACGCCCAGCAGCGCGTCCCGGATCGCTACGCTCGTATGCGTGAATGCTCCCGGGTTTATGATGATGGCGTCGACAGCGCCGCGCGCCTCCTGGATTCTGTCGACGATGGCGCCCTCGTGGTTCGACTGGAAGCTCTGCAGGGTGGCGCCTAGCTCTGAGGCCTGCGACTCGGCTTGGGAGACTACGTCTGCGAGCGTCGTGCTGCCGTAGATGTGGGGCTCCCGCGTCCCGAGGAGGTTGAGGTTTGGCCCGTTGATGAGGAGGATTGTTCGGGACATTGTGTCTTAGTGCGCTTGGTATGTGGTTGATGGGCTCGGCGATGAATAGCTAGGTGCACGCATAACCCCTTGGGCTTAGAGAGCATCTCTACTAGATCACTTAGGGAGCCGCCATTTTTATTCGAATAGGGGAAGAGAGTATAACCCCATTCCCTACCGGAAATAGACATCTTCAGTCTGGCGTTCTGTTGCCGGGAAATATATTTGACGATGTAGTGAAAAAAATATGGTGATTGGTGCCCACCACCCCGCAATACTACTACTGTAGGGGCGCGGAGAAAATCTGGGGGAAAAGACTGATCCGAAAGGATCATAAATATTGAAGAATCGCAATGCGCACGCGAGATCATAAGTTGATTTGAATTGCTACATATATCTCACCCTGTCTATTAGGTATGTGTATACACGATATGAACGATACCTAGACAGTCAGTATTGTTTGTCTGCGATGAAAACTAACCGTCCGCGGATCTCACTCTCTCCTAATGAATTCAAAGCTATTGAGCATATTGGTATTCACCGAAGAAGAGAATTTTGTTGATAAACAAGGAGTGAGAATCCCGCATACCTCCATTTCCCGTCAAACTGCAGCAGTGTGGTTGTTCAACGTTACATTTGTTTTCTCACTTGGCGAATAGGGTGACGAGCAACTAGTAGAACACACTACGGGTTAACGGACGCTAGATCACATTAGAGATGCCTCTTTTCGTTTGTCAAGCATTGCTCTCTCTAGTCGCGTGACTTGCCATGTGCCCTGAATCTAGTCTATCTTATTCCTACGCTAGTTAGGACTTCGTTAGTGTCACTCGGCATTCTTGTAGATTGTGCTAGTTACGCACATAGGAGAGGTTTTGATGCTATTGTCACCGACGAAATGCGATACATTTTAGAAAACCTGTTCAGTAATTAGGGTAGTTGTTGGCACCTCTAACGAACTCCGTCACAGAGCGAGATGGCAAGTTGCCAGTAAGAGTACGAGTCTGGGTCGCACTTTAGAGATGTCCTCGTCCTAATGTTGCAACGACTGGTAGATGATCTCCGTACGAGTGGTTCTCGGTAGATGCGAACCAGCCATGTGGATCGTGCCCAAGCATTTGGCCTGGGATTGGGATCTTAACAATTACGCTATTGACTCCAACAGGCGCCTCAAGCCGTAGGATAGCGAATAGAGCTGGGTTAGTATGCGGGGTTAGTACTACTGTATCTATCACTGAATTGCGTCGGTGTGCAGTAGTCTACCTTATCCGGCGCGTCTATGTCCTAATATGGGACAATACAGCCAAGCTGAGACCTGATATTGCAGGTGGTGGGGGACAATTGCAGCTCATCCCGCTCGTGATGTTGCATTTTCACGAGAATTGGCAGTATAACCGCTTGAACGGAATATAGGGGCCAAGCCTTATGTTTTAAGCTTCGTGGGACGTTTTGTCACGGATAAAAAGAGGGCGTCGGCCACTTCTCTTTCGTTTCGACTTAGAAAGTAGCAAGCATTGATTTTACTGTCTTCCAGAATGCCTACCGTGACGTATCCAGGGCGGCCTCTCGTGTCGTACCCGGTATTGAGCTTGCTCTACCAGTTATACCGCTCTAGCACCCTTTTAATCCGTTTGCCGATATGGGTCATAGCTTTCGCTCTCTCCAAGCGTACCAGGCCGCTTCCTTCGGTGAGTAGTTTCCAGTGCCGTTTTCCTCTCATTCTAGTCACTGTATCAAAGTAGAATCATGTTTCATGAGCTTCACATGTAACTGCCGGCTAATAAGACAATGACTCACTTACTATGACTATCGCAGTGGACCTTCAAACAATCCCTCACACTGCGGATCTTGACCGAATATATCTACATGGTCTCCCGCGTGGAGACACCAATACCACTGCCACTAGAGCCTGGGAAAGAGAAGGATAAATGGGTGAAACTCGAGCCCTTTCCGAAGGACGTGTACCGCGGGCCGCTGGAAAGCAAGACCGTCGGACCGGCCCTGATCGGAGGAACATGGTATCCGGAGAAGCCGGCGGACGCCGCCAAGGCAGGGCCGATCATGCTTCATATCCACGGCGGCGCTTTCGTCATCGGTGACGGCCGCATAGAAAACTCAGGCCCTATGTATGACCTCTTCCTCAAGCACAGCAAGGTCGGCACCATCTTCGCCCCGCAGTATCGCTTGACAAGTCGACCGTCGAACACGCCGTTTCCCGGGCCGCTGCAGGATTGCTTGACGAGCTACCTGTACCTCGTGCGCACGCTCGGGATCTCACCTTCTAATATCACGGTCTCGGGTGATAGTGCCGGCGGGAACCTCGCCATTGCACTGCTGCGGTATCTCGCTGAGTACGGCGCGGAACTCGGCGTCGCACAGCCCAAGAGTGCTATCATTATCGCCCCCTGGGTGGCGCCCGTCAAGAGCTTGTGGCCGCAGGCCGTCATCGAGAGCAACCCCAACTACAACACCGATTATCTAGGCACAGCGCTCTGTCACTGGGGCGCCAAGACGTACATGAAGGACGTGGAAGCGGATCACCCGTATGTCAATCTATTAGGGCACCCGTTCAAGACGGCGGTGCCCATGCTCGTGACGGTCGGCGGTGGTGAGATCTTGGCCATCGACGGCATTGAGTGGGCTAAGGAGATGAGCGCCGTTGAAGGGAACGAGCTCGAGACATACGTCGAGCCGGACGCACCGCACGATACCTTATTATTTGGTCACATTCTCGGCTGGGAGGAGAGCTCAGCAAAGGTGGCGGAGAAAATTGGCGAATTCATGCGGAAACATGCATGAGCTTACTATGTCGATAGGCGAGACTGGGGTTATGTGATATGTTACGAGCATGAGATACCCCTTAAAAACAAGACGACTCAATAATATTGCAGATGCAAGTCTCTGATGGTGCGTGGTAGATCGTGGTATTCGCCTTATGAAAGGAATGTTTAGACATAAGCACAGGTTCCGTGGCCTACAAGAACGAGATTGCCTGGCGACAACTTAGTAACCATTAGATTCTATACAGTAATACATAGAACCCTTGATCGAAGTTGTCTCGTTTTTTTTCTTTTTCTAAGGCGGCTTGTAAGCTGCCTTGTCAAAAGTTATTGGTTGAGTCAAGGTTGCCCCGCTGAATGTTGCCCCTCCTTCTCGTCTGGATATCAAGGCATCTATCTCCCAAGCCCGATCTTTACGAGTTTCAGGGAGCGTGAATCTTACCATTATCTAGGCAACTTTACAGGAATCGGCTACCTACATACTCAACCTTTTGCTTCTTGGAACTGAAGGTTACTCGGATCAGCCCTGGTTTGAGCTTATCAGGCCGTTATCAGTGCTCAATAACTATCTAATATCTACCTACTTACTTACTATGCCAAGGTAGTATTGAGGTGACAACAAACAGATCAGCTTGCACCAAATCCCACAACCCCATACACCATCAATATGAACGACGAGTTTAGGCCCGCATTGATCGTGGTGGATCTACAGGAAGATTTCTGCCCTCCGGTGTGTTCATCTGATGTCTCCCGTCCCACGATGGCGGCCCCGGAACCCCCACTAATAAGTAGCAAATAGAACGGTTCACTGGCCGTTCAAGAAGGCCGTGATATCGTAGGGCCAATCAACAAGCTACTCGACTTACCGTTCGTCCTCAAGGTAGCAACCAAAGACTGGCATCCTCCCAACCACATCTCGTTCGCGGCGAACCACCCGGGCAAGCAGCCGTTCGTGGACTCGGTGACGATCGTGAACCCGGACAACGCGGCCGAGAGCTACGTGTCGCGGCTGTGGCCGGTGCACTGCGTGCAGGGGACGGCGGGGGCGGAGCTGATCCCGGAGCTGGCCGCGGCGAAACTGGACCGGGTCCTCGAGAAGGGCACCGACGCGCGCGTCGAGATGTACAGCCCGTTCTACGACCCGTTCGCGTCGCCGCGCGTCAGCGACAGCGGGCTGGCAGGCTTGCTGCGCGACCACGCCGTCACGGACGTCTACGTGGTGGGGCTCGCCGGCGATTACTGTGTTAAGAGCTGCGCGGAAGATGCCGCGCGCGAGGGATTTCGGACTTACCTCATTGAGGAGTGCACGAGGGCGGTCGACGCGGGCAGTTGGCCGGCCTGCAAGAGGGCGCTGGAAGAGGGATCGGGCGCTAGGGTTGTCAGCATCACTAGTCCCGAGGTCCTTCGCTTGACTGCTACTCCTGTTTAGACTACTGTAGTAGGTAGTTTACCCAAGTACATACAGTAGTTAGGTGGTGGTGTATGTAGGGTGTAGTTACCTACCTATGCTATGTATGGTATCTAGTGGTCTAGATCGGAGGGACAATTGAGGGATTCCGTAAATTGCACGATGGATGGAGTCAGCCCATAGCGAAAGGCAGCAAGCCCAGAATACCTAATTATGTTGCATCGCGCGCACTGAGTTGTTTGCCACACGATTTATTTATATCATGCCATGACGCGCATATTGTCGGCACCATCTTTGCGTACTCTGCTCAAGCGAAAAGCAGGCCTTTTGTCCCCGGCATTTCTGCAAGATCCTCCCTGTTTAACTAGTGCTTGCAGGTTCTGGACTCCTTCGGCCACTTCCCTGAAAGTTATCAGTCTTTACTTATGTACTTCTATGTGAATTTGACCTGCTTTGCTGGTTTTTGATAGCCGAATTCGGGTGGCTTACACCAAGGTACCTTAGGTACCAGGTAGTGTAACGCCAAGGTTGACATTGCCGCTGTGCATGACTGCCTTGCACCATCTACATAGATAGGCATTGCCGTTTTGAGACGTCCGTGGTATCTTATCGCACTGGCCGTGTATCCTTTCATGCTTTCATGGTCACAGTGAGGTTAGCAAAACGATCGACTTTTATAGTATTTATTATATTATTCAGTAGACAAAATTTGGTTCACAATGATATGGTTAAGATGATATGGTACCTATTGGTTTCCTTGTGCATCTGAGTTACAGAGTACTCAGAGCCACCTCTAATCAATGTGTTAATTACCTAGTTGCGTACCTAAGCATGCGTAGGTGGCCCTGTCTACGTAGTGTTTAGTTGGTCAGTAAGCCGCCAGGAATGCTACCCATGGTTGCTGCCGGCATCTGGTCTTCTTTCCTGTGTAATAACCGGACGCTAAACAGCGACTGGACATGGCTTATGGCTTAGTATTATATTCACCGCAAGGAAGTACTTACTGTAAATATTAGGACATGTACGTAATGAACTATATTTCCATGGCATAGCACGTGTTCTATTAGATCTAAGCTTGCCAGTAGAGAGTTAGATAGGTAAGCCCCCGTTTTAAGACCGTACGTGTAAACTTTACATAGTATCCGATCCGGAGCAAGTAATAAGATTGCAGCACATAACTAACAGGTAATATACCAAAATCTGCCCTGATCACCTACGTTGTTACTCTGTGTAACTGTGACTGCAAAAAGGACCGGTTAGGTAAGAAGAGCTGGCGGCTTGGCAGGGTGTTGACCTACACTACTACTTCACAATCTGTGTACTATATTGTCGCTTACGTCAGAAAATTTGATGGCAGCGGTGTACCATACCTGCGTATTCGTGTTTGTATGTGTGTGTGTGTGTGTGTTGTGTCTAGAACTCAAGTTAAAACGGAGTGTAGAATAAGGCTCGCATTCACTAGCCTGTTGTGATGGCGACTACTTTATGAGAGTTGACACATCGGTTACACTTTGTGATTGTAGCAACAACTAAGTAGTTACCGTAGGGCATGTCTTAAACTAAAACATGTGACGTACTGAGGCTCTCGAGTGGATAGTACCCTCACGTCACCTATGTGAGGTTGGCTCAATACTTAGTAAATCTGGTGGCAATTACTGTATGTGGTGACTTGTAAGATAATTTCTGCTGAAACCAAACATCAATCCAGCTCACCTATTGTGCAGTTGATCAACAACAACACAGGCAGGTGTGTAAAGCATCAACGTGCGTGTGCTGTCAAATTTAGACTTCTATAAAAGATTCCAATAGGAGGGAACGTGCTATCTAAACGTGGAAGGAAGACGTGGGGTGGCTTAATCTGTGATTTTAAGCAAGATCGGCAATGTCCAGGAATAAAACAACTTCAACGATACTTTGATGGCCAGGGTGAGAGAGGTGAATTGAGGGCACATCTGACGTGGCAAGCGAGTAAGCGAAAGGTTCCTTGTGAGTACCTCCGATTAGTCGGGTCCACTAAAGTTACGGTTGGGTACAATCCTGTACATGAACTTACCTTGTCCATCGGACAGGGCAGAACCCAGAGTCTGCTAGCAGAGGCCGAAGTGGACCGAAATTTGTAATTTTAGGGACCTCTGCAAGCTCCCGAAGCCTGTCGATGAACCCACTAAATTTCTCTTCACGGTCCTGGGTCCCTCTAAATCCCAATCGCCCTGCTACCTACCCCCTCTTCCCTTCCCACGACCCCTTCGTTATTCACATTCTCCTTTCTCTTGTCCTTGTGTGTCCTCTCTCCCTCCTCGGCTGCCCTCCTCCAGCCTTTCGTTGTTCGTCTGCCCTTGGCTACGCCGGCGCCCACGCTTGCCAATTGATCGACCGGTGTCCTAGATCATCAACTTTAGCCCCCACACCGACCAAGACAGCCAAGGACATACCTACTCCTCCGACAACTCGCCGATGAGCTATATTCCGGCGTAGTTGAGCAGCTCGGATCCAACACCCCTTCACTTGACGTCGAGTTACCGGGCATATTGTTCCTACCTAACTCACAGTTGGCACGGCTTCAACACGTCCAACACCCCGGGTATCGCGCTCTAGGTATCTCGAATCCGAATACTACTCGGCCTCGAAGTAATTCCCCACCCCAAGTCTTACTCTAGCCATGTAAGCTCTTCCCAAAAGCAATTGGTGCCGAATACGATGCCCAATCTATATTGAGACTAACATGCCTACTTCGCAAAAGCTATATAGTACCACAGTCCCCTAATGCCGTCGAGGTAGCCGTAAATATGATTGCTGCTTCTTCGTTTCTCCCCTCCCGCTTTCGCGGTGAGCAACCGAACGATGTCCAGGCGCCTCCTTCCAAGGCAAATAAGAAAATCACACCCGTCTTGCAATTCTTCTCGAAGATCTCTTGTTCCCACCCGGTCCACACGATTGTCGTGATCGCCTTGTTGGCTAGTACCGCTTATGTCGGGGCTATGAGAGAGAGCCTGTTGGACGCCACAAGGAATGTGAGAAATGCCGAATGGTCCTCGCTGGCGGAAGGAAGCCGGAATCTGAAGACTGGCCCCGAGACCGGCTGGAGGTGGCAAGCTTTCGATTCCAACGCAAAGGCCCCTAAAGATGCCGATCACCTCGCCTTGATAACACTGGTTTTCCCTGAATCGAGTGAAAGTGCGCCGCAGACAGCTCCTCTGCCGCATATAGTACCTCTTCCTGACAATCTAACCGTTTCTCATCTCCCTTCTACGTCAAACTCGATTACCGCCTACTCCCAAGATAGCGCCTTGGCCTTCGCTGTGAAGTATAGCGAGGCCCCTGAATTCGTTGCCGCTGCTCAGGAGATTCCTAATGACGGTCCGACCCAAGAAGTGCGCCAGAACGAGTTTGGCCAGGATGAGCAGAAGATGTGGATTATGAAGGTAGCTCGCGGCAACTCGGGAAACAGCATTGTGCGCTGGGTGCAGAACGCCTATTCCGAGTTTTTGGATCTGCTCAAAAATGCGGATACACTTGACATTGTGATTATGGTTTTGGGGTATCTTTCGATGCATCTGACGTTTGTTTCGCTCTTCCTATCTATGAAGAAGCTCGGTTCGAACACTTGGTTGGCCATCAGTGTCCTCTTCTCTTCCACCTTCGCGTTCCTCTTTGGTCTCAACGTCACAACCAAGCTTGGAGTCCCAGTCAGCTTTGTCTTACTCTCAGAGGGCTTGCCTTTCCTGGTCGTTACAATTGGCTTTGAGAAGAACATCGTTTTGACCAAGGCTGTGCTATCACATGCGCTGGAATACCGAAAACCCGAGCAAAACGGCAGCGCAAGCAAGTCGTCAAAGATCTCTAGCACAAACGATGGTGTCATTCAATATGCTGTGTCTCGAGCCATTAAAGATACAGGCTTTGATATTGTTCGCGATTATCTCATCGAGATTATAATATTGATTGCTGGGGCAGCGTCCGGCGTACAAGGAGGTCTCCAGCAATTCTGTTTCCTGGCTGCTTGGATTCTGTTCTTTGATTGCATCCTTCTATTTACTTTTTATACTGCCGTTCTCAGTATCAAACTTGAAGTTAACCGTATGCGTCGCCACCTGGAGATGCGCAGGGCTCTGGAAGATGATGGTGTCAGTCGACGTGTTGCCGAAAACGTTGCCTCCAGCAACGACTGGCCCAGAGAAGACACTGGGGACCGGGCTAGTGAGGCTCTTTTCGGGAAGAACGCTAAGAGCGGAAGTGTTCCCAAATTCAAGTTCTGGATGGTTGTTGGCTTCTTCGGTCTCAACATTGTAAACATATTTACTCTCCCTTTTAGGACCACTGGCTTGTCCGGCGTCACCTCCTGGTCTGGAGGTTTGGGAGGTGTCGTTAGCCTCCCTCCTCTAGACCCGTTCAAGGTTGCTTCGAACGGTCTGGACGAGATCCTGTTTAACGCGAGAAGTCACTCTCAACCCACGGTGGTGACTGTCCTCACTCCTATCAAGTATGAATTGGAATTCCCGTCAGTGCATTATGCAGTACCATCTTCGGCAGCGGAAAACGGCCAAGAAGGCGAACATGGCTTCACCCGGCTGCACAGATATGGCGTAGGCGGGCGAATGGTGGGTAGTATCTTCGAGAGTTTGGAAGATCCCATTTTATCTAAATGGATTGTGATTGCTCTCGCCATGAGCGTAGCGCTCAACGGATATCTATTCAACGTTGCTCGATGGGGAATCAAGGATCCAAATGCTCCAGATCACCCCATTGACCGTAGAGAGCTTGCGGCCGCTGAAAGGTTCAACGATCCTCGTGATCAGGCCACGCTGCCGCTAGGTGGTATCCAGCCGAAGCGAAAGCCGACCCTCCCTGCTACTCCGGCCGAGACCGATGACGAGGGTGTTCAGCTCAAGGCACCCCCCAAGCCGGCACCCCCACCTATGGAGCCTCCATCATCCCCACCGTCTCCTGATGTTATGCGAAGCCCCGAAGAGTTGGATGTTCTGCTCAAGGAAAAGCGTATTTACGAAATGAGCGACAGTGAGGTTGTCGCTTTGTCATTGAAGGGCAAAATCCCGGGCTACGCTCTAGAGAAGAGTCTCAAAGACTGCACACGTGCTGTCAAGATTCGTCGGTCAATTATCTCGAGAACGCGAGCCACCGCTGATACTACGAGCCTTTTAGAGCGATCGAAGTTGCCCTACCAGAATTATAATTGGGACCAGGTTCTTGGTGCTTGCTGCGAAAATGTTATTGGTTTTATGCCTCTCCCCGTGGGTGTTGCCGGGCCCCTTGTCATCGACGGCCAAAGCTACTTTATTCCCATGGCTACCACTGAAGGTGTGCTGGTTGCTAGTACCAGCCGTGGTGCGAAGGCCATTAATGCAGGAGGCGGTGCTGTTACTGTATTGACCGGTGACGGTATGACCCGTGGGCCTTGTGTCAGTTTCGAGACTCTGGAACGCGCTGGTGCTGCTAAGCTCTGGCTTGATTCAGATGAAGGCCAACACACGATGAAGAAAGCATTCAATTCTACATCCCGATTTGCTCGCCTACAGACAATGAAAACCTCGATGGCTGGAACAAATCTCTACATTCGCTTCAAGACGACAACCGGCGATGCTATGGGCATGAACATGATTTCGAAAGGTGTGGAGCATGCGTTAAGCGTGATGGCCAACGAGGCTGGCTTTGACGATATGTCTATTATTTCAGTCTCAGGAAATTTCTGCATTGACAAGAAACCGGCAGCATTGAACTGGATCGACGGCCGTGGCAAGTCGATCGTAGCTGAAGCTATCATTCCCGGTGATGTGGTTAAAGCCGTTCTGAAGAGTGACGTTGACGCTCTCGTGGAGCTCAACATTTCCAAGAACCTCATCGGCTCTGCTATGGCGGCTTCGGTTGGTGGTTTTAACGCACATGCTGCTAACATTGTTGCGGCTGTCTTCCTGGCTACAGGGCAGGACCCCGCACAAGTGGTTGAGAGCGCCAACTGCATTACCACCATGAGAAAGTCAGTCTAAAATTCCTCCATACGCTTACGAAGATGGTATTTGCTAACCCGCTTCTAGTCTTAACGGTTCCCTCCAGATAGCCGTCTCTATGCCATCAATCGAGGTCGGTACACTTGGTGGTGGTACGATTTTAGAACCCCAGAGCGCCATGCTCGACATGCTCGGCGTCCGAGGATCTCACCCAACAAACCCTGGTGACAACGCTCGCCGTCTCGCCCGAATTATCGGTGGCGCTGTTCTCGCCGGTGAATTGTCTCTTTGCAGTGCTCTTGCGGCTGGCCATCTTGTTCGCGCACACATGGCTCACAATCGATCTCAGCCTCCGACACGTTCGACCACACCAGCCCCAGCAGCCGCCGGCGCAATGACGCCCGTTGGGTTGGCTATGACCACAGCTGCCGAGAAGGCCGGGGTTAGAAGATAAAGTGATATACGCCCCTCTCTATGATTGATTTGGTCGTCACATATCATCTTTTCTGTTCCCATTGCTGGCATAATAAAGCATCATCATATCAGGCGTTGAGCGGGCTTTGACGAAGAGCAAAGCAGGTGGGAGTCGTAACAAATGCGACTCAATCGTGGATTATCCTCTTTCTCGATACATAAATTATACCGAATCCATATAATGGCCCACAGCCAAAACGATAGACAGGGGTTATTCCGAAGAGCCCTTTCGAACAATACCACTAGACGGGACATTGAAGATGGCGGTGTCTTGCATAGATAAGACGTATAAATACATGTAGATTTCTATCAATTGGAATGCTGAAAAAAGAATCCCGTTCACCTGCGTTGTCACTAGTAGTAATCTCGTACCTCCCGGTGTCCGCCCCAATTCAATCCCAAATAAAAATGCCTTTCAGAACTCAACTGATATATACAATAGTGGCGCCTACAACGCCGAAACTAATTGTTTTAGTCCGAGACCTTGACCACCAGATTCCCTCTCGTGCGTTTCGTCTTCAATTTCTCAAATGCCTTGGGTGCATCCTCAAAGGGGAAGACGTCCCCATCAATGACGGCCCGAATCTTGCCCTCCTGCATCCACTTCGCCAGCTCTGCGCAATCCTCATATCGCTGTGCTATCTGCACGAACTTCCACGTCCGCCTGCCACCGCCGAGGATGCCCGGCAGCAAGGCACGCGACGCCGTGTTGCATATATTGGCGATGCCCGGCTCGGCGCCGACCTGGACGAAGGTGCCGTCGGGCACGAGGTAGTCGTCGGCGGCCTTGTACAGATCCGGCGGACTGCTGCCGACGAGGTCGACGACGAGGCGGAAGACGCGGCCGCGCGCGCGCAGGGCGTCGGAGACGTTCGTGGTGGTGTAGTCGAGGACGGTGGTTGCGCCGAGCGAGGCGCAGAGCTCCGCGTTGCGCGCCGAGCAGGACGTTGTGACGACGCAGCCGAGGACGTTTGCGGCGATCTGGATCGCGTATGTGCCCACGCCGCCGCTGCCGCCGTTTATGAAGACTTCGTCGCCTGCGCCTGGGCGCACGTAGGGGACGAGGGCTTGGTAGGCTGTTTGCGCGGCGGTGCCGAGCGTGCTGGCTGAGGCTGGGGAGACGGATGCTAGGAGGGGCACGGTGGCGGAGGCGGGCGGCTGGATGTACTCGCCTAGCGTCCCGAAAGCTGTTGGGCCGATGTGCCCGAAGACGGCGTCGCCGGGTTTGTAGGTGGTATGTGAAGAGGGGGAGGAATTGACGTTGCGCCCGACCTCTTCGACTACGCCCGCGTAGTCCATCCCTGGCGTCGCGGTGAAGGACCGTGTTGCGAGCACCGAGACCACGTGGCTCAGTTCCGGGAGCTTGTAATCGGCAGGATTCAGCGACGTATGTGTTACGCGGACTAGGAGCCTGTCGGCCGGGAGAGGCGTCGGGGGACGGCGGGCGCTTGGGCTCAGTGTTAGAGCCGTGGCGAGGTTCTTCCCGGCTCTGGTGTATAGCCAGGCGCGCATTGTGTTAGGGGTTGTGCTTGAATTAGGAGGTGGTTGCTGTTGTTCGTCCGTGCTGTCTGCCATCTTGCTAGAGGCTGTGACTACTACTCGCGTGTTAATAGTTGGTTTTATATCTCTGCTTGAAGTCTTAGATTTTCGTCGAAAGGAGATAGATAGATATGCTGCCTTTAATTATGGCTTAGGCTTATACCTAACGGCAATCCTATTTTTGAACCTGGCCACATCATTTTTTAAGTCTCCGCCTACCTGCCTAATTGCCATATAATTGATTATGTTTGCAGAACATCATAGAATACCCTAGCCTACTTCGATATATTGTACCTATTGTTAGACTAGTATCTAGAGCGTTATGGCTAACATCTGCCCGCCTCTAGGCTGCGTTATGGTGACATCATGTAATAATCACACCATGACACTCCACTTTCTTCATCCGTTTTGCTTCCAAGAGAAATAGGGTTCTTGGCTAAGCGTAGAAATAGATCGTATCTATCTAGGCGATGTTGATTTGAGAGACGTGATTGGGGAGGATTAGAGACAGGCACATGACTTTAAAAGTCACCGTCGGGGGTGTTCGATACGCCGCGCGCCGAACGTGACGACTCCGGCCGGGGCCTAGCCGGGGTTCGTAATAGGTCTACACTACCCATCTTTCTCTACCTTGCCAATAGAACGATTTTGATAATATCTGTATACAAGAGTAAATGACGGTTACTACGTTGTCTAGATAAGTGCCTGCCTCCTGTTGCATCGCATAAGTTAAATCATATGCTATTAAACTTAAAAAGTTCAAGTCCCAAACCTAACTGAATACGTTGCGGCGGCTGTAAACCTTGAGCTTTACCTACTGAGTTGCACTGTCAATTTTTTTATTAAGTGATGTTGTTTTCTAATAACTACGAGAGGAAGAGTATTTTAGCTATCGAAAAGACCAGGAGCCTGTCGTATTGAACGAAGGAGGCTGTCACAAGCCAATTGCGCACTCAACTCGGGGAACCCCAGCCCCAATCAAGGTTGATTCAGCATGAACGTGATCGAATACGTCGCCTAGAACAAGAGAAAGAAGCTAGGGCAATCCTTATAGAAAAAAACTAAACAGAAAAGGGATGGGTAAGGTAAAGGGGCAGAACATTACTCGTTTAACATAGAGAGGATGAAAGGACGAAGACTTGTTCTATATCATAACCGCCCTACTCCATCGCCACATCGCACTTTTGCCTCTCGTCAGTCTTGGCCGCACTCACTCATCTAACCAAGTCGAACGTGCCAACGGCTTCCCAGCACTGTATGCAGCTACTTCATAATAACACCTTAAGTAAGTCATCCTAACCATCGCCATCAAAGCAACTTCCCCTGCGACGTAAACCATGATGTACTCGCTTTATTGAGGGTAACTAATTATACAAATCAAAACTGTAGGTAGCTACCAGAGATCAAACTCCCACCTGTCTATAGATAGAGTTAGACAGAACTTACAAAGGAAGCTGTTAGTAAGTCGTAGGTTATAAGAAACCTCCAGCATCTTGTTTATAATCATGTTCACATCCATGTTTACAACCACCTCACAACCATCTAATTATTACCACACTTGGACGATGATCACAACTACAAAACAACCACTACAATCACAACCACAATCATCATTATCCCAATTCTTCTCACCACTCTTATTGTAACTCGCGGCGTCATATCCTTACACTATAAGAAATGCTGTAGACAGACTAGCCGACCGCAACCCACCCGCACGGCAAGCCGTGCACGAGGTTGAGAAATGTAAGGTATCTTGTGCGAGTTCCCCTGCGGCTGCTGTTTAGCATCTCGCTCGCGCCCGGTGAGTAATTCTAGAGTCGCTAGAAGGATAACAAGAGTCTGCTCGAGGATGTTACGCGCCTCTAGAGAAACGGGCTCATAGAGAAGGGGGCTAGAAAGACTGCCCCCTGCCCCTCTCACCCCCTATGAGGTTGCCCACGCGAGCTGTGGGTGGTCAAAACCCCTGGGTAGGAACCCAGCCAGGCCGGCCTCTACTCCGGCGCGATTAAATCTGAGTTCAGCAAGAACCGCTAGGCCTGTCCGCAAATTCCTAGCCTAGCAACAGAGTGGCCATAGCCCGGCAGTGCAACAAGAATGGTAAGCTCGTTATCACGGGCGTCAGCAAGTCGGGCCACATCGGGAAGAAGCTGGTCGTAACGGTCAACAGCCGAGCCTGCCGACCGCCGTCTTCACCGCGCACGCCCGACCCGCCGACGCTCGAGATGGCGGCAGTCCATTTGTTTGGACCCAATGAGAGATCAAGTAGTCACGTTTGGAGCACTAGAAACTCGTTAACGATGTTCTAAGCATACGAGCAACAGCACGGGAGAGTCTGGAGGACGTCAGCATTTTTTCGATCAAATGGGATCTTACCGGTTTGGGGCACACTCATGACGATCATCCATTTGACCTTATCCCGGCCTTCGCCCTCACACAGCCTCCTCCTCAAGTGGAGAGTAAGGTACATCAATGTCTACAGGTGTTCACATACTAGCGCATCACATTCGGAGAGTTCCACTATTACATGCTATTGTGGACTCATTACAGACTACACCCAAATGAGCATCGATGTTTCGGAAAGATCTTCTCGGCAAAAAATCGCCATAGTTCCTACGAGCAACGGAAACCTAATGGTCGCCGTGCTTCAGGAGGAGCGTCTATCAACGTGGGCGGGAGTGGAACCGGGGAGAAGGCAGAAGTTGATACCACCAATACTAGGCTAACGCCCCACGGCGACGATATAGTCTCCCCTGCAGGCTTCGAATCTCTTAAGGACTACATCGAAGAAGCTTTTACGGACGGATATACTGTCATTCCTGAGTTGACACTAATGGCCACCTTGAAGTTCTACCCAGAGCTTCCGGAACTGGGTCTTTGACATCCACTGCAATGCTTCCACCTTCATCCCAACAGTCGCTTCGTCCGACAGACCAATTGGCTCCCCGGGAAAGGCAAACATTCCGCCAAAAGGAGACGGACAGACGGGCTAGGCGGGAGTGCCTACTTATAGTTGGTCTGTGTTGGGCGGGTTCGTTTACGTCGAATACGAAACGGATAATGAAACGAACCTTGGCAGAACTTACAGTAGCCGAGCACGTACCCGAACTTGTTTCAACTCGCACCGTCGACGCAGCGCAAGGCTACGAAGCAGACATTGGCGTTCTAGACTGCACACGCACTCGGCATACAGGGTTTACAAAGGGCATCTTCTTGGGAGCAGTGGCCACGACCAGAGCCAGATACGGCCTTATAATTGTTGGCAGCTCTCCAGCTTTCGAAGGCGAACTAGCCGAACATTGGATCAAGGGCTCGCTAAATCACTGTCTCGATAGAGGAGCCGTCCAACATTTCGGCAAGGACAGCTGGACGAATGAATGTCAATTCTGCTATCAGACTTACAAACCTAAGCAGAAGTCCTGTGGCGAACTCACTTGCCTGAACTGCGGCGAGTCTCATCATACACGGAACTGCAAACGTCCCGCCCAGCCAATGTCTGCCACCGTTGTCCGCGATACCAACGCCAAAATGCCGGGCTGGTCATACGGAGAGCGTATCGATACCAAATTCTCACGTAACGTCCGCAAAACTCTCAAGGAGGCCAGAGGCGACGAAGACATTCCGACCCGCACCTCGACTGGGCGCGTTAACCTTGACCTCAGAACACCCGCACAGGGGAGAAGGGGGCAGGGATGTTACTCAGCACGTTGCCGTATAAGGCTGTATATACATACTGTATAAGCTAACGATTGAAATTGCAAGCATTTTGATGTTTGCTTAAACCTTGAATTATGAGTTTGGTAAGAGAAGCTTATACGGCATTCATTGCGAGTGACAACTCTGAGGCGTCCAAGTTAAAAGATGATGTCCCTGGTGAGGTACCCAGCCCTCATGATGAGGATCACTTTATGGATTTGGGAGCATGCTTCAGGCATCATTACGCCAGTCGACGATTCCCCGTCACGGGATACTCGTTGCCAGGAGATCTTGTTGGCACCGAGAATGCTGTCTTCAGGGATGTCGAGCATCCATTCGTTCACCACAGATGTTGGTAAGTTAGGTCGTCTGGGACTTTCGTTGACGTCTGGCGGGAGTCCATCTTTTATCATTGTCCCAAAGATCTCACCGGCCTCGGCCAGCCGCACGAAGACCATCCCTTTGACTTGATCCCGGCGTTTTCACTTGATCCGATACCCCCATTCAGCAAGTTACTTCACAGATGCGCCCAACTCACCGGCCATCATCAGATGGCAGCGAATACGCTTTATTACCTCGCAGCCCTTTGGGCGCATTACAAGCTCTCACCGAAAGACCATCATTGTTATGGCAAGTATCTTCTTACGACCGATGTACCATCTCTCCGGCACTTCGTGTTGCAGGTCCCAAAGATTGTCGCTGACATGGAAGAATGGGGATACCCCTGGTATCCGCATCTGGCCAGAGCATCAATGGCTCGACGATCAACTGACGCTGAATGGCCATATGCAACAGAACAGTTCAAGTTGCTAGAGGTTTGTATACTGACGTATTTCCGGGAACATCCGTTCCAGACGATGGGATATGTTACACCAGGAGATGTTGGGAAGACGAGAAATGATACAATCCGAGATCTCCACGAGCATAGACTATTCAGCAAGTTTCCGATCACTAGGGGATATGCGTCTCACGAGGAGCAAGTTTAAGAGACAGCAGATGCCATTGGAGATGTTCGTCGGATCTTTTGATCTGGACCCCCTCCTCCTATTGATATAAACACCTCTCCTAGACGTCCCAACCTCCCCACCGATGACGTTAATTCCTGGAGACGAAGGATGCACGAGGAGAAAGTTTTGGGCAAAAAGGCATCTTCTGATGCCAATGTCTCTGTTCCGGCTCCCAGTCTGTGACAACTCTTAAGGGTGTGATTATACACCCCATTGTCCCAGCAGAAATACGTATTTCAACTAGGCCGTTACATCCCTCCCATCTTAACTAGTTTACATTTATCGTCGTCGTTTCAACTCATCAACACGAACTTACTGTCATGACAATGGAACTGCACACCATACCGTAACACCACAAAAGGTAGAACGTTGTCAAGTCGAGCACTTGGCTGCCTGCAGTTAGCTATACGTGTACTGGACCTGTGACACTTGCTACTCCTCTCCCTACCCAGCACGTTAGGACCGTAGCAAGTGCTACGACCGCCATTTAGCCTTACTCTCCATCACACAGCAAAAACTTTCTCAACTTCGACCTTTCATCACAGAATCTCCCCATCACAGAATCCCTCTATTACAGAACCCCTCCATAATCAACAATGGCATCAGCATCAGATGATGCTCCAGTGCGAGCTGACGATGATGATGCTGCAGATCTCAAATGGGGATGGACATGTGATATTGTTGCTGACCGCAGGTGGGAAATGGAGGCAGAAGACAAGATGTCCGCACGTCGACCGCCAACCTTGAACACACGGAAAAATTCCTGAAGGTCGCCACAGGGACTGGGACCTCAAAATGTCGTCTACTCTATTCTTCAGATACTTGTGTCTGGTAGTGGAGCAATTTTGTGCTACAATTCTGTCTTGGTCATTAAAGCCAAAGTCTCGTGTGTCTGAGCTTCAGCAGCGACGTTCATGTCAACGACTCTCTCCACAAGTACTAGTCAGTGTAGCTGCTGTGGCTGTTTTGTTTGAGGCGCTTCGTCAAGTACCGCACCCGCGCGTGCCTCGGATTGTCGAGATCATCTGGGCCTTCAGATGATGTATATTGGGACATATTAATACCAAAATAACGTCTAGTAGCCCGAGGTTATTTGACCAATAGAAGGCAAGCTAGGTTTAGTCTTGCGGTCCGTCCTTATTATTACTCGGTAGAGCGGCCGAGTAGTCAATCATAGCGCAAGGAGAAAGAGACGCAGTGAGTTTTGATGTGACCTGTCTCATTGAATCTCTGTTCTGGGTGCACCTCGGCTGTGTTGCGGCTGCGGGTAGGCAAGACTTCGATTGCTATGATATGTTCATCACGGCGTTCGAAGTAAAGTTTGTTCTTGAAATAATGCGTATCAGCGTCAGTAAAGCGCAGGACATCTAGAGACTCTTCACACCAATGTTCGAATAGTAAGTTTTCTAGACTTTGCATTAGGACTCCAAATGGTTAGAACTATAGTCTAAGCACTGGGCTTCGCTGGACGTCTTGAGAGGCTTGCGCGAAAATCCTTATCACGAGGGGGAGGACGAGCAAGCGCACCAAGCCCCTAATATTAATCACAACCATAATATTCGCCGAGTGAGTGACGATTCCAAAGGCTTGACTAGACTGCACACATAAAGGAGCTCGTCTGAATAATGTGTCCTCTCTGTTGAATGTAACGAATATAACGGCACAGATTCCAAGTTATAGAATGCTCTGATCTTAGATTCTACGTTTAATACCTCAAAACCTTTTAAAACAAGGAGGCGGCACATTGGGTCGATAAGTATCTGGAAGTCAGGTAAGAGCATCGCTCTATCACCCCTATCTTTGATATTCTCCGTCTGGTTACTGTAGCTAGCGACATCTTCGTTCTAGATATCGTTTCTCCTATTGGGTTATTAGCAAAGTCTTCAAGGACTTTAGAGGTTATGAAAGGGTAGGGAGGGGATCGAGCGGCTAGCGAGCGCTTGTCGTGGCTGTGATCCACGAGTCGCCCGACTACGCAATCAGTCGTGTTTTCCTCCACATTCTACATCCAAAGATTCTTCACCAAGCTGAGTAGGGACAAATTCGGGATTCATGCTTGGGATACATCAGCGGTCCCGCCGCTGATGCACTTAATCACTTAGTACCTAGTGCTCATCCCTTCCTGCTTACCGCTGCGTATG
This sequence comes from Nemania abortiva, assembly GCA_022578505.1. Lineage (NCBI taxonomy): Eukaryota > Fungi > Ascomycota > Sordariomycetes > Xylariales > Xylariaceae > Nemania > Nemania abortiva. Next base: position 67,269 of record MU392545.1, read on the forward strand.
CACCTCTTAATTGATAACAACAGTCGATATCTACAGCCCTGGGGGGGGTCAAAGCCCCGTACATCGTAAATATATCTCTTGGTATATCGAAGGTGGCAAGAATTGGGCTAGTGGTACTAGGAGAATCAGGGACTACTACACCCCGACTAGTCTTCTCAGAGACTACGTGGCGAATGTTAATCGCGCGGGATTTGGAGTCGTGCTCGAAATCTATGGATGAGCTCTAGTTTGGAGACAGAACTCGCGAATCAAGAACCGCCAGTAAGCCGTTGAAGCGGATTGCCGCTCTCCTCAGAAACAAGAGGTAGGCCTAAGTTCGTATGCTTAACCTGCTTCTTGAACCCCTATGTCAGCACCGACAGTGGTCCTAATTCTAGTTCAACCGCAGCTTGTCAGGGCCGGCCCAAGTTTGGACTAGACATGTTGCAGACCGCGCTCAATGGGTTTTGCTTGCTAGCGGTCGGGAGCGAAGCAGATCTTCGTCATCGAGTACTGACTAGGGAAAACAACCGTGGGTGCCCACATGTAACAACTGCGCAGAAAAGGGGCACATAGTCAAAGAGTGTCTATATGAACAGAGACCTTTTACAGAGACACGGCGTATTCGAGAGGCTCCCGGGGCGCCTCTACCATTCCCTGCCGACATTGCGGCCTTGCGATGGAAGGAGGACCGGACGAATATCCCCAAAGGATCCCGTGAGGTGCCTTTGGCATTGGCAAGGATTGAACCAATCCCAAAGGAACCGAATAACGAAGCAGGTAAAGATGAGGCGGTTTCTCTTTTAGCTACTTGAATTAGCTAGATAAATATCGTGACGTGTATGATCTGAACGAGGAGCATTTGGCCGTTGATGAGCGCTACGCTTGAAAGATTTGGATCTGCCGCTACAATTGGAAGGTCTCGTTAAGTTGCGTGTTAGAGAAGCATTGGAATTTGGTGTCACATGTAGAGTGCCGCGATACATTATAGAATAACAGATATTTCCATAATAGGTATTCCGCCACATTTCTAGAGATTTACCGCATCCCACTGCCTAAGCCTACTATAGACGTCTAGACACTATTTCACAGTAGAATTGCGAAAATCTCACCCGAAGCGGAGCATCACCTTGACAACAGGGATCACAAGCAGCGTAGCCAAATATAACATGAGAAAGTGTTTTATATCAAGTTTCATTTGTCATCGAGGGTGTTTCCCCTCGTCATGTCCATTCTTCCTAGTCTACATGCATGTACGCCGAGAACCAGATGATTGGTTGCGTGAGAGGTCGAGAGAGGGTAGGGTAGGGAAGGGGGTGTATAAGAGTTCGGAAGAAAAGCGTGAATCATCCCATAAGACTTTTATCTTTACCTCATACGTTCCACGGCACAATGATACCATATATTATGCCGTCGAAATGTGTCCATCATTCACACATACGAACGCTTCGTGTAGACGCCGCCTTTGCGCTGTCTAGCCAGCGCCCATTTTATGTCCCAAGGATGAAAACCGGAAAAATCATTAACGCGCTTATCGTGAAGACATAGCTTTGGTCACCAGCCTCTTCAGAGCCAGCTCCTTCTTCTTTAGGTCGTCAGCAGTCGACTCCTCAAGCTCGAGCTGACCCATAGCCTCGCTGAGAGTCTCCTCAATCTTATCCTTCTGGCCACGCTTGAGCTTGAGAGAGAGGGTCGGGTCGGAGATGATCTCCTCAACACGGCTGATGTAGGATTCTAGCTGTTGCTTGGCCTCGAATCGCTTGCTGAAAGCCTCGTCGCTGTTCTTGAACTTCTCGGCATCTGTATTCCATGTTAGCAGGCTGTGCTCCCTAGCGTCTTTGTTAAACAAAACTTACCGCTGATCATGGTCTCGATCTCAGTAGATGAAAGTTTGCCAACAGAGTTGGCAATGGTGATGTTGGCGCTGCGGCCCGAGGTCTTCTCAGTGGCTGTAACCTTGAGAATACCGTTGACGTCGACTTCGAAGACGACCTCAAGGACTGCCTCACCAGCCCGCATGGGAGGGATGGGGGCCAGGGTGAATTCACCTAGGGAGGTGTTGTCCTCGCAGTTCACACGTTCACCCTGGTAGACGGGGAACTGGACCGTCTGCTGGTTGTCGGCAACGGTGGTGAATGTCCGCTTCTTGATGGTAGGGACAGTCTGGCCACGAGTGACGACAGGGGCGAAAATGTTACCCTCCATAGCGACACCAAGGGATAGAGGGACGACGTCCAGAAGAAGGAGGTCGGAGGTATCGGCTGAGGTGGCCTTTCCGGAAAGGATACCGGCCTGCACGGCGGCACCGTAGGCAACGGCTTCGTCGGGGTTGATGCTCTTCTCGAGCTTCTTGCCGTCGAAGAAATCGCTCAGCAGCTTCTGGATCTTGGGAATACGGGTTGAGCCACCGACAAGGACAATCTCATCAACGGCCTTCTTCTCAACGGCGGCATCCTTGAGCACCTGGGCAACAGGCTCCAGAGTGCCGCTGAAAGCCTTGGCGTTGAGATCCTCGAAACGGGCACGAGTGATCTGGAGGAAGAAGTCCTCACCGTCGAAGAGCGAGTCAATCTCGATGGTGGTCTGAGCACCGTTGGATAGAGTTCGCTTGGCACGCTCGCAAGCAGTCCGCAGTCTGCGGAGAGCACGGGGGTCACCGCTGATGTCCTTCTTGGTCTTGCGTTGGAACTCCTTCTTGCAGTGGTCGAGCAGGTTAGTATCGAAATCCTGGCCACCAAGATGGGTATCACCAGCGGTAGCCTTGACGGTGAAGACACCGCCCTGGATGTTCAGGAGAGACACATCGAAAGTACCACCACCAAGATCATAGATCAGGACGTTGCGCTCCTTGTTCGACTTGTTGGAGCCGAGGCCGTAGGCGATAGCGGCGGCGGTAGGCTCGTTGATGATACGGAGAACGTTGAGGCCGGCAATGGCACCAGCATCCTTAGTGGCTTGACGCTGGTTGTCGTTGAAGTAGGCCGGGACAGTGATGACGGCCTTCTCCACCTTCTTTCCGAGCTTGGTCTCGGCAATCTCCTTCATCTACACATCGTCTGTTAGCAATACTACTCGGGTGACCATGTACTTATTGGTGTTGTGTATAGCGGCGACTGGCTTACCTTGGTGAGAACCATGGCGGAGATCTCCTGGGGAGAGAAAGTCTTGGTCTCGCCGAGGTACTCGACCTCGACGATAGGGTTGCCTGAGCTTCCCTGCTCGACGACCTTGAAGGGCCACGACTCGATATCCTTCTTGACAATGGGGTCGGAGAAGGGACGACCGATCAACCGCCTGTAATGTATTGAAATTAGCACCGAGCCTCCTGGACAAGGAACGACAATATAATCAATGTCGCTCGTGGTTGAGGTCACCTACTTGACATCGAAGACGGTGTTGCGCGGGTTCATGGCGGCCTGGTTCTTGGCGGCCTCACCAATCAAACGCTCCTTCTCGTTGAAGGAAACGAACGACGGGGTGGTGAAGCTACCCTGCTCGTTGGCAATGATCTCGACATTGTTTCCCTCGTAGATGGCAACGCAAGAGTATGTGGTACCTGTGGAAGAGAAGCAGAGTCGCTGTTAGCAATGTTCTTTTTTTTATGTTTTTTTTTCTTGTTTCCCCTCATGTTCCCTATGCTTCCCATGTCTGTTTGTCCTCGCGAAATCCGAAAAAGTTGCATAGTGGGATTCGGACAGACATGAGGATGATGATGAGGAGGAGGGGGTGGTGGCGCCTTTTTTCGGCCACATGTTACAACATACCCAAATCGATGCCAACGGCACCATCGTAGACTTCTTCGGCCATCTTTGCGTGTGGTTACGGGGGATCAGGAGGAAGAGAGCGAATGCCGGGGAACAGAAAGTTGTCAGGGGACAGGAACTCTTCGAGCAACTTATGTGTGCAAATGGCGCCCGGCTGTGTGGAGGAAACCTAAGAAAAAAAAATTCTGCCCCTCCCCCAAGCGGTGAGTGGTGAGTGGTGAATTAAAAAACAAAAATACCCCACCTCCAGCCTAGCCTGCAGTCTTCCCGAGTCGTCCACTCGATAAGAGGCGATAACTGAATCAGGATATAATGCAGACTCTCTAGCGTGCAATACCTACAGCACTCCATGTACTTCTTACCCGCATTGACTGGGCTACTCGCATTAACTACTTGCATTTACACCCACTAAAATTTTTATAGTTGAGAGCACCAGCATCTCTGATCCGATCATGTACCCACCAACCAAGTCCACTATTATACATGTGCACCATTCAAGGTTATAGATAATGACATTCCCTATCCAGCTTTGCATTGCTTGGATTTGCGTGTTACCTTAGATCACAGTGTAGCATGGAGTATGTACTTATCTATTAGATAGTATGCCTGGACCTTGGCTTGGTGGCTAGGGAAAGGGAAAAAAAAAATCCTTGTGAGATCTAGCCCTTCACCTCCTGCAGAATATTGCCACAGGTTGTTCGACTTAATCGGATTACCCCACTATAACTAATGGTGTCGGTTGGTAGTACATGAGAGTGCTAGTTGAAACCTTCCATCATATAGAGAGCCCTGTAGCATGATACAGTATTGATTAAATCGTTGGGTATTGTTTTTCCTTTGCAAATTATGTTGCATTATTGCTACACTTCTGAACTACAGCTTGACATGCCTGCATAGACATCTTTTATATCTCCGCTCCCGAGTGTCTGGAGGTCCAACACGAAGACCCAATGGCGCAGTATACTTGTACATACAACTCAGGCCCGAGTACATGATACCCGACCCGATCCGGCCTTCCTAGTGTTTCGCCATAACCGCTCATACCGCCTTGAACTCCAAACCAAGCAAGATGTAGTGCCTAAACGTTGCAAGGTCAACGACTAACTCGAGTAAGCTACCAGGCAGTGACACCTGCTTCCTGCCGCTGTGAACATAAGACCCGATAAACCACTGCTAATCGGGCTTAAGGGCCGTGTAAACGGTGAGCTATAAGCCTTAGGCAGTCGGGGAAGAGAAGAAAATATTGAATCATGATCGGGACTACCTATTCATCGGCAAACCTCGATTGGGTATCACTCGCGTGCGGCGCACGAAGGATTAGTGCTTGAGCAAGTTGAGGTGTACGACAAACCTCTCCATCTCCATGTTTAGGCCGTTGGGGGCTTTCTCGCCTCTGGGGAGCGCTGCAATAAGCGTCACCTCAAGGCGATTCAATCCATATCGTAGTGTGACGTCAAAGATAGGCTCTCCTCGCTTGTCAAATGACGATGCTGACGAGGGGTATAAGCGTGTCGTGTCATGTATCACGTTGAGTTTCCATTCTCGGTGCTCTATTTCCAGATATGGGGCGATTTGTGGCTTGACCTGCAATCGGAAATGGCTCAAGGGCACATTGACGACAATTTCCTGCTGATATTCGGTCGCACTGGCGAAGAAGAGCGCCTCAAATTGATTTTCGAGCTGAAGCGAAGGATGGGTTGTGATGCCCAACTTCGGCATAAGAGCTTCCGCCCGCCCTGAAGAAGTGGTTAATGAGAATTATTGCAAACGAGACACATGATTACCTACTGATCGGCTGTGGCCGATACCTTTGCGATTCTAGAATATCTGTGGCACTTCTCTTGGGCGGCGGTGGAGGTGGAGGCGGAGCTTGGGGCGGAGGCTGTTGGTATTGTGGAGTATTGCCATTTAGCACCGGAGCTGGAGCATTCATTCCTACCGGAACGAAATGCTGGAACGTCGTGGGTGTGGCCTGTGGCCGAGTGGCGGGTGCCGTTTGCACAGGATCCTCAGTCTTCGTTACGCCCTTTGCGCCTGGGCTGGGTGGGCCTATAGAAGCTGACATACTCCGTGCCTTGTCTATCTGACCCAAGTTAACTGACGTCCCAGCCGAACTCGTACCGCCAAATGGATTTCTGTTTATGGGTGTCTCATTCCTTGTTGTCTCGCTCTCGCCCGACTGCCCCGTTGCCGGTGCTGGAGAACCTGTCACGCTATTCTTGCCGCCAACGTGAATGGTAATTTTTTTAGGATGCCCAGGGGTTTCCGCCGCCTGCGGTAACTTTAGTTTGATCTTGGGTTGAGGTGGCTCCGGAACATTTGCCTTGGCTTCTTTGAGGAGCTCTTGGAACATTTCCTGCGCTAGTTAGCACTGGTCTCCGACTTTGGGGGATTCATAACCGACTTCAAGCTCCTGTGCCATCATAAAGATGTCACTGCCATCTTCATTATAGTGATACGCGTTCTTCCATATGAGACTCGCTTGGTCTTCGAAGGCGGCCCAACCTTTAAAATCACTAACCCACGTTGCTTCGAGTCGACCATGCTGGCCACGAACCTGCTTCTGCAATGCTTTGAGGGAAAGAGGTTCCGCAATAACTTCGTAATAATCTCTTAGAGTCCGCGGGGGAAGATAAATGAAAGGTTCAAAATACTGATAATCGTCACTGTATGGTACCGTTAGCCAATAAACCCCGCGGCCAACGCACACGGAAAGTATACGCTTACCCTTCCTCTTTCTTACGAATCAATTCCTCAACAATTTTCTCTTGGGCCTGCTGGAAGCTAAGTCCACTGAAAGGTACGTCTTCATAGCGGTGATCTGCTTTGCCACCACGTGTCGAGAATTTTCGACTGGGTGTTGCAGAATCCCGTGAGAGACCAGTTTCAGGTTTTCTCCACGAGGATCCTCGTCGGCCTCTCGGTTGAGAGTGGTCATCATTATCTTCCTCTTCTAGCTCATCGTCGTCTTCTTGTCCCTCATCATCATCTTCCTCCCCTTCACCCTCTTCACCTCCATCTCCTTCCTCATCATCCTCAGCCTGTTCCTCATGCGCGCCGCCTTGTGATATAGGCTCTGCATCGTCCTTACCGGTGGGTTGCACGGCACTATCCTCATCCGCCTCACCATTGACTTCTTCGTCATCGCCCTCGTCCTCTGGTTCGGGTGTGGGAGGTAGCGGTGTTGGTACTGCTTGGTAATTACCTGATTTATACGCAGGATTGTGCTTAACCATCAGATTGCTAACAGCTTTGCGTACACGTTCTGCATCACCAAAAATCGTGGAGTTTCTCTCATTAGTCTCTTTCGCGTTCGATACGAGTCGCTTAAAGTCACTCTCGAGGGAGGATAATGTGGGGTATCGCCGGTCTTTGAGTTTGCGCTCGATTACTTCGAGTGATAGAGGAAGTCGTATTTTCTCGTAGTATTGTTCATTTTCCGATCGGAGAGGGAGGGTCTCGAAATAGGGAGACACTGCGCGGCCACTGTAGCACGAGAGATTGTTAACGCGTGCCCGCAGGAACTCGTTTGGTACAGCTACGAGTTGTCGTAGGGGGATGGTAGTGTTGTGTAGAAGGGAGGCCCGGCATGATAGATTCGATTGAAATTGAGGTCCTACGTATACGTACTTCTTGTCTGTGGTGGCTCGAATGGATTCGAGGATGCTCAGGCCATACGCAGTCGTAGATTCTGTGGTCTCGCCATCCGTCAAGTCACCGTATTCCTAGGAAAATGCGGTTTAGTCAGTCGGTGGAGGTGGAAAGATGCATTTAGGAAGCGCAGAATGGGGGGCCAAAATATGTGTTGAAGAAGTCCAAGCTGGGTGCAAGGTAAGAGGACCGGGTCCTCTTTTTGGTGGTGGATTGGCACAAGCACAAGGCATTGGACTGCGCATGGTGCCGGCGAACAACTATCCCAGCTAGCCCTGTTGCTGCTGACCTACCAACCTACTGCAACCCATGTGCAAGTCCACGGGGCCCAGCAGCAGCGTGTCTGAATTGCCACGACGACCCTGCGGTCGCAAAGCACCGCGCACCATCGCATCGCATCGCTCGTACCGCGCATTGCAGGCGTCGCGCGCGGAAAACAAAAAAAGATTCCGACTCACCTCGATCAATTTGCGCCTCTTAGCAGCGCGGTCATTGTCGGCGGCCGTCTCTGACCCGTTGGCGCCGCTAGCCTTGCGCTTGTTCTCCATCGCTGGGGGCTGCAACTGGAAGGTAGGCGAGGCGCACGAAGCGCAGAAGCTTGACGCGGTTTATCGTGGAGGGGGGATAGCTAGTGGCGCCGGAGGGCTATGCAGTCGGTCGGTCGCTCCAAGGGAAAAGGTAACAACACCCTCGACTTGGCGATCACAGCTCAAGGGTGTTGTCTCCCTACGGCACGGGAATCCCCCTCGCTGTCTAGATATGTAGAGTAGATACTGAGGTAGGTAAAGGGAACGAATGAATCAATGAAATACTCTCGCATCAATGTCAGTCAATAAGCTCAACGTGGTCCTGCACTCGAGATTGTAGTAACGCAAGCACGGTCGCAGAGTCCAGGCCAAACATGCCAAGCAAACCTGGGTGCTTTGTTGGTTGGTTGGCGCGTATAAAGCCACAATGTGGCGTGAAGCTCTTGCCATGTAGGTACAGAGACCTAGGTACCTAGGTATGTACCTAGTAAAGCTTGGCGATGGTTGGCTGTGTTTGGAGGGGCGCCAACAACAGTGGCAGTACGACTCTCTAATCGATAAAATAGTAGGAGGGGAGAGCGTACCTAATAGCGGAATATAGCTCTTTATAGGCATAACTTTGTTGACTTTTCCATCGCGACCACCGGTCGGTACCTCTTTCCAGCTTTTTTTTCTGATAAGACTACCTACCTAAATGGCCCAGCACGGCTCTTCCACCTTTAGCGATCCATAGTAGCCTTCTAGGGTCTTCTTCTCAAGCAACGGGAAACTGATGCCCACTCGCGCTTTCCTTCCAAACAACAACACTAGGCCAAGCTCTCCCAGGACTGACACAAACAAACACGTTTTAGAGTACTTATATCTCTGACCTCCGACCAACTTGCACTTACTTACCTACTTACCTACTTACCTTCCTCCTCTGCATACTTTACGCATACAAGGCCTCACGCTTCACTTCACTTGTTTACATCCGCTCTTCAAGACCACGACTTCAATACCTTAGTACCCTTCTCTCATCCTATTTCCGCCAACACCACACGCGATCTAAAACCATGCCGTCGGACATCGATATGAGCCGTCGCAATCAACAACCGCGGCCACTTAAAGATAGTGAGCGGGCAAAGCTCGAGGAATTCGTTGAGATGATCCACTATTCTGCTCGGTATGCTTGTCGACTTACTTACCATGGCTCCACGATATTGATCGTCGTATCGCGCTAACTTGGGCTTGCAGCTATAACGACGACGATTACGAGTACCGGCATGTCCAACTCCCCAAGGCTATGCTCAAGGTGATTCCGAAAGAGTACCACGACACAACCAAGGGCACCCTCAAGCTGTTGTGGGAGGACGAGTGGCGCGCGATGGGTATTACTCAGGTACGTCAAACCATCTACCTACTTAGCCTACCTATTATAAGGGCGGGTTTAAACTAATGGTAACGAAACAGAGCTTGGGTTGGGAGCATTACGAAGTGCACGAGCCTGAACCACATATTCTACTCTTTAAGTGAGTGCCATATAACCACCCCTCCGGATCAACGTCTAATGCGTGATCCCCAGGCGCCCACTCAACTTCCAGCCGTCGTAACGGACCTTGAAACGACGTAGCAACTGCGAGGCAACCACCGCTGCCACTCCTCCCGACTATTTCTATCTACCCCTTACTGCATAGCGCTGTCGCATTTGATATGGATATGGGTTCACTTTTCCGACGACTGATGACGAGGGTTTTCGACTCATCGATCGATCACCCTCATGGGCATTAGCCAACTTGAAAGCTCCGACCGATTTCGGCCTAAGTGGGGGGTTTCTTGTTGCTTGGTTTCTCGTCGACCAACGTATACAGTCGTCTCTTGACGGTTTATCCACTACAGGACTAATGGCGTTTGGCATCATACGAGTCTAGGAGCAATGCGCGAGCGTTATCTAGCTTGATTGATCTTGTTTCAGGACCAGAACACCTATATGCTGAGACAGATGGACTGGCCAGAGACAAGACTGAGTAGAGCCCCGCGTGCCTGCCGAACTCGGTCAATAGCTGTTTGGCCTATGGTAGTACATATGATATAGTATATGATGCCATTAGGACATGAACATGAATGAAAATGAATAATGCATGATCAAAACTCTAATATGCTTTCTTGTGATGGCTTCATATTACTCGCCACCGAACTGGTTTCCATGCAAGTGAGCCACTGTGCCACTTCGAAATAAACATAAGCTCTGGGTTGATAGTATACAAGTAGATATTAAAAGACCAATCATGGTGCTTGAGAGGTGTCTAGCAATTGACCAATCCCACCCGACTGTCATACACGATCGCTCGATGGGATCGTCAAGCCTAGTATTGGGGTAAGTGTCTACTTGTCCACATCATAATTGGTACCTGCTTTTATGCATCAATTCATTTCATTACAACCGAAGCCTAGAGTATATTTAGGAACCTTACGTGCAACTTCATATGAGGACTGCCGCCTTAAAGCTAAGCATGGTATGAGCGGTATGCGCGTTAATACGTATCAACAACCAAATAGACTTGAGCGACTTCGTAGGAAGCCGGTCATTTGTTCATATTAAACACTAGTTATGCTAAACCCGTCCCGTTCCGATCCGTCGTTTAGGATGTACTGCGCCTAGTCTAAACCTGTCGAAGGTCGGTCTAGAACAGGTTTTACTACGGTACTATTCTGCTTAGGACAAGATCATAGACTACCTAATGCACTCGAAAGAAATATGGGAAACTAAGCTTTATAAGCGCGCGTCCGCGAGGATATCACTCTTCTCTATTTTGATGCGTTATTCCGACTGCACGGTGTAGTTGTGCTTGCTACCACCGGATGCTTTTAATCCACTGTCCTAGGCCTATTGTACTCTGCTTTGTAGCCAAGGGTGGAGGAACATCTACGGGCGTTGCCGTAAATGTGAATTCAATAGCTAACAAGCTACTTAGGAATCGTCGCGTTAACTATCTCGTTTCAGACGTCACCTCCCCGAGAGATATCGTAATTGCTTTTACTTTTTAGAGGAAGAAATACGTGGAGCTCGAACGCGTATATTAGCCAGAACCCGTGCTCGATCCTCCTCTGTTTCTGCCATAACAATTCGACGCAGCTTCTCTAAATCGAGTCCCAGTACACCTATCATGAACACTTCAGAATAGAAGGGGCTATATCCCACAATTTTGTGTTTGTACTCATTCCAAGAGATACGATTTAAAATGATATCGAATACTAGTGTTCGTTCATCAGCTCCATGTTATTATAGTCCGTTGTGCATAGTAACAGACCTGGCCAAAGAGCTTCATGTATGAAGCGAAGAATGAATTCATAGGTATCGCTCTCCTGGGGGAAGTTCAACGTAAATCTCCTCCGTTTATCCACGTATTCATGAGGCTGCATCATGATTGCTTCGCCGAATAGGTTACAATAGGCTTCACGCCTGTACAGTGCTCGTTGTGTGCGGCAGACGTCTTCGTACGTTAGATCGGGCCCAGAAGACGGATCATGGGGATATGTAGGATCCTCGATAGACTGCTTGGCCCACTGTTCGACACCTGAATGAAGTCGTTCAATGCGAAGAGCTTTGTTGAGCGACAGGGATTTAGGTAGAGTCGGCTGCTGTTGTGGGTTGAAATGCCGCGCCATAAACTCCTCGAATGCTTCCAGCCTTTGGGGCCCCAAATTGTACGTGTGTGAAAACTCCGCGGACTCGGACGCGGCTATTGCCGTAGGCAATACACTAATGTCTAGCTGTTTGAGTAGGATGGCAGTTGTGGTTGACGTTTTTGCTCCCATGAAGGCAGAATAGAACAACGGGCACGACAAGGCAGCTGCTTGTAGGGACATAACATCTGGTAAGGCTGAGAGTACCATGCATACGAGCTCCGTGGGCAGTCGTTCAATCAGACTCGGCCGAGACTGCTGGCCTTCATCCATAGTTTCTGTTAGGACGAATCGAAAAAGACACGAGATTGTAGTGATTTCGGGCGATAGTCAAAGGAAATTTGAAGTGCATGGTTGGGTCAACTGGTTTTATTAAAGTCTACCCAAGGGATGAGCAAAATCTGAAGAGTCGCACCACGTGACAAACATTCAAGGCTCAAAAGGAAAGGGATGATACCTGTTGGCAGGAGTCTCTGGCTTAGCTGTGGCTTGTGGCAATGGAAAGCCAAAATTGTTGTTAGATCAACTAGTGACACCTCATCTTTGTTAGGCCAACTTGTTCTTGCCATGCTTTCCCCTGTCTGCCAGTTTCATCCCCGCCTCCGCCCTCCAGATTTTAGACCGTCAAGTCAGATTCAACTACCCCTACGTATCAACCTACCGCGGTGGTTGCCGGCACTCAGCTCGAAGGCGTCGCCCTAGTTGTAGGGGTAAGTGGTAGCCTGCTGTGTAGCCATCTGTAGAAATAACTGATCCCTGAGTCCTTATATATCCTGGGAGCGGCATTGGCAGAGAAGCCGGCTTCTCTCTCGCTGAATCCGGCGCAGCAGTTATTATGCTTGCCGATATGACAAAATAACAGCGAAAACCTCGTCGGAAGAGAGCAGGAGGTATGCGAGCCATGATAACTACCAGACTACAACCTTCACAATGAAGGTACAGGACGGCAAGTCGGTCCAGGATATTGTGGACGACGTGGTCAAAGAATTCGGCCGCCTCGACTACGCTGTTAATGCTGCTAGGGTGAGTGATGCTTTATCCCGCCATCGACCGGATTGGCCTTGTAGAGCTGACGAAGACCTCGCCTGCCCAGGTTGACAGCGGCGTTAATGCGCCCATCGCTGAGACCGACCTCGAAAATTTCGATTGAATCATGCGCATCAACACTCACGGTAACCTCGTTTGTGTCTGCACTCAGATAGCAGCGATGCGCAAGCAAACACATAAAACCTAGAGTAGCAGGAACGGCACGCGCGACATTGGCCGCGGCGTCATCATCAACCTAGCATCAGTTAACTCGTCTGCCGGTCTCCCCGGCAAGGGTTCCTATACCATTTCAAAGCATACCTTCATCGGGATTACCAAGATGGTAGGTGAGTATCGTGCCCGACAACGTGATTGCAAAGCCTTCTAAGTTCGAGTTGTAATCTGTGCAGCCCATGCCTCGACTAGGCCCCTGAAGGCATTCGCGTCAATGCCGTGTACCGGACCTGGGTCCGCACGCCATTGCTAGACGTAGAGCTGAAGAGCCCCGAAGTCCGAGGCATGACCTCGGCTATCGTTCCTATTAAGCGCGCGGCAGAGTGCAAGGAAGTGTCGGATATAATTGCGTTCCTCTGTAGCCTGGCTGCGAGCTACATCAATGGCGCAAGTCTGCTCATCGATGCCGCTGTGAGTACGACTGTGCGCCTGTTTGATTATTGACCAGGAGGCACCATGTAGTGTCCATGTAATGCATCGTCATGTAATCGTTCTAGGAGGAGGGCTCCTTTTAGTCAGTTGTGGCCCTCTTCCCTCCGCTTCTTGAAGTAGACGTAAAGAAAGAATTGCAAAAGTGAGGTCCTCTACAGCTCGCGAGGTTCAAGACATATCTCACCTGGTGTCAACGCGTGCCATGTCCCGTCAATCTACCTAATAGAAGCGAAACTGTTCGTTAATCACATGAAGGACGCGTCGCGCATATCCATTAAGGCTCCATCTGTTCTTTTGTTGAGACACGAACCTATTGTTCACGCATTGTTTCCAACCCTATAAAACCTTCAACTTAGAAATAGTGACTTAGGTAATCATTATCTAGTAGCTATTCAATATTTAGAGTTAGACAAAGGTTTGATTGAATGTTTGAAGGGATTAAACGTATGATTGAGCCACTTTCATACGCCACACTAGTGTCTAATAATTATTCTGAGGTACATTCAACTCCGCCTCATTCTATTCCACCTAGAATACAAATTAACAGATCACTAAGACTTCCCAGATCGGGACACTGCAATACTTATATGTACTTCCTAGGTAAGTTTGTGTAGCCTATGAGCTCCTTCGAGTCAGTCACTTAAGAGCCTAAGCAAGAACGACACCCATCTTGTCATCTACCAAAAGGTTACCTAGTAAAACTTAGAACAGGTACGCTGTAACTACCTACCCGAAGCCACGTACATGTAAGCGCCCTACAAAACTACCTAGTACCTGGTAGTGTAGGTAGGTACCTGCACGTCGCACCAACTTGCCTGATGATCAGCCCAGCTACAAATTAGACATGCTGTAGATAGACCTGACCCGACTGACTCAGAACTGCTCGGAGCTCAGAGGCAAGGTCGCAAAAGTCTAGAAGTTCGTACTAGTGTCGAACCACCTTGCCCGTAGTCATCTCGTATGACGTCTGATTGTTCGATTCTGAGAGACATGTCGAATACCTAGTATCTCTGCCCATTATTAATCCAGTAATTGGCACGGCCCAAAAGAACACGTTGTAGTTGTGTCCGAAGCGGTACTTGTGACAATGTAAATGCGATGACATGACTTTGTTGATTTCCCATGCGCTTCTCGAAGGCCGTACCTACACATCACTATGTCTTCTCATGCTAGTCGTACCAACTCGCACGCACCCTTAGCCACATAGGTATTCTGTGTTTCAATTGCCGCTCACAAGTTAAACTTTTTATTCTTATTTACTAGCGTGGCCTCCTCTACACACACCCGTACACTAGGTAGAGTACAAATCGGTAAGGTGGCGATCGCGCATCCTGTACATTCCCGATAGAGCACTTGCCTTGTACATAACTGGGTGGGCCAATCTGGCTAAATTCCATCTTTGGGACACTTCATCCCACCCTCATCCACCCTCCCGCCTTTCTCCTGTTAGTCCGAACATATCCACGTCTTCCGTACCTGGCACTACTCTCGACTGTCCCGCCCTCTGCATTTGCCGAATGAAGCAGGAGGGAGGGTGCCATAGATGATTGATTGTCCTTATCCGACAGGCTACCTACCGGTGCTTCTTCATACAGCAAGACGCCCTGCTCAGATATTACTTACAATCGTTTGAGCAAAGTGTCCATAACGGCTGCGACCCCATCTGCCGCCGACATGCCGTCCGCCGGGAAGCTCTTCTTCCTGACTATTTTTGCGCTCTGGGGATCGCCCGCGCAGTGCCAGACCACCAAGGGAGACCAAGATGATTCTTGTGCAGTATGTTGTTTCCACCGCTCTCTGTAGCCTCTTCTTCTTCACCTCTCGTCTTTATTAGCACGCTGGCCCTGGTGGTGGCGGCCACCTCGCCGCATTTCTACGACCGCGCTTCTAACGACAACATCTACCAGTACTCGCCCAGGTCCATCGTGAGCGATGCTTGCGTTTCCTACCAGACTCTCGAGAACCTGAACGCCAAAGTGAAGCCCGTCGTCGACGAGCTGACCAAGGACACCGACTTCTTCTCCTACTACCGTCTAAACCTCTTTAATAAGAAATGTCCGTTCTGGGACGACGAGAATGGCATGTGCGGCAACATCGCGTGCGCCGTCAACACGATAGATAACGAAGAAGATATACCCAAGATATGGCGGGCGAGCGAGCTGGGCAAGCTGGAGGGCCCCTCCGCCAAACATCCCGGAAAGAAAGTACAGAAGGAAAAGCCCCAACGGCCACTACAAGGCCTGTTAGGAGAAGACGTGGGCGAGAGCTGCGTGGTGGAATACGACGACGAATGTGACGAGCGGGACTACTGTGTGCCGGAGGACGAGACCGCGAGCTCTAAGGGCGACTACGTGAGCTTAGTCCACAACCCGGAGCGGTTCACCGGCTTTGCCGGCGAAGGCGCTAAGATGGTATGGGACGCCATCTATCGAGAGAACTGCTTCCAAAAATCATCATTCCCCCAATCGGCCTCATTGGGCACCTCCTCATTACTGCAGGGACCGGCCGCCCAAGATTTCCGGGACGTCCTTCATTCAGCAGAACGACAACAGATACTCGCCCAACACCACCAGGATCCTAGCACATCATTCGCACAGACCGGCCTGGAGAACGAGGATGAGTGTCTCGAGAAGCGTGTGTTTTATCGTGTCATATCAGGCATGCATTCAAGCATCAGCACCCATCTTTGCTGGGATTTTCTCAACCGGACCACGGGTGAGTGGCAACCTAATCTAAAGTGTTACACCGAGAGGTTGCTTACTCACCCCGAACGTATCTCGAACTTGTACTTCAATTACGCGCTGCTCACTCGTGCTGTCGCAAAGCTTGGCCCCTATCTGCAAGGTTATACTTTCTGTACGGGGGAGCCGGACCAAGATGCCGCAACGAAAGCCAAGGTCCTTGCTGTGACAGAGGCATCGTCCTCTGTCCCGCAAATCTTTGATGAGAGCCTAATGTTCAAGAACGGCGAAGGCCCTTCTTTGAAAGAGGACTTTCGGAACCGCTTCCGGAACGTGAGCCGGATCATGGATTGCGTTGGTTGCGACAAGTGCCGGCTCTGGGGTAAATTGCAAACCTCTGGTTATGGCACCGCACTGAAAGTTTTGTTTGAAACAGACAACGATAGCGGCGAAGTCCCGGCTCTTCACCGAACGGAGCTAGTTGCGTTGTTTAACACGTACGCGCGACTTAGCAGTTCGGTAGAAGCCCACCACCAATTCCGGGTCATGGCAGAGGCTGCAAAGGCGGAGAATTCCAAGGCTTTCTCGCCAATCCCGGATCGGGCAAAGAAACCACATGCTGTCAAAATATCACCTCAACCTCCAAAGGATAACAATCCTATTGAGTCTGGACGTTCTGCGGAGCCAGAGGCTAAATCTCCCGATATAGAAAATGATTGGGACCATGGATATGGCGATGATGAAGAGGAAGGGCCGAGAAAGCCCGTAAGTACAGAAGAGATGTTTTGGGCAGAGATGAACCAGGTAATCAAGGCCTTCAAAATAGTTGTTGGGGGGTGGATCAGCTTCCCTAAACTACTGTAAGTTTGTCTGCAGTCACTGTCGGTCCAGCTTTGCGAGGATTCTTTAGCTAACGCAGGTTTCTAACCTCAGGTTCTCCATATTCATATTTGAACTTAATCGTTTCTGGGAGTTCTACATTGGACTCCCCGTAACGCCGCGAACTTGGCATTTGGAGCGTCCAAGCTTCGACGAGTTGTAGATCTGCTCGTGTCTTTTCGTTTCTGCTTCATTTGCTTACTACTTCTTTGCTCGTTTTCTCGCTTGAAAATTGCATACTTGGCGCATGTTGTCTTGCTGTATATACAAGACCGAGAATTGTGGATAAGCTTATTGCATTGCATTGTCTAGGATTAGATAGATCCGAAGACTACCACAAGCGGATATGTTTGATTGCTAGCAGGCGCCCTCGTCGCACCTGTCTGGTACAAGAGGGGAGTCGATATTTACTGAGCATTTTTGGAATGGCAGCGACCAACCAACAACCATGATGGCGGAGTTTCATAGGAGTTCTTGGTATTTCAGTTGGCCTGGGTGCCAAAAAAAGGGTTGTTTTCAATAGGATTGCATCATCTTGGCCTGTTGGGGCTTGCTTATTCACCCATACTCGCGAGAATTCTTGTGTACAAACTACACGATAGGAAAGAAGTTACATATAACAGCAGTAACGAGACTTTATTGCTATCCCTTCAACATGTTATACGAGTAACTGATTCGCTCTATTTATACATTATGTTAGAAACATCTAAGACCTAGATTCTCGGATACTACGAATGGTGATGGGAGGGGAAATACAGGCGAGTTCAGATGCCGAATAACCCGCCGCCCCGCGTCCCTCCTATCCCCGTCCCCTTTCCCCTGGGATCGGGCAGCGGGATGTGCGTGACCACGTTCCCGATCTTGGCCTTGACGCCATCGACGCGCACGCGCATGGCCGCCACCGCGTCTTCGAGCGTCGTCGGACTCTTCTTGTCGGGGGGTTGTTTCTCCCCACCGCTGCTACGAGACGATTCCCCATGGGGGATGTGCTCGTGCTCATAGGCGGTGTGGAACGCCTCGGAGGTCAGACGACGCACCTCCGCGCTCGGCTCAGCCGGGGACCAGGCGATGGAGATGTGGAAGGCCTTGTCGACGTCTGTGTTTGGGCCTTCTTCGGTTCCGCTTCCTCTGCCCGCTCTGGCGCTGGTGGGGACCAGGGGCGTGTTAGGCGTGGACGTCTTGCGATCTGCGAAGGCGTAGAGGGCTGGCTGGCCGAACGCCGTGACGAGCGCGTTGGTGCGGCAGAGCAGGGCTGTGAGTTGTGGGTTTGTTGCGGCGGGTTTATTATCACTATCACTACTATTGGCCTCCTCACCAGCTTGTGATTTCGCTGTATGTGCAGCATCGTCCGTTGTTGCTATCGAGCGGGTTTCCGTGCTCCCGACGCGCAGCACGAGGAACGACCGCGCGGACTCGGCCGTGCGGTGCCATTCCAGCCCTTGCGGCGCGAGCTCGAAGGGCGCGATGCCGCTGGCGCGGATGCGGGATTCGAGAGCGGACAGGAAGCTGTCCTTCTGCGCGGTGCTGAGCACGATAGGGCGCGAGAGGCTTATGTGTAAGGGCTGTGGTGCGCCGAGGTCTGAGGTGAGGAAGGAGGTTATGGTTATGGGGTTTGGGAGGTATGATGATGGCGAAGTGAGATTGGATTGGAGGGTTGAGAGGAGCGTGGTGAGAGTTGTTTGTTCTGTTGGTGTTGGATGCCCTGGTGGTGGTTAGTATATATACATATATTTTCAATTTCGTGGAGAGGTTATAGTATAGCCCAATTTATATATGAGTAATAATTTACAGGAGTTTTGAAGTAAGTAGCCTTAGTTAGGGACGATATAAGTGTGAATTAGAGCGCTTGTGAGATGAGACTCACACTCGATATATAAGTGACTTGGCCAGTTCCCGACTTTATGGGGATTCACACGCTTTCGGCCCTGGTGCAATGCTGGATCATCGCTGGCGCTAACCCGTACTGTTGACGCATATAAGTCGTGAAAAGCGGACGGCAGGGGTGGAAGCTCGTTTTTCGCTGTAGAACTAGTGGCAGTTGTTGCTTCGTTATCTGATGTCTTTTGCTTTTTCGCCTGAGGACCGGCAACTTCATCAGACTCCGATGAGTCTGATGAATAGTCTACCAGGCCCATTTCTATCTAGCCACCTGTTATTGATTGGACTGGGCCTGGTGTCATGTTTCCAAACACATGAGTGGCTGACAATGTAAATTAACATAAACTCGGGCAGCGAAAGACGGTGAATGATGCTAGTTAGTGAAGCTGGGAGTGAAAGCGTGGGATAGCAGCTGCAGCTTGCCGGCCCGTCCCACAATCTCCCCAGCGGACGGGCGCTAACGCTAAGTTGACATTCCTAGAACACAACGTCTGGAGATGAAGTTATCTTGTACGAACAGATATTTTCTATGCGTCCTAGTAAATAATTTTCTTCCTGTAATTTACCTATCTTAGGGAGCTTCCCTAGCACTGTGTAATAGACTTGCTTTTAGGCGAATATGAGAGAGCATAATGTATTATAGATGTTTAAAGGGGGCTTTAATTGTAACTGCTAATCTTTGAAACAGTTGAATTAGCTCTATAAGCATGAATGACGGAATAAGTTCAACATAACCCATCGCCATATGAAGAAATATTCCTCTTATTATCAGCTCTACTCTTACCCAACTATTCCTACATCGCCGCGAGCGTCCATGTTTCTCCAGCAATTGATATGTAATACGTACCTCCAGAGATAACGCAGCGAAACAAGCCAATAAAGATCCCTGCATCAACATTGCGTCACTGGCTCCAGCGCGGTTGAGCCGCCTGTGGATCACCCATTCCTACAAGCTGCTCGACACAGCCATCTAGAACCTGGAGATTACATCATAGCCCTGAGCCATTACGCGCGTCTTGCACTTGGTTCAGGGCAAGACAACCTGATATCTCGCAAGATGGATCGCCGATTGGCGAATCGGATGGGGAGGAACATGATACAAACTAGTTCTCACCTAACATCTTGGGATCTTTATATGGACCTAAAATCTTCCTCTTATTGTCTGAACGACATGTTCGTCTGATCAAACAAATCCCTAACCTTGAACGAAACAGCAGACGATTCGTCTATTCCGTCCCGTTTCGTCGTAGCGATCAGAGTAGATACGGAACACTGAACTGGCAATAACCCAATAAAGCCAGAGCTTTTTCAAGTCCAAATCGCATCCAATATCCTCCTACATCACAAACAAGAACACGCCACAAATCACTCGTAAACTCCCTCCTACCCAAGGCCCATCCCAAACATCAAAAATGTCGACCCGAACCCCCCTAGACCAAATCAAGCGCGAGACCCTCCGGGCGCACCGCTCGCCGCACCTGCGCAAGGGCAACCAAGCGCCTCCGGACCAGATCGACCAGCTGGACGACATCGGCGGGGTCGTCTACCACCACTCGGGGCCCTACGACGCGACGCTGGCGTCGCGCAACCGGGACGTGCGCCACGCCCCCTTAGCCGCCGTCGAGCACAGCAACCGCGAGGCGCTAAAGGCCACGCCCGCCGCCAACGTCGTCGACGCCGTCACGCGCCATGTGCCGCTCCAGGGCACCGCCTCCGTCCCGCCGGGCCAGGCGGATTTCTCGGGAAACGTCATGCGCTACGAGGAGGGCGCTGATCTCATGCGCGAGAAGGAGGCGGGGGGTGGTGCGTATAAGCGGTATGAGCATGTGGTAAGCTTTCCCTTTCCTCCCTTTTCTTAAATAGTTGGTATGGAGTTTTCCCTATGTATTTTAGAAGGCTTCGTTTTGAGTCTCGCATGCACTGTACTGGTATACTAGATATTGTAACTGATTGATTATCGTACAGCAATATCACCCCGAAGACCTGAAAGGAAAGGGTGAGCCCTCGTACACGATTGAGCGGGATCTCAAAGCGGGCAAGAAGAGCAAGGATTAATTAAGCAAAGGGCAATGGCGGGATAATGGTTCGTTGGGCGTTTATTGGCGTTACGGGTTAGACGGGAAGCGAGAGACGATTACCTTGGTCTTTCGAGACAAGTCCATATATAGATAGGGGCGTGCCAAATATGAAATAATTCATTGCAATCGTCCATTTTAATCGCCATGTTGTCAACGATTCACTACTGTTCAGTAATACACAGCGAGGATATAACCTTCACTCCAAACTCCCAGGAGCCTCATCCTCCTTTTCTAGCTCCTTCTAAGTCAAGACAAACCCGACCTTTCTAGAGCCCACACTCTAAAGAAAAGCTTGAACGGCTCATTTTGTATCCCCACAGATTATAATTAGAGGTATCCCAATCCATAGGTCCCTAGCACTTCTCTGAGCACCTCGCGCACCTCGTCTACATCCGCGAACCCGACGCGACTTGCGATCTCGGCTTTCCGACCAGCGCCCAACTCGTTCCATCGTGCTAAAAGTGCACCGTCGATGATATTGCGTCCCATGCCAGCGTCGACCCCCGGCGGGAAACGTCCTACGGCACCCGTCGACACAGGAGCACGGTAGGCTTTGGGGTTGAGGCCCGCATAATGCGGCAGCGATGAGAGCAGCTGTCCGGATAAGAAGGACAGGCGACGGTACTGTGGCTCTGAAAGTGGTGAGAGTGTAGAGAAAACACCAGTCGGTGAACTAAACAAGACAGTCGATGGGCCGGGCCGGGCCGACGAGTCATCATTCGTCTGAAGCTGAGAAAGATAGTCGGACGTAGCCGGCAGCATCCGTGGTAGAAGCATGCTGCGAGTCGGTACATTTGCACCGGTAGAGAAAGAAGTGCGATGTAACAAGAGATGGCCTTGCAGAGATTTCGGGTCTACTGGTCATCAGCGAGGTGCTCAAGGTCTTAGTGGGGACTAAACAATTTGAAGAACTCAACTTACGTTCCGGGTCAAACTGTAGAATGTGTATGCCGCCGTCCGAATCACAGGCTACGATGAGAAGTTCGGTTCCGTCCGGTAAGAACTCGACTGTAAGAACCTCCAACTTAGTTGAACTCTTCCCAAAAAGAATCATCTTATAAGGCTCTTCGGTATAACCAGTGAACCAGACGCCTTTCACGGCATCGGCCATGAGACAAAGTCCCGTCCCTCTTAGCTCGCGCACTGCCGTTACGTAGCAGCTCATATCCATGAACGCAACAGGCAATAGTGAGCCGTCTTCTTTTAGGCCTCTCACCATGCATTTCTGCCCTTGCGCAACCAACATAAGCCCTTGTGTACCAATCTCGGAGAGGGCCGTCACTGCACCGCGTGGAATATCTTCCTTTGCGATAAGCTTGAGCCTCCTGTCCGTCTCCGGCCGGCCTGGCTCGGGAATCACAGCTACGATGTCATATACGAGAACCCGACCCTTAATAGGCAAATCCTCTCCACGGGATATGGCGGTTCCGACAGCAATAAGGTGCTTTCGTTCATTGGTAGACTCGGAAACTTCTAAATGCAGTGTCTCGACACACATGACTGTTTCAAAAGGCTCCATCTCGATCGTGTCGATGATGGTCCATGTTGTAGGATTGATGAGTTTTATAAACCCATGCCTAACCATGGGCTTTAGTTGTAGGTCTTTTTCTAAGTGCCATTCCTTATGATAGTCGTCGTCTTTGGGTAACTCAAAAGGCTCCAAAACATCGCAGCCGATGACGAACGTTTCTGACGTTGGGTGAAATGATACGGTATGTGTGTCGATGTTTAGAGGTAGCTTCCGTAGAGGCATGCCGATTTCAGCGTAAGTAGTGTTGCCGGCGGGGATTTGACAAACTCGCGCGACGCCATGCGAATCTGCGTAAATAAATCCTCGCTCGCAGCCTTCCGTATGAAACGAGCTCATACCGCGTACACCACTACCTTGCAGTTCGATGACTTTTGGGAGGGTTTTGGAAGACTTGAAGATAAAATGTGGCGAGTCACCGGGTAAGAAAATGGTCTTATATCCGGCAATATTGTCGCATCGTCGCATTGGATATGTCTTTTGCCCTTCGACATCATCCTCCGCGGCCGTTTCCGCATTCTTTGCTATTGCGTGATTTGGCAACTTGAGGAAATGGAGCGATCGAGAAAGTTCCGTATTGGTATCTGAAGTGCTTCGGAACGGTTCGTATACGGTCACATCGTTCTGGTTATTCCGAGTCTAGAACCAGTGAGTAATCGGGAATATTAGGCGGATAACCAGAAAACTTACAACAAGATGAGGGTAAAAAGATGTGTTATCTCCGAGATCAGCGACCAATATCTCCTTGAGAAATTCTCGCGTTGTTCCACGTCTAGCGGCGTAGTCTGCAGAAAGGATAGGGGGTAGGTACGACAACCCTTCAGCAACGTATATAGGTGCCGTGAGATCAGAGAGAGCGTAGACCTTCACTAACGTTAGCGCATCGTCATTTCTCTTAAGTCAACTTAACGTACGTAAAGAGCGCCCGTCTTGCTTAACAAGAACATTATTATATTATCTCCATACTTAGCGCCTTTATCGCTTGGTGTATTTAGGAAAACGCCGAATTTGTCCTCGTATAAGCAGCCCGTTATCCATCTTTTTGAAGATAATGAGGCGTCATCCTTCTCAAGTTCTTCCAGCTCCATATTGTTGTCCATTTTTGCAATGAACACACTTGCATCGTCTCGGACAAGCAAGATATAAGGGTCGGCTATGCTGGCATATTCGACTCTGGGTTCTGCTCCAGTTTCTTCGTCTAGCATAGGAACTATTTGGCTAAGGCCGAAATCTATCGAGTTTTGTTAGCATCTTACAGAAATACTAGGGTGCCTTCTCACCTCCGTCATAACAATGCACCGCAGTTTTGAGAACCTGGATTATTCTCATATGCTGGCCCATTGTCCCAGCCTCGATAGTAAAACCAGCAGCCGGATCAAATTCAGTACCAGTTAAAGCTTCGAATCCAGCCCCTGTCAAGGCATAGACGTCCGATGTCTCATAACCATCTAAATCCACTTTCGACACAATCATGAATCGGTCATATTGGGCTGAAGTCTCATAGTCGGCTCCTAAAGAGGTGGTGCCCCGATCACCCTGTAACGACTTCGGTATAGGCTTCTGTGCAGCAATTGTCCAGAATCCCCTGGCTTCGGGGAACTCAAAACGCCCAATAACGCTTGGTTGGATGGCTCTATTCATTATTGCAATTGAGCCAGAGTTCCCCCTTCCTACTGCGCAAACTAGGCTGAGCTTAGTCGCTACGCCTTCTTGATTCGATTGCACCCCATTCTTGCGACCAGAAGTGTCACCCAGAGTGAAGTCACGTATCGGGGCAATGCTGACAAGGGAATCATGTATACGAAAGATGAGTTCGCCCGATCGCCCCCCATACCCATTGGCGGCATTTGATGCTTGCTTAGTAGGCGCCGACTCCTCCCCGTAGAGATCGTCGTCATCCTCTAAATCTTCTAGGTCCTCGTCGTCCATGTCAAGATCGAGGGATGCATCGTGTAGCCGATGCTTTCGCTTGTTCGATTGGCTTTGTTTTCGTGTCCAACCAACAACTAGAGAGTCGGAATCCTCACTCCCTACGAATAACGATGTCCGACCAAGCTTGCTGAGAGTTGACACACGTGTTGGAACGATATGTCCACCAAGATCGGGCCCAACCAATTGAACGCTTAATCCGGATACAGTGCGGCCGTCAATTCTAAAAGTGATAAGCGCAAGCCGGCCATCATTGAGCACCATTAAAAGTTCCCCATTCTCGGCAGATATTATTTCAACCTGGCAACCCTCTAGCTTGAGCTCAAGGTCGGACTGATCAATCAAACTAAATGAAGTGGCTTGCTTTGAAAACGAGTTCACGCCAACGCCATGGGTTTTGCCGGATTGGTCGATATGAATTAACTCATTTGATCCAACCAACAGGGCACCGCCAATCGGCGCGGGAAGCGCAAGTACGCGAAACAGATCTTGTGGGAGCCCATTTACCGAGAGGATGGTTGTAGACGCCCTTTGCTCGAGATCGAGTGTAAAAACCATATACGATAACTGGTCCCTCCGCCCGAGGACTGCAGATGGAGCACAAGTCGAAGACAGAATGCCGAATGTCGGCTCTCTGTATTCATGTAGAAAGGCAATGTGCACGGGGTGGATGAGGCTAGGATCAAGATTGGGCAGGCGTAGAACAAATGAGGTTGAAAACGGTGTCTCTTGATTGCTGCTAGTTCCATTTGCGAGCGTGGTAGACAGCTCTTTTACCGGGCGAGGGCCATCCAGTTCCTCATCCCAATCCTGCATATCTACGTCCTCCTCGTGCGACTTAAATTGAATGATGGCCAGGCTGCGCGTGCTAAATTTCAGGGCAGCACACCTGCTTCCCGGGTCTGCAGTCAGGAAGTTGACATAGTTGCTCAGCGGAAGAGCCCACGGGCTTCCCTGTAGGTCCTCTTGTTCATAGTAATGGATTGAGGTCGTCTGAATTGAGTGTTTTACAGGGTCCCATTCGACCATGCTCATCTTAGCATCCTTGAAGGCAAGCAGAAGGGCATCTCCCCCGGACGCCGAGGCGTGGGACTTGATCCTCGCAAGGCCGGTCACCGTCCCGGCGAGAGGGAACTCGGCAACAAGCACGAGTTTCGTGTAGTGGGAGCGGTCGGATCGAACGAGGGCGGAATCGGCGCCGAGGAAAGAGGCCTCGAGCCCGTCGTCGTCGTTGATACGTGCATCGTAGGGCTGGTCGGCGGTGGATGACTGCAGCTGGGAGTTTTGGGCATTGTCGAGCTCGGCAGACACGGACTTGGTTGTGAAGATCTGGAGAAGAGACGCCCTTGCGACAACAAGGTTGTTGCTTTGCGCCGAGGTAAATGATATGCTGATGGAATGCGTGACGGCCGTGGGAGGCGTCAACTCGGTATAGCACTGCATTTCGAGTATCTCCGCTGCATCTCACTATGTGCCAGATAAGTAAACTTCCAGTGTCACTATTCTAGCAGGCTACCAAGAAGCAAAGCATGCATATATGTAGTTGATTGATGTTGTTGATTTCGAAGCTTGGAGCTCTAACTAACCTTCGATATTTGAATGCTGCAGGTACCGTAGTTCCAACACTAGTCTAAGGTATCCACATGTACCTAGGTATCTAAATCCCACTAGATATACACTTATCACGTTTCTGATAAGAAAAAGTTGTTGTATTTAAACACATATAATAAGTGGAGATAGCTATACTTGTATAGCACGTGGACTCGCATGCATTCCGATGCTGTCCCAAATCTTCAGAGTGATGCGATTGTCTTGAGCTTCACCGGAGCTCGCGAATCAACGCCTAGTATCATCAATTGACCTAGAGGTTCACTCACCCATTCCACCTATTTGCGCTCTACTACCTCCTCAATAGATGAGACAGATACCCACCGCTATATCGGCCTCATTGCCTTCGTATCCTCATGCCATTCCTTGAGCTTCGTCAATATCATCATCCTCTTTGTTGTGTTGTAGTTGTTCACCTCAGCCATCGTGCCCCTTAAGGAAGACTAATATGTCTCCGGCATCGTATTTCCGATTCTTCGACCTCCCAGGGGAACTACGAGCTAACATCCTATCTAATGTACTGATCTCGAGTACTGGAATTGTTCTCCATGACCGCACTCTATTTGGGCCCACGCCCACGGCTCATGGGGGGGTAACGGCCCTACGAGTCTTTCTCGTCAGCATTCAGATGTATCAGGAGGCATCCGCTATTTTTTATGGGCAGAATTGCTTCATCCTAAACGGCCTAAGTCACCGCTTACCGAGACACCTAACAAGAACGGGCGGCTTCCTCAGCTCGCAAGGGCAGGATGCTCGACGAAGGGTCCGGACCCTTTATCTGTACTTGACTCGTGTTGGCGGCGAGTTCGAAACTATCCTGGCACCCTCCATCTCTGACATGATATTATCTGGAAGACTGAGAAGATTGAAGATATGTCTTGGGCCGCCAAGCTCGCACAACTCTAGGAGATCTGGGCCCGATGTGGACATGATGGCGAGGACTCCATTCCAAGCCCTCTTGACTTTGTTGGCAGATCCAGATCTGCAACATGTTGAACTGTGCGTTTGGAATGTTCATTGGGCTCTCTTTTGTCCGTTTCACAAGAAAACGGAGGACAAGAAAACGAAAGCCTCGACTGAAGGGGAAGCTGATACTGAGGAGAAAACAACAAGAGAGGCAGTAGACCACCATGGCCTTGCCACAATTACAGGTGGCCCAGGCCTTAATGACTGGATTCAGCTAGACTGGAAGAGAATGGTAGATGTGCTTGCAACAGGTGAACGGATTTTGAAAATCAAAGAAGCGGATGACTAGACACTATACGACAAGAGTTATATTTACAACCCACCAAGCAAAGGTAGGCAGGCTACTGGAGGATTCCAGGCCAAATGCTAAACAAAGTCTATGTCTTATCAAAGCGCCAATATCGAACATTGCTGATACTCTATGTCAATATCAGATCAGTGGCCCATAAACGCTCAAGACCCAACTCTACAATGTCACCTAGCAAACCACTCAACGCTATGGCCCTCGGTTGCCTTCTGTCACTATGTCCCAAGCGACCAGGCAACTGCCGGCGAAACAAGGCCAAGCAATAGTGTCGACGATCCCGCCGGCCAAGGATCGCTTGCCAAGACATATATCTTCTTGCCAGCCAGTTCACCAAACGATAAATTTTGCTGCTAAAGGGCGGCTGCATCCGCCTAGCTAGGCCCAGCCCCCGTTCTTCCGTAGTTGTCGATCACCCGTTGCTAGACCCCCTTTTCTCTACGGATGGGGGCGTAATCATATATCTGTACTAAAGATTTTAGTTCTCGAATCTTCGTCACATTAACTCCCGCCGGGCTAAGCGCGTAAGTCTAGGTACACCGCATCTGCCAAGGCCGTGTGGTGCTCACCCGACTTATTATTGAACGTCTTGGCCTTCCGGGTTCGTCAAAGTGCCGATGCCATCGTGCCGGCCGAGATTTGATGTCTCATCTTGATAGCGCACGTGCAAAAAATGACAACAAGACAGGAGAACTAGGCGGTCTTGTTACAAATGGGACTCAGAACAAGCAATGTCCGCATTATACTAGTATGCATGCACAGGCTATATGGATGACTTACATGAAGCATGCCTCTCATCTGGCCTTGGCGGCCTGGATTAATTACCAAGACCAGGCGGTGTATGCTGTACTACCCTTTGTACACAGGTCAGCTTGCAGGCGGATGCGCATCCGGTTTGAAGCCGGCCAGAAATAAGTCCTACCATATAGGAAGAAATGACTTCTGCGGTCCATTAACCAACCTTGTTCATAATTCCCTAGAACTTGCGGCCGCAACGCGTATCCAATTGTACAAGTAGATCTAGACGTCCGTTTCGTCATCCCTATAGAAGTTGCAACCCCATGGGGGGACACAAATGATACACAAGCACATCTGCGAATGGCATAGATCGTACAAGATCTTAGGCAAGCCCCAATGGCTATACCTCAGATTATATTATCTAAATAGATCCTTAGCTTGGTATTGCGTAACAACACCGTCATTGCAATATTAACAATAATGGCATGTTGTCTTCAACACATTTGTCACCCAAGTCATAAACCTTCCAAGCTCTAATGCAGCCGGCAAAGGCAACCCTTAAGCAAGATGGCATGTACCGTTCGTTATGCTCAGCTCACATCAGACGAGCCTCATGTCTCGTATGAAAAGGATTGAACAAGTCCCTTTGCATTTCTAATCCAGCCTGCCCGCTGTCAGCCAGCAGGCAGTGTAACGCTCAGCTCGGATCGGACTCCGAAGGATTGATTAATCAATCTAGCTCCTCAACGATCTGCAGTAGCCCCGAGGCGTTCTTATTCAGATATGCCAGGCAGCGCCTCGTCGCACGAATCGCAGTCATGTCTCAGACATACTGCGTAAGCAGATATCTTGTGTACAGTAACTAACGTGGATTTGATACTGCATATGGGATTTGTAAGCTTAACAGCACATTGTAGCCTTTTTTTCTTGACTGCTACGGTAGCTAACGGTAGCAACCAATATATGTCCAGAAGGCTAGACACTATGATACAATAATGATTGCCCGTTGTGCTGCATCGTGTGCTGCGTGCTACAGTGATGATGCATTACGCATACAGCACAATGCACGATCCGTCAGAAACGCTTTTGAGGCATTTCTTTCGCGCCCCCCGTCCAATGAATGTTGATCAGTAAGTCGTTGTAGGTAGGTACCCTTGCACATACTCCCATCCAGCATACAGACACCCACGCACAACGGCTCCAGCTCGCTGTAGTCTTATGTATGTACATCTGTAGGTCGTGCACAGCATACCTACATACATATGTATATCCATACCAGGTTGCCTGGTACATAGGTCAACACCATGTCCAGTGCCGCAAGCATAGATGGGTCTGCCACACATTACAGGCAGATTCTGCACCTGTTTGCGCTCTTGCGACCCAAGGTTTGTGCAAACACGCACCTAACCTGGCCTGTCGGCCCTCCCACCGGGTATGCTGTGCCCAATTGGATTTGGTTGACAGACACCTTAATAGGCCTATCCTGCTTGCACACACAGGGCAAGGTTTGGCTAAGAAGGAAAGTATGTATGTAAGTCGAGAGGGAAAAGGATGAAATAGGAGAGGGTGGAAGAAAAAATCCCGCAAATGTTGTTTTTCATCACCACCACTTGTACTCCGTAACAGAACACGGAGAGGTAGGTCGAAGCGAGGCTGCCTACTCCGTACCTACCTAATATTTCCTCCTACTTCCTCAGGCATTAGACGGTTCCCCCACTGTCAGGTAGGTATTAGTTACGTACGCGGCATTGATCACGTCGTATGCGTACGTAGACAGATATCTAAGATATTCGGCGTTTGCCTCCTAAATGCGTGAGATCCGTCTTGGCTGGATTCGGAGATAACTGTATATAGACGAATCTTCCAGCATTCTCCGTACATACAGT
Organism: Nemania abortiva; assembly: GCA_022578505.1. Taxonomy (NCBI): domain Eukaryota; kingdom Fungi; phylum Ascomycota; class Sordariomycetes; order Xylariales; family Xylariaceae; genus Nemania; species Nemania abortiva. Next base: position 97,020 of record MU392545.1, read on the forward strand.
AAGTCTCACCTGCTGTCAAACCCATGAAGGGAAAGACATACAGAACTGACTCCCTCCTTTGCCTGCCTGCCTACCTGCCTGCCCGCCCAGGAATGTCCGCATCAGCACGTGTGTGAAACGAGACAGCTCGAGCTTGGCACGTGCTGTGAACGCGGGGTGATCCCACGCTGTCGGATAAGAGAAAAGACTAGGTTAGCAGATCCTTGTTGCTCTTCCTTGTCTTCTAGTAACTATACCTCGGTATGTATGTACCTACACTGTTCACTTTACTATGAGCTATTAAGCTGGGTATTTACGTACTGTACATACTATGTAGGTACTACTTACTCGTGTTTGATTTGACGTATTGTCGAGGATCGGATCGCCATCCGTAGGACACAGATTTACAGAGTTCCCGATCTAACCTGAAGGAGAGTGTGTGTCAGAAACATTATGTTTCCCTCTAAGAAATTAGCACCAAGCGCTAGGTCGGGAAAAAGGGTGAGGAGTACATGGCGGGGAAATTCGCCTCGCTAGCGCGTCAAACCGACAATTAAAAGAGTTCTATTAAGATTGATTGGCTCTGGGAAAAGAGATATTAGTTATGAGTAAAATAAATGGCCTTCGTGAACCTACAGTACCTACACAACGCACAGAGAGTCAGCCAAGACAGAAGCCAAGAGTCATTATGCGACGGGCCGTGGCGCTGGCTCGCGACAGCATTCTCTGGTACTCCAGCACCTGTAGGGTCCAGTCGATCAGTTCGGGGTAGGTAGAAGGGTCCCTTTTTTCCTCATCAATCTATTGTACGAAGTACCCAGCGTAGTGACAGATCAAGAGGGATCATAACGATGACGTCGTAGCCGAAGGATTCGAAGCCCCTGAGGCCTATTTTCTTATCAGCCTACCTACCTCACAAGAGATTAGGCCCCCAGCTGATCCAGCGGCCGTGAATCTCACATCACAGATGCAACCCGGGTACATTGGACATAGGAGTAGATCACCGGTGGGAGTAGATGGCTCGCAATAAGCTATTCTTGGCGAGCCAATAGTAGGTTATGAGGATGACGTTTCTGTCGACTTCGGTGCAGTAGACGCACAGTTATCAGAGCGTTAGGTAGGCTAGCAGCAGGGAAGACCGCTGATCTCTGGCCAAATACCGCGGCCCCTGTGCCTGATGGCTTCCGACACTGAGATTCAGACACATCGCAAATCTCAAGTCCCGAGGCGCCGCGTCTTGGTATTTTCTTGGTATTCTCTTGGGCCAAAATTAAACAAATCAGAGTGACAAAGGTAGGTAACTCATGTGTTTAACAATTCGTCGGCTTGCTCGGCTAATACAGCACAGGTCCGTCCCCTTCACTCTCGGGATACCTTTCTTCGTCGCTGTTGTAATCGCAAGTTGTTTCTCTAATGATAATAATCCTACCCGTTCCGGTAAGTCACCCGAACGAGGTAGTATCTGTTGCTAGGAAATAAGTGGCAGCTTTGGGTAGCAGTGAGATGTCATGTACCTGGGCCTGTAGGAATATAACTAGGCCTATATATAGCTGTCTACCGTACTGTGGGCTTTGAAACTGTACCCTAAGTGCACTAGTTAACGCTTAAACCTAGATGCTGGCGTCTGATGACGCAGATTGCCTCGGTGCTGATCAGATCCCGCTCCCTGACACCGGTGCTGCGCCCGTGATAAGCCTCTTCCGTACGTAGCGTAGCGTAGTGTAGGTGGTGTAGCTAGTTAGAAGTTGGCCACTGTCACTTACACGTGTAACCTACTGAGTCGGGAGACTGGCACACTTTCAACATCCGCTACCTCCTTAGTAGTTAGATAGTATAGGAGGTCACGATCATGGTGTGCCGGCTTTAACCAGGGAACGAGTCTGGATAGTGTCGGCATCTTAGGATTGTTTGGATGAAAGCGGACAATGGAGGGGGGACCTGCAACGCCGTACCGTAGAAAGAAAGTTAAACGAGAACCCGGCAGGCAGACAGGTAGGTAGGCAGGCAAGCAAGCAGAAGGCGAAATAATCAAACGCTCTTCCGTCAGAGTTTCCCGTCTCACTTTTCGGACTTAGCTAGGCACCACCCGTCCTTTGGCGTCGTATGTGCATAGCATTATCCATCACCTGGAACCCGGACCTGCTCACTCCCACCCACAATACAGCGTACATACACGACAGTTAGAGGACGTACAGTAGTGTGCACTACTGCAGCAGACTCGTCTGGCCAGGGAAGAAGGCGTCCTTCTACAGTCAGAAAAAGGAAAAAGCGTTGCCCACATTATTGCCTCTTACGGTTGTTCTACGCGGGAAAAGATGTGGGTGGATTATTTCCTCGTGGTCTTGCCTACACTGGCCATGCAATATTCCTACGGCCAGCCTGATCTCTTGCTCTTTTACCGATCTTACGCTGTTGATCGTACCTATTAACATTAAAGTGTAGATCAGTGGTCGGTGTTTAGGTAGCTAAGTAATTGGACCATGATGTGGCGATGTAGTCTTGTTGAACATAAAAAACGAACGGCGAGCGTTGATCCCAGGTTCGTTTACTAGTGGTGACGTTCTCCCCTCTAATTTGCAAAATATATGTATCTAGCCCAGAATTATTGCCTGGCCGATCTAGGCACGTCATGAACGAGGGCAAGAGAGGAAAATAAAAAGTTGCTTGAACAGGGAGCAAGTGAGCAGGGTGAGAAAGGGTCCAGCAAGTATCCCTGCAAGCCAAGAAAGCCAAGTTCTTGACGCCAAGAACCCCTGTAGCTTTCCCCGCCGTGATGCAACACACGCACGCGCACCAGTGGGATTATGGATTTCGGTATCTGGGATCGCTTACTCGAGCGTTGTCGTAGTCGGTTCTCTCCGTTTCCGTTTCTGTCTTGCTTGCCCTCTCGCCCTCCTCCATTTTGTTTTGATAAGAGATGATCACATCTCGCTGATCTATCTACATAGTACCAACGTATTGCTAGAAGGGCTGTCAATGATGTAATGATGGTAAGCCCAGCTCGGTAAGTGGGCGGCGAAGTCATGGAGGGAGGGTAGGTTGATAGGAGCTGACGGATTATTTGCCCCTCGCTGGACTACTACTCACTTACAGTATGCTGTTGCTGTAGGTATAGCGTACCGTACATACAACTTGGGTCAGCTTTTGTGCGGCGTATCATGTGATGCAGGTGTCTCCGTCGGATAGATACGAAGTGCAAGAATTCACTCCCACCGCTAGTCAACATCGTTATCCGCCCAAAGAAAAAAAAATAGAAGAATAAAAATCAAGTAGTGCTAAATAGGTAAAACAGATTATAGTTCGATCGGGGGTACGGAGTGTTCTACGGGATTCGGCCAATTGCCACTAATGGTTTGTTCAATGCGAATCAGATTACGAAGTAGGTGTTCTCAAGGAATTATTGTTCGGCCGGGATGACCTACGATGCTCCGCGGACGTGGGGAAAACAGCGATGCAAAGCGCGCGCTCTAGTCTAAGAACAGCACAGAAGAGAAGCCCCTCCCTTTCCCGGGGTCTCTAAGTCCCCGTGATCATGAGACCATGTAACCTATCTTGCAGACGTCGACGCATGCACAGAGCAAACGCGAAACTAAAGATCACAGGGGCTTGGCCGGGGTGTAAAAAAAGAATACTATTCTTTGTTTGGGTATTGTTCTTCGTGTGATTCATGTTCCTCTATGCTGTAATTGCACGCGCCCACCCTAAAATCCCAGCCCAAGCAAGTCCAGCCGTCGAAGCGAGGGAAAATCTACCACGACAGTAGAAATACAATTTTTTAGTCTTCCCTATACTGCCTGGCCAACATGAGAATCTGTGTCCCTTCCGTAGTCAAGCATGTGTGAAACGCCGCCAGCCAAAACACAATAGCTATGTAGCCAACAAAATCAAATAATTCGTGAGAATTTTCGCAACCGCCATATCCGCTGTTTTTGGTGCATTTCTCCGCAAAGTGCTCCGGGTGTTGATAAGCCCGAAGATGGGTTCATTGTTTAGACACGCTAGGAAATGGAAAGAGAAAGATATGCAAAATGAGTCATGACATGTCGATAGTCGCTATTTGTCGCTGATGGAAAATAGGCTGTTGGGTTTACTCGACGGCGACCTCGTGGTAGTCGGCCTTGTGCCCGTCTGTGTGCTCTCCGTAGTGGACAGGTCCGAGTTTGAGGACTCGTAGGACACCCGTGCCGCCCACGCTGCCCGTGCTGCTTACACTAGAACTGCGGCGGGGGTGGGCGGCAGGCTTGATGTCTTGAGCAGTAGGGTACGAGGAAGAGGTCTCCGGGGCCAGGGAGAGGAAAGTAGAAGGGCGACGCTGGACGGGAGAAGACATTGTGTATTGTGTGGTAGGTTTGAGGTTGTTGTTCGTTGTTTGTATATGAGCGCGCGAGGAAGTCGTACAGGCTGAGATGGTCTGGAAGAACAACAAGCTTTATAGTAGAGCAGCGGGTTTGCTTGGCTTTGTCTGGTAGAAGAGTGGTAGTGGTTGTTGAGGTTTAAAGAGCGATATGTCGAGGGGAAAGCAGAACGGGTGGCAGCTCTTTATACTCGAGCCTGCAGCACTGACTGACTGACTGACTGACTGACTGCCTTTGCGTTTGGGTACATAACCTACATTATTCAAGACAGGGGCCACCACGGCCCCCCCACAGAGAATATCACGCAGTTTCTGGGATCGTCCATTGTCCGCCAACACGACTCGCCAAGCCTTACAAATTGTGTTTCTCTGGTTTGGTATGGGAATCATAAACGGGTGTATAGACGCCAAGGTGTGTGGGTGTGCCGCAGACGTCGAGGTTTCAGCGAGCAGAGCCAGCCAGCAAGCAGCCAGCCAAGCAGCCAACCAGGCTACGAGGTATGTGGGAATTGCACCCCACAGCAACTTTCAATGGTTCAATGCTGGGCGCGGGCGGCGGAATTGGGGCCTGGGCATCGGGATTAGCAATACTGTACAGTAGTGTACCTAGTGTGATCCTGTCATGGGCAAGGGACCTCGAGGGTGTGCATGGGCGGTCGCAAGAGCCTTCTCAAGATAGAGGTAGTACATAAAATGGTGAGCAGTGCAGATAGGTAGGTACGAGATAGGGAGGGAGGGATGGCTGGCTAGCTGGCTGGCTGACGACGGTAGGCCGCGGCGGCGAAGTGTGCAGTGCAGGGGTACGTACCGTAGGTACCTACCACATATATGTAGGCATGGATAGTACAATGACATATGTACCATACGTTGGTACCTATCATACTGTGCTGTGCTGTGTGCTGAGTGCTGACCTCTCACAGATACCTATGCGTAAACGAAGCGTCGGTCATCACCAAACTCAGCACTTCTGCACAAAGTTGTGTGCTAGTCCAGGCAGATCCAGGCCAGACCAGGAGTCCTGCACGTGGGGTGCTGAATGGCGGGAAATGATCATGCATCTAGCGCACTCCGGGACTTATCTAGGTACAAGCCTAGAGGGAAGGTAAAACCCCGAGTCGAGTCCAGTCCAGTCCAGTCCGCATCTCTGAACTTTCACATGGGCCATGGCGGAAAGGAGCGGTCGCCCCCGCGGAGTGACCGGAGTGACGTATCTCGGTATTTCGTTCTTTCGCTAATTGGTGCAACTGATTTTTGTAGATAGGCTAGATACCTAAGGTGTTGCTGCACCTACCTACGTGAAGTAGGGTACTGGTAACTACTCGCTGGTAGGGCACCTGTATCTAGACCCTCGGTAGGAGATAGGTAGCTAGCCAGATAGGTAGGTTAGGGGGCCACCTCCTACTGGCAGTGGAGTGGGCCGGTTGGGACCTCGGTCTCAGGAGCCATTCGCACAAAAGGGCCATCTCGACAACATTCGACCATGGACCGACGTCGTTGATTTTATATCGGGAACGTGTGGAGAAATACGATGCGGCTCCTTTTAAGCTTTATGAAACCTCGCGAACTTCCGGCTCCAACGAGGCCTCGAACAGCCCCGGTAGAGAGCCGAGTCGAGAGCGTCGACCTCGCCGCCGTGCTTGCGATTGGCTGGGCCAGGGCACCGCCCTCCGAGGAATTCTCGTTAGGGCCCCAAAGTGCTCCAAATCATTTCCTACTCACTCCAAAACGGGCTGGTCGCATTACTGCGCTTACTTAAGTAATTCAGATTGCCGGAGATACACGGAGATAAATGCTTTCCAGAAACAGAGCCCATATACAGTCGAAAGGGTTCATGATACTCATTTGAAGAGAATACTAGGAAATATGTAGTAATAATAATAATAATTTATACAAAGGAGCCATGAAATGGACTGCGCCACAAGGCGGAATTATTACCAGGCATGTAGACGAAGAGGCTGTTCTCGTATAGTCAGATCGCACCTAGGGAGAAAACCTTCGTACAGCAACAATAGGCTATCTATCATCTACCTCAAGCATAGGATTCCTGACTATATTGAGGGGAAATCTATGAAAGGTGTAATTAACGGAGCTCCTGGGATTTTTGCTTTTTACTGTGTACATCTCCTTTGAATCAATGATGCTAAGCACCTCTTATGAGCCCCTTTTTGGTTTATATTTATAAAGTCGCAGCAAATCGAGGACGATTAGGTACGGAAAGTAAAACGCCAAGTTCTTTATTTATGAAGAACTCGAGGGACGCCGTTTCGCAAATATACCATTTAATAGCGCTGCTAGACGCAATGACCCATGGTGAGAAGGATCATAGCACGTGGCTTGGCCCCTATTCAGGTGGCATCATCTTTACCTATAATGGTCGAAATTTGAGGTTTCGTGTTTGAAGCCATGTGTATCTAGTATTCTATGTGGAGATTAGATATTGCTCCAGGCTCGTCGGGCAACTTCGTAGAGGATGATCGAAAGGGGCGCCTACCCAGACGCCCTTTCATTACTAAGGGGGTTATAATGAAGTAGGTAGATTAGCAATTCGGCCACGTGCTATATAGAATTGGTTTTTTTCTTCTTTTCTTTTAGCGTCGGAAGGGAAGAGTCAAGTTGATCATGGGGCTAGTCAGGCTGCAGGTTATAATGGCTCGAAGCAAGGGAGCTCGCAAAGTTTCAGACCTGTCGTCAAGCAGGCCACCTGCTCCGCCCCTAGTTAATAGAGGGTTTTGCACCGCTATTCTAAATGAGGCTTGCATATGTTACATATGTGAGTAATACCATCTTCCCCGGTTAAAGCCAGGATATCGACGAATAAGGTCAGAGATCAGAAGCCATTGTACTCTAGGAGTTTGAGGTCGGCGAGATATTTTCTGCATCTATCGATCGCCGGCTGCAGACAAATCTTGCCAAGGCGGATCAGAGCAAGGACTAGTCATTGTCATCTCAGGCGCTCTGGGCCTAAGCCGATAAGAGTGCTTCAAGTCGCTTTTCTACCCCAAGGTGATTATATGACGGAAGCAAGGGATCTATTGAATTAGCGAAAGTAGGGTGTGGACGGCCGGGTGGCAGTCACTTATTTAGCTGCACATGAGTTAGGCAAGATCTACCAAGCACCGTATCGAAATAGATACCCTTTGTATCATAACTGTATCATTTTGCGCATTATGTTCATTGCAGACTTATAGAGTTATCTTTAGAATCCTATAGGTGTAGGTGCCGCGTTAGTGTCATTACGTCTTCAGCTAGACACGGATAAGGGGCGGACTTGATTGTGTATATGACCTGTTTTACTATATCGCACGTACCTTCTAATTCCGTTCAAGTCTCCCCGCAGATTGCCTCTTGACCTACGATATATGACGGCGATCAGGCTATGTAACTAAAACTTGACTGGGGGCCATGAAGCATGAAGCACCGCGGCGCTTGGCTATGGCCGTGCGGCTCTTAATTGGCCGCCAGGGAACGCTTTACACGCTCTGTTACTTCAGCTTCGGTCTTCAGAACCCTTTCTAGTCCGAAGAGTAGATAAGATACTACGAGGGCACTGAGACGGAGGTTCTCGTGATTAAGATATCCACCGTAACCCTAATAGTCGACGCTCATCTAAATGATTTGCTTCGGGGGCGTCATTGAACACCCTCCAATAAGGATTGGGCTCGCCTAACAATGGTCTATATCCGGCTTGAGGAGATGCTAGATGAGGCTTCCCTTAGCATTCCACCGTTTTCATCTTCAATAATTCACGCATCAGCAATGGAGATGGTGTCATGAGTTGGAGATGTTCGTATGTGGTGTTGATATCACAACGTGATGAGATACTGCAGCTGCTTGTTGGCTACAACAGCGGGCGGATGGTAACGTATATGTCCTTATTTCCCCTTTAGATCAACCTTGACGAGCAAGTTTGTGAAGGTGAGCAAAGCAATCCCTTTGATGACACTCTCAACGTATCCGCGTGTGATTGCCTCATCTATCCTTCACCAAGGGGGGACTGTTGTTATCACCCCGTATCGCCTATGTCACTATACTTCGTCTTCTAAGCCTTGACTTATGGCTATATATCGCTCCTTACGTGGCCATTGCCAAAAATAGGCTTACCACGAGGAGACCTACTTAGAGGATCATGGTACCAGAATAGGGGTTCACCGTGAGGATCACCCCAGAGAGTTCCGGCCGCAGATAGAGGCCGCATTGAAGAATGGCCGAAAAATCTAGTTGCACTGAATGCCAGATTTTACAGTCATTTGACTAGATTTCTTGGTTTAGGAAGGCATTAGAAAGCTCTGTACTAGGGACCGTATCCGTTCCCGGTGTCGGAAACTTCCTATAGAAGCCTCCATGCTCCGTTTTCTGAGTAACATATTACACTTCATCTTCGTCACATCCTGTTGGTGGCTTTCTATCAAGCAAACCCGTTTAGGAACCCTCGGAAGTGTTACGTTGTGCAGGAGGCACGCTCATGATAGAGCAAAGCCGCTCGCCAGAGGTATTGACTCCAATTGGGCTGTCCTAAGGATTGTATGTAGGGCGCTCTCCAAGTATAATGAACATTTGGCGTAAATGTGGTCTGATTATTAGTTGTTAGTACGCACCCATGGTCTTTCAACGCACCTCTGAACGCGAAGAGTGCTGTGATACAGTGATAGCGGCGCCCATTCCTATTTGACATGACGAGAAGTATACTTGGCTAAGACTAGGAGCGTCAACCTTGCTGGTCTTTTGTATGATGATGTATCATCGGAATCGTTTGATTCCCTAGCCATGACTCTAGACATGCCTACTACACGGTAGAAGCCGTGAGATCACATGGTCGTATCATTAGGGATACGCGCAATCATCACAGTATGTACCAAACACCAAATAAGCGCAGCCATTATTCTAATTCAACTATACTTTTATTTGACCCCGTATTCTTTCCACATGAGACTATCATGGGGGCAATAGTAAGGATAGGAGAACATCCGAGCCGTAGATTGTCGAATACTATCACTAAACAAACGAAGGCCGCAAGAACGGCCATCGTCCACGAACTCTCTGACGTGTCTTCTGGAAGCCGTTAATTTTTCCCCTGCATGTCGAGAGACCTCCTAGGGGGACTGTTGCGAATTCGCAAGAAACGGCCCGAGAAGTGCTGCCGCTGCCGTTGCCGTTGCCGCTGCCGCTTCTGCTTCGTACCCTAGTACAACCGGAGAAGTACAGTGCTCGTGTTGGCACATGGCAGGTCAAGCTGCAGTGACAGCTCTGATCCTGCAATCTGCCGGCGCACGTATCACACAATGGAGGACGGTGATGATGCTCATGATGTGCCAAGGGAGTGCGGAGTGCGGCTGCGGCTGCGGCTGTTGTTGGTTCAGCCGGAACGCAGGTGACTATAGTAGTCTAGTCACTGCGCGGTCACTGTCTATAGAAACGAGGTATCCGAAGGACCTGTGTGACTTGACGGGCTTCGCACAAACTCTGCAACGGGACTCTCCTGCCAACAACCGGCGGCGTCTCTCAAGATTGGACGCGGTACGGATGAAGAAGCCGTTGGTAGTCTGAAATTTGCGCCTCCGCGCTGCATAGAAAGTAGGTAAGCTATGTCATGGCGGTATTACGTCGCAGCCACATTTCAACGCGATTTGTAAGAGATCGTGAACTATGTATAGGTCGGGTTGTTGGACGAAGCGTGACCATACTAGTAATACTGAAATTCCGCCCCAAGATTGAAACTACTAACATGCAAGTACTAACTAGTCTAGGTATACCCCTGTGCATTAGGACCCCCGGCTGTCTCCCGGGCACGGCCGCTCTACGCATAGTTACCTATCTCTAGTACACTATAAAAAATGCCAATGCTAGCACCAGAAGAGCAGTGCGTAGTACAGAGCTTAAACCTATTTGGGGTACCTGACTCTGTTGGCGAGTGGATGTACGTGCCACAAGGGCAGATGAGACGAGGCAGGTACACTACATAACCCACATGTTCATGCCAAGAACTGCAGGAGGTACCTTGACAGCTGACCCCTTGGGGGAGTGCAATAGTGTAATTGCGCTAGGCTGGGTAGATTGCGTACAGAATACCCCGGTCAGTCTCGAGCAGACAGGCCAATCTCAATCTATCCTCACTCGCCTCACTAACTCACTATAGGTTTCTACACTCACCACTACCATCATCGCTTGAAGTCCGCGATCAAGACAAAACAAAATGAAGACGCACGATGGTGCAAGCTGTATGGCCAGAACTGCTCTTTCAAGCCTGGCGGCCCACTTGATATGGCCACAAGACACATGGCCTGCTGCTACGGACGGACCGCGATTCGGTCTCAGCAGAACAGTTCTTGATATCGTATGTGGCGTTGTGGAACACATCAAGTTGAAAATCCAAGTAGCATCTACTATCTACTACAGCCAAGCATCTGACCACTAGCATCTAATCTCTGCCTAAGATAGCGTCTGTCTGGCGCTTTTCGCGCCTGTTTGCTGCAAGGCGCTTCTCGTTATGACACGGCTCATAAGAGCTTGCCGCCAATGAGACAGACGTATTGAGCTCCTGACCACGAAGAGCCCCAAATCCATGCATGCTAACGGCTATTTCTTGTCAAACTACGTTGTTCTAGTCAAGTCTTGATTCGTCATTTCGCATGGCGGCGGACGCAAATCCTTCCCGCACAACACCACACACCGTGCCTACATGAGAGGTATTCTTCGATTTTCCGACTCTGCGCCGGAGATAGATAGACTCATCACGTTAGTCTTGAAAGTCCAGGGCATACCTAAACCCAAACCGGTCTACACACATGCGCAACATCGGTGCCGTTGAAAATTCCTTGTTGCTGTTGGTGTTACAAGTGCTTGCATCTGCTCTGGTCCACTCCCTGGGGCTAGTGACACCCCCTAACATTGAACCCGTGTTGCACACATCATCCATACCGCATTCTCGAAGGCCCCAACAGCAGCAGAGTGTAGGTATTGCTACCGTTCCTAGTTCCCTCCTTGTAGAATATTTGTTCAAGTACATGATGGGCCTGCTGAGTGACCGTCTACATGGCCAGCAAATAGTCCGTTGCGCCCCACGCCACATCCCATTGCAAAACTGCTAGGATCACCCAAAAAAGATACGACGGCTGTTGCTGTTACTGTGATGTTGTAACCGTCCCAAGGCAGATTTACTACTCCACGCAACCTCACGGCAACGTATCCGTGCTTTCCATGTCATTGTCCACTGTTAAGCAAACAACAACTTCACCTCTCGACCGACACGAGCCCCAAGGTTTCTATAAATTCGCGCCCTCCCGCTCGTCGACAAACTGAATTCTACTCTCTATCACCACCAACACCAGCACCATCACCACTGCCATTTATCATCATAACCACAATCATCCACAACTGAGCATCAAACATTGCTACTAGCCTAGCTATTGTCTCACATAGCACTCACCTGCTAAACAATCCCATATACTTTCTAAGTGAGTCTTCAGGTCAGATGGCTTCTTGAATCTCTTACTAAACAAGACAATACCAGACTCCTTCGATCACTTCAAAATGTGTACTCGCCAGATCATCACGTACAGCTGCGGTCACCGCCGGGATATGGGCGTCGTAACTTGCGCTAGCCCTTCCACTTGCGGCGGACCCCGAATCAAGGAGACGCCCTACGCTGGTCAATGCGAATCCCACTATTAAGCATCGGAAGGAGAAGGCTCGGTAGCTGGTACGATGACCTGCCCCTTTTCTTATATCCGCAACGGCTCTAACGACATTCTTAGGAAAGGCGCTACGGGCTTTTACCTGGACGTGAGGTGTGGTAAAGAAAAGGAGGAAGAGGAGGACCATTGAACGGCATCGGTCATAAGAATGGTGGCGAGCAATCGCGACGTGTTTTGGTTCATTTCTACTATAATTTTCACTTCTCTACAGTTCTAACGGCGGTCTAGAACACTGCTTCGCTAGATTTTCTCCTTTCCTACCGTTTCATTTTTCTCTTCTTCACTCGGTACGCACGTGGCAGGAAATTCACTTCGTCCGTGGTCACACGAGCAGTGCTTAGATGTATTAGGGATATTTTATCATGTTTTTTTCTTTTCGGATACTAGACTTTCCTTACCCCAGGGTAACTCGAATATCGTCTTCGAGTTAAATACACTATTTTCCTCCCTAATCACACTTTTCACAAACCGCGCAAATGTGATGACAAGTAGCAATATCGGGTAATAACTCAGCCGGACAACACGACTGTTGGTTGACGCTGTCATATTGCGGCAGCGGACCGTAGAATAGCGGGAAGCATCCTGCCGTAGACACTCCCGCTGTCAGAAGGTAGTTTCCCGAAGGCATAGGGCCGAGGTGATGTAGAACCAAGGCAAAGCCACCATGGCCTCTGTGCTCCTAACTCTCTACACCCGAGAGGCTCATGCCAACGGCCCGTTGTCATATTACGTCGCCGAAGGTGTCATGTCATAGCAAGAATAGCCACCGAAACCAACATACATAACCAGCTGACGACAGAACGGTTGATGATAGGGTAAACGTGGCAAGTCAGGACCATAATTATCCCGCAAACGCATATGCGTGTCGTCATGTGATATTGTAAATCATTTAGGACGTATCCAAGCAGAGCGACATACTACGGCCTCGAGCCCGAGCATTGAGTGGAATCAACAACAGACGACCGGATATGAATGTCTTATTGGGGGCCTTAGGTAAGCAAGCATATTTATCTCGAAAACTCATACGTATTGATCGAGTTTGTTGTTTGTTCCATTGCGGGTTTGCCAGCCTTGGCTTGTGACCAAGTACCTATCCCTTACTTGGGGTCGCAGGGTTTGTCCCTGTAAGGGAAGTGGTGTTACCTTCGGTACTTAGCCTCTACCTGCACAGGTATGTAGATCAGGTACAGAAAGTACCGCCCAGGAACTGGCAGGCGCCTTTATGTACTATGCATGTAGAGGTAAAACGGTCATTCATTCAAAGCATATTGCGGGTAGGGGCATTTAGCGTACCTAACTGTCAATCAATCAGCACTCAGGTGAATTGAATTTATCCTTCACAATTTTTGTAGATCCCCCTCCATCATCTTTCCCCCATTCTCCGCATCGGGCTTTTCGCTCGTAATCGTCAGGTTGCGTTACATTCGACCTAGATTTTCCAAAGCTCAATCCTTCCTGTTAGGGGGTCGACTCTTGGCTCGGGTCCTTGGACACGTGGGACTAGGGATAAGCTGCCTGCCTGCATTGGACTGGGGGCTAAAACCTCCGTGCATCACTCAACTAACTCAAGAATTATCAATTATCAATCACCCTTTCTTCTATTTTTACATGGTTTCCATCGTGACTCCTTTGCCGTTGTCTCTCGACACGCCGAGAGTAATCTGTCATTCTTTCTTTATATCTGAGTGGTCCGTGATCCGCAACTAGTGTAGGCTTGGATCTTGATGTTGGCCCGTTGCAGCGACCCGCGCCAACTCTGCCACAACGGCCCGTTCACGTCGACCTGTCTTCTTCAACACTAGGATTTGGCGGTATACGAAGACTGGCGCTGAATTGAAGTAGCCTTCGATTCAGCCCATGTACCATCTTCACGGCAATACCTCACACCCGCTACTCGTCCAATAGGACAACGAACTCAAAACGTTGATAGCCAGTTGACCGGAGGGTTGTTTCTCTCTCGTGTGGTGTAGCACCATACTGCGGGAATGTAAGGTAACCCAACGAGCGACGGCATCATGCGTCGGAACTAAGTCTACAGGCTAGAAGAGCGTGACGGGACACTGCAGTCTGCAGCTCCGTCTCCGGCTCGCTCCATCCGCATAGTGGTTTGCGTGTTCTACGTTTGCCGAGCCGTGAGTACCGTCACAACCAAATCGCCGCCGGAAACTCGCAGCTAGCGAGCAATAGAAGCAAGATGCGGTACCTACTAATGGCGAATGCGACGTGGCCAACGGCCGACTGTAATTTCGTGACTTTGCATGAGCTAACCCTGATCTCCCAGTCAAAAAAGTCGATATACCTTTCGGGGTAATAAGAACACTTCCAGATGGTCGCGTCTACCGATGGAACGTCGTACAGGTAGGTGTATTAACTGGGTATAGCGTTCTAGAAGCCTAGAATGGGAAGCATTCCCAATCTGGGACAGGGGTTGCAGCAGCTGTGGTAATGTGTTCGCCAATGAGAGCGCACGAAACAGTCCTCTACATCCCAGAACGTGGAATTGCCAAGAAATGAGTTCCTGAGAACGTGCGCCTACCGGCTCCAGCAACTTGGAGGCGACTTTGAACACTTGCGAATGCTAGCCCCGACCCAGCACCAACAGTCACCTCATTAGCAGCTCGTGTATGGCTGGTTATGTTAATTCATTGGTAATCCGGTTCACATGTCAATAGTCTGCCTCGCCAATTATTGCTTTCGGATTCAGTCCGAAGTTTGACCGTTTCTCGTCAACTTTAAGATTAAGTGGCTAATGAGTGTATAGGGGTGAAGTTGTTTGCCTCGCCTAACATATTTTCGGCTTGCCAACCGCACCCATACGGAGTCATACCGAACTATGCTGTTACAAGGGCCCGCGAGTGGCGTCCTGTATCGATTCTCCTCAACGCGCCGCCCCCAACTTGTCGGCTTTTAGAAGCTAAACCGAGAGACCCTTGCGACGTGACCGAGGGGTTAACCGCGGCGGCTAACTACCAACACTGTATCTCTGATATCCGGTCATTGGGCGTCTTAGATGTGCCTTGCCACTTTTTGTCTTGTTTCGCAGCTAAAGAAACCTTTTATGTTGCACTAGCTCTCCGATACATGGCCAATATGTATACACTATCAGAGCTACATGACGAAATCACAAATTTCTAGCCTATACTTCCCGTGAGATTTATTGGCACGGTTACTTCTCACGAAACTGGTTAATTAGCTGGGCCAAGTACTATCATTCTAGACCCAAGAACTCAGTCAAACACGGGATACTAGGTCACCCGTCTGTGCCTTCGCGGGATACCAACACCGCCTTATATCCTATTGCATAGAATCCGAGGCTGAGTCCGAAACGGACCCGATCTGTGATACTTTGTGACGTCCGTGGTAAGATTATCACCATGCACATCCTGGCATAGAGCTGACGCCGGACTTGTTCTAGAAGCAATCGAGCTTGGGAATAAGCAGATCACCCCATACCACGGCTCCTTACGGGATTAGCGTTGGGGGTTCCGGTGGAGGCCGGTGAACTTGCTTTTTCTGCCTATCCTACTAGATATGGTGTTTCACTACGGGACCGACGACGGGACCGACGGCGCAACTTCGCGTGTTAATAAATTAAAGGATTCTTCTACCTGGGTGTTGAGACGCAACCTGCACGGCATCACGGCATAATAGCTATAAGCCACAACGTTGTTGTGCAGTTGCAACTTTCATGCCGGGATACTGCTACAGCCTTTCAGGCGTTATTTCGACCCTAAACGGCCTCGGCCAAAGTCAAATCTGACAGTGTGCTATGGCTGAGTGCCGGCCTTGTGCAAGGGGAAACCTGGGCAACAGGGTACGGAATCCTGGGGCCAGATACACCAGACGGTTTCTGTTGTATATTGTTCAAGATCTTGTTCCGGGTCGGACATTGTCAGAGTTGACGCACTTTTTATCGTATGCATCAACTATGATATTAGCATGGATCAAAACTAGTCGTCTCTTGTCTTATGACGGGCGCTTTAAAATGTTGGCAATCCTGAATCCGGTAAGCACATATTGATGGAACCCCATGGCGAATGCGCTCTAGCAAGCACTGAAATATTAATCCAGGACTCAATCATTCACCGCCTCGTCAGGTCACTTTCTCGGATTAGCGCGAATCGTTGAGACTCTTTCATTGCGATGTAATAATGTTGCTCTGGAGGGGTTCATTCACCTCGGCAATCAGCAATTGAACTCAACGACCGCGCCCCCAAAATAAGCGGCTGCAGCTGGGGGGTTTTAGCATTCTTTGAGTTACATTGGATCTTATACAAGATCACTAGAGCTGGCCGCACTACTCCGCACTTGGGAACGCATCAGCCACATAAAGCGTGAAATGATAGGCGCTTCGTTGTTCCCAATTGTGACCGTGTACGAACCAGCATCAAACGCTTCCCTAATGCTGAGTGGCCCAGACTACATTTACCACATACAGCAATAGTTTTTTATCTTACGGACTTACGCACTGTAGCGGCGTACGTGATTACTACATTCGACGATGCGTTATAGTCGGGTTAGTCGAAAGCGAGCTGATACCAGGATGAAATCCAACCAAGTCACAGACGCTGATGGAAGATGCACGGCTCTTGCGGACCAGGCACCATAGACATCTTACGTTCAGCCCTATCCCAGAGCCACGGGTCTTACCGCCACAGCTGTGCAGTATTACTACTCCATGTAGCATTTCATCATACTACTCCACGAGACGCAGCCCTACGCCGCAAGTGCGTGGCCAAAATTATCCTGTCGAATAGGAGGTCTGGAGGGGACCGCCGCCGGTGGGATCGGTGTGCGGCGGCAGGGTTACATTTTGGCCGCCACCTACCACTTCGTCTCGAGAGCGTCAGAAATAAATGGCTTTCCCAGGCCACGTGAAACGAAGGCTTCTGAGGCGCGAGCTAACAACTTATTTGGCGCTAGTGCCGAACCTATCGCTTCACCGCGTCTCTCTATCTAACAGAATGAAATAGTACCATCTCCATTTCTCATGTTGCAGATTCGCTTCTACTGGTTCATGTGACCAAACTTGCGTCGCGACCAAATAATGAGATGACGATTTCATTAATATAGGTGAAGAAATTCCTCTTTGAGAGAAGTTTTCGATATAGAGCGGATTCGCGGCCAAGGAAGCATCTAGGACACGATATTCCCGTGCCATGGCCTGCAAAATCGTCAAACGCATACTCTACTGGGTCAAATACGCACGATCGTTGGTGGCGTCTGCAAAAATATTCGCAGCCGTCCTTGCTGCGCTGTGCATCGTACTCGTGTCATTTTCTTTTTTCCAAATAGAAGCTGATCTCGTTAGGAAACGTGGAGCCCTGGGGATTCTCTAGTTATTGTGGGTTTGCATCTGGCTTGGAGGTTTTGTCACCGGTCCGCTGACCCACATCCTCTGTTAGAGCGCTGACTGCAATGACAACATTATCTCGATCGTCTCTTCTACTGTGGCGTTTCCACCTCTCGTCTCCCATTTTCGCTTCTTGATACGAGCTTACTAGAACGCATGGGAGTACCATCTTGCTAACATAGTACACTAACTATCCTTGGCTTCATGTTGGGTTCAAGAATAGACTTGTCTTGCGTCGTTGGTGGCAAGAGCTGGGTGCCTATTAATCGTCTGCTAAGCAGGTCAGTGTCCAGCCTCTTGCTATCTGATCCCACTAATATCAAGAATAGTAAGTAAAAAACTAGGTTGGCGATTCGGGAACAACCTTGGCGGGTGCTGCCTTCTCACTTCGCTTCTGACCATTAGCAAGGCATTCTCGCGTGGGATATAGCCGCGCTTCGGCTGTTGGTGACTATCGCTGCGTCTAATTTCCCTCTAAATACCACTTTCCTTATACTGCCTCCCAGCTCCGGCGGCTTTATGTACCCCTTAAGCGCCGCAATACCGGGGCAACGCGCCTAATGGAAGATAGGCACTATTACATCACTCATGCCTAACTAGTCATTTTATAGATACCCTTGACTAACACGCTTTGTTAACCGATACTACCTATACTACAAGATTTGAGTTACACGGGCATATCGTGTCCCTAGTTGGTGGTTTAACCATTAGTATCGTAGCATTCCGTGTGTCATTGCCTGTTGTCCATGTCATCTGATATCCGTCCGTCACATGTTTCGCGGGTGATTCGACTCCTGTTTATCCCCCAAAAGCAAGGCAAGAGAAGAAATCTCGAACACGTCTCGACGCCGGGACGCGATGCGATGCTAAGCAAAGCCAAGCTAGGTAATTCATTTCAATGTCTGCCGAATCGAGTCACAGAACTAGCTACCTGGACTCCCACACTCGGAGGAATTGCCCAAACAGCTCAGGGCTAGATAAACATGAAGCCATCTCATTCTCAATCTGTTGCTTGCCTATTTTTCGAGACGTTGAATGTCTAAAACCAGCCGCGCGTATGTTCGTCAACCGGCTTGTCACACCCGGGAGCTAATATAACTATGATCTAGAATAATAACCAACAACCAACAATCGCGCGGCTACGGGCTCGATACCTACCTAGCTACCTAGTGGCGGTACACAGAAGTAACTGTACATTCGATGTTCTGCGAATTGATCCATAGCTACCTGCTTGTTAGACACACCCTCTGTGACATATTTGAGCTAGTAGGTCGATACATCTAGACAAGAAAAAGAAAAAAAAAGTCCTTGATTGACGCGAATGCTTCCATTCCATATGTCATTGTTGGTAACTAACTGTCTTATAATACCTACCTACCTACTTACGTATCTAGTACGGGTGCTTTATCCAAGACGCCACGCTTATCTCACCAACCACTTACTTGTGCCGCGTGCTACTATTCCCGTCTCCCCTGAAATGATACAATAGCCAATGCTTTAGTGTATAGGCAGAGCGCCGGCTTAAGTGAAATTCTGCTAACACGGTGACTGAGCGGTTGTAAAAAATATGTTAGGACTTGGGGTACGCTCAAATCATCTAGTTCACAAAGAAACGATAAAAATGGAAAAACACGGAAGGGTATAATATCATCATGTATTATTCATCGAGAAGATGCTGACACGACAATCTGCAAACCCACGAATCTACCCGTCTGTCTCTCGCTGTACCCACTGACACGGGAACCCGGACTCATCCGGCTAATGACAGCCCGTCTGAGAAGTGTTGCCTGTCTGAGGTAGTTTTGGATGACGTCGGCGTGGTTGACCACTCACGGTCTGACTATGGTAACCTGCTGTCCGTCCTTCTGATCCCGCTCCTTATCGATCCAGACCTTTCGGGCCCTACATTGCTCGTCGTTCCTACCTAGCCTTGCAGGCTTTTTTGCGTCCCCGCGGCTTTTCGCATACTCCATCTTCCACGCGTCACGCTAACCGTCAATTCATTCAGTCTGTAAGGTTGCGCAAAAATGCCCGTCCCCTTTCCACTCGTCTCATCAAGAGAAAATCTATGTGAAAAACCGAAGCCGGCGGTGTTGTCTCGCTCGCCGCCCATTCTTACTTGTACAATATACCGGCAACGACTGTTGCCTCCAATTTTTTTTCTTCGTGCACTGGAAACAGTCTTCTCTTCCGAGGACGAATGTGTATTTTTGTGCCTCTTCCAATCTCTCTTCTAGTCTTGCGTTCCATGCAAAAGACAAAAAGGAAATTCTGCCCCGTGATTATGCGAGTATAGTTCGCCATCGGAATGTCCATTAGGAAAAAGAAGCAGCAGAAACGAAATAAGAAACGTAGAACGCCGAGATGCTATAGTGGAAACCCCTTATGACGCCTTGGTATGTTATTCAAACAATCAGGTGAAGTGTGCCTGGAGCGCAGTGAACCGACTTAGTTCTGCTTAGGAGAAGTAGGAGAGCTACACCCAATAGAATTAGCGAAGCGGTTTTAAAATATAGCTAGGGTTACGTACTATTTGGGGCTAGTACTGCCGCCGGGACCTGGAGAATGGGAAGGACTGAATGTCGGAGACTATAGATTCTCGTTAGCATGGTGAAATTAGCCTTTTATGAAGAGGTACCAACCGTCGGCGAATAGTGAGGACTTGTGGGTGATTGCTGAGCACCCCCTGGACGATAGCTTGGGCTTGTTGGCGAGTATGAGTGAGGGGATGTAGGAGAATAATTGGGCGACGCAGGTGAGAAACCCGGTGAACCTCGCCCAACATTGTATTGAGGCGAAGTTGGGCTGTAGTTTGGACTGGTGGGAGAGTAATTTGGCGAGGTGGGAGAGTGTGCAACTGGCGAGGTAGGAGAGTATTGTCCCATGGGCGATGTGGGTGAATAATTGGGCGAAGTCGGACTGTAGTTAGGACTGGCTGGGCGGAAGCCGTTGGGAGAGGTCGGGGTGAACGAAGGCGAAACTGGGATGAATGAAGGCGACGAGGAATAACGTCCACCCTGCAAAGGCGAGGCTGGTGAATAGCCGCCTGGTGATGTAGGAGAGTAATTTCCGTAAGCACCGAGCGGTGACGAGGGCGAGAAAGGACTAGTACCGCCTGGGCTGGTTGGTCTGTACGGGCTGGTTCCACCAGTCGGCCCATATTCGGTGAGGAAGCCTGGCGTATTGTCCGAGCCGGCGCCGACAATGGGCGAGAAGTTGCCCATGCCGATAGAAGGCGAAGCAAGGGTAGTGCCGTAGCCGTTATCCGTCATAGGCGACCCTACATCGTATGGCGTTGCAGCACCGTCCATCTGATTGCCTTTCACGGCCATACCCGGCATGAGACCCATCCTGGAATTGTCTGAAATGACCGTGTCCAGCATCTTAGGGTCCAGGAAAACCTGGAAATGACCGGTTCCCATTGGGGCTAATTGGCCAAGCATGACGTTCTCGGAGATACCTCTGCAGTCATCGAGTTCACCGAGAGAAGCAGCTTCCAATAAGATTTCTACCGTCTCCTCAAATGAACATCGCATCAAAGCACCGGTATCAGCTCGATTAATACCGTGTCTCGTCACGGCAGCGATACTACCACGGTAGGTCATGACATCGACGAGTAGAGCAAGATGCCGCTCGTTGACATATGAACCGTCAAATGCCAACACGCGCCTTAGTTCGTTCAAGAGGGCCCCGCGGGCTGCCTCAATGCCGAAGACCCCAACAATTTGCCATAAATCGTTTGTGATAGTACGTCTGGGATCAACGCCCTCCACAGCCAAGACCTCGCGTAAAGCAGTACCCTGCGTGTCCAAGTACCACTCTTCACACTTGCCGCCAGTTTCCTTGTCCTGGACCAATGCACCATGGGCGTCTACGACAATCCTCTGGCCAGTATTGAGGAAGGCTCGTTCGACGCCCTTCACACCACGAAGTGTTAGGTTCTCCAAAAGATGATCCGATAGACGTTTCAACATGATATCATCCTCGATAGCCTTATCGCCATCGTCCTTATCGTCTGGCATCGGGCGTATGCGGATGACTTGGTTTGGGCTATTATCATCGCTGGGGATGATAGCTAGGTCACTACCATAATCCTGTTTCAGTCGCAAGACTACATCATCAATCGTTAACCCCTTGTCCAACATCTTTTGTCTGTCAAGTACGATACGAAGCAACCATCGCGATTGTTTCTCAATCGGGGGACCTGTTTCGTCGGGGATAAGAAAGTAGGACTCGACCATGTCGTTATCTTCTGCGATGGTCGTTGCGTCGATCACAGGGTCGTAGTAGATCTCAGTGACCGCAGTGACGGAGCGCAAATTTGTGTGTTCCACCAAGCTACGAAGCTTCTTGGCCTGCTCTTGAGTTGGATCGCCATCCAGATACACCATCATTGAAGGTGTCTTGATATTGCTGGCTACGTTCAAGATCTCCTTCAACCGTGGAACACCAAGGGTGACGTTCTTCGAAGCGATACCAGTGAAATGGAAGGTATTTAGTGTCATCTGAGTGGCTGGTTCGCCAATCGACTGAGCAGCCAAAACGCCTACCATCTCACCTGGGCTGACCATAGCTCTGCGCCACTTGCGGTCTAATTCTCCAATCACGTGAGAAAAAGCCATCTTATCTAACCGATGGAAGCAAGCAAGCTGCTTGAAAGCTAACTTGGAACGCAGAAGGGCTTTGAAAAGAAGAGTGGCGTTGTAATCTGCTTCTTTGGACACCTCATCAGAACCAGGCACGACGGTCATGCCGTCAAGCAAACTCTTGACGACAGGAATGACATCTTGAGGTTTGAGATTGCTTGATTTCGTATCATCTATCTTGAGGAGTCGCTTGGAGCTTTCAATCAGTCGGCCCACGTTAAGTGGAAGTTGAAATGACGAGTCCAGTTTTTCGTCGAGCATTTTTAGCTCTCTCAAAAACTCGACGTCCTTCTGGAGGGCCTCGTACTCGTAGTCAAGAAACTCCTGAGCCTGCGGATCTCCTGCGATGTCTTGAATGTACTCAAGCGAATCGGTAACACTCGCTGGGAGCGTATCCATGACGTCAAGACGGTATCGTTTCTCGAAGTCAACCTTCCGTATCATCCAATGATCCATTCCCTGCTTCTCAATGTACATTGCATCAAGTCCATCTTCACCGTATATGAACTGGATGATATCACCAAGAGAGTTCCGAACGGTACCGTCGTAACGAGCGCTGACGTCTTCGAGGGCCTTGACGAGACGCCGTTGAATGTAACCTGTTTCAGCCGTCTTTACGGCAGTGTCGATAAGACCCTCACGACCCGCCATGGCGTGGAAATAAAACTCCGAAGGGGTCAACCCTCTCAAGTACGAGTTTTCAACAAACCCGCGAGCTTCTGGTGAGTAATCATCCTTTGTGAAGTGAGGCAGGGTGCGGTATTTGAAGCCAAAGGGAATACGTTTACCCTCAACAACCTGCTGGCCGACTAGGGCGGTCATTTGAGAGATATTGATCGATGACCCCTTTGACCCTGAGCGGGCCATAACAACGGCGTTGTTGATATCCTTTAGATTGTTTTCGGTTGTCGTACCGGCTTTATCACGAGCTTCGTTGAGAGCTTTCGAGACCTTGCTTTCGAACGTTTCTCTGATGTTCATACCGGGAAGTGCTTCAAGTTCATTTGCAGTTGCCTGCGCCGTCAGCTCGGCGACAATTGCCTTTTGTCCGTCTATGTGCTCTTGAATCTTATCGATGGTGCCTTTATCAGGGATGGTATCGCCAATGCCGATACTGTGCCCGTTATGTAAGAGCCAGTAATTAATCACACGTTGGCAACCATTAAGGAATGCCATGGCACCCTCGGGCCCAAGCTCATTATAACACAAATGTACGATACCGCCACTAGCAGCACCGACGTTTTTCTTCGTGAGAAGACCAAACAAAAGCTCGCCGGACTGAATTAGCAAACCGCTATCCGTTGGTGGACTGTACGGGTGTTCTTTGTCCGGTTTGGAGTAGAGGCTGATCTCCCGGGGGATGATCATGCTGACAATCTGTTTTCCTGTCCAGCGGGGCCTGGGTTTGAGGATAGCTGGCTGAGGAATGGTGCCATCCCAGTTGGGCACCCACAATAGCACATTCATGACTTGTTCCTTCGTCATGAAGACGTCTCGACGGCACATTTTGTAGACACCCGCTAGAGTATCTTGTACAATACCCATCAACGGGCCATTTCGTTGAGGGGAGACAATATTGAGCGGGACCATACACAGCTCTCTGATCTCGGCACGAGTCTCCTCCGTTTGGGGAACGTGAAGATTCATCTCATCACCATCAAAATCGGCATTGTAGGGTGATGTCACAGATAAATTTAATCGGAAAGTAGAGTATGGCATGACTTTGACGCGATGACCCATCATGGATTCCTTGTGTAGAGACGGCTGACGATTGAAAATGATGTAGTCGCCATCCTGAAGATGACGTTCTACCTTCCAGCCGTACTCCAGGGAGATTTGGCCAGCACGCTTATGGTGTCGAAGATCAATTCGCGTTCCATCAGAGCGAACGACGTATTTCGCTCCAGGATGCTCGTTTGGACCGTTCTGGACGAGCTTATGTAGACGAGAGATATTGTAGGGAGTGACAGTCTCAGGATACGTTAATGTTCGCGCGATACTGCGAGGAACTCCGACTTCATCCAAGGAAATGTTGGCATCACCCGTGATAACGGTACGAGCTGAGAAGTCAACTCTCTTTCCCATCAAATTTCCTCGGAGCCGACCTTCTTTGCCCTTTAGACGAGCCCGAATCGATTTGACCGGGCGACCACTCTTCTGAAGCGCCTGAGGTTGGCCAGCAATATCATTGTCCATCAATGTCGCAACGTGATATTGCAGAAGCGTGTCGAATTCATCAGCAATATGACCGGCCGCGCCTTCTTGAAGAGCCTGTCGTACATTGCTATTGGCACGAAGAACGTCACCAAGCTTGTACGTCAAGTCGTCTTCGTTCCGGAGACCCTGACCAGTGCCGTCCATCGAAATACTTGGCCGAACAGGCGGCGGTGGCACAGGCAAGACGGTGATAATCATCCACTCTGGTCGAGCATAGTCCTTGTTTAACCCCATGTCTCGGAGGTCGTCGTCAGAAATGTTCTTGAGAATGTTGAGAGCCATCTCGGGCTTGATAACGATCGTGTTCTTCGACTTATTGTTATCTTCGTCTTTTTCTTCAGAGACAGCGGTGAGTTTAAGGGCACTGTGGCGTATCCTGGGCTGGCTGTTTCCACAGCCGCCATGGCCGAGTTGTTTGGGCTTGTTGTGAGGCTCATACTCCTTGTCCTCATCCTTAGGTATCTCGTTGCTGCATATGTTCTTGCCCTTACAGACGGCCCAAACTTTCTGGAAACGAGACTTGGGGTCACGAGTGGCAACAGCAGCTGCGAACTCTGGATCATCCTATAGCGGGTGCATTAGCATCAATAAGATCTAGTGAACTTAGGACACAAGAGCAGGCAACTGACTCTATCTGCCTTGACTTTGCTGCAGTTGGTGCAGACGATCTCCAAGATCTTCTTGACCTTCTTGATAAAGCCAGGGTGATAGACAGGCTTCGCCAGCTCGATGTGACCGAAATGGCCTGGGCACTCCGACATGTTCTCAAGACACGTGGCGCACTTGAACTGACGGTCGACGGAGCCAAGGCGCGGGTCGTTCAATCCGTTCTGACGCGGTTTGGTGCGCGTCTCGTCCATCGTTTCGGGGTACATGATGTGTGCAACACTCATATTCTTGATCTCCTCGGGCGAGAGAAGACCGAACTGGATCTCCTCCACCGTCTTGAGAGGCGCATCGGAGTGATGGAAATGAAGGTTCGCCATGGTTGATGGATGGCGAAATGTGCGGACAAGGGGACGGATAGGTAGTCGCGCTGGTGGGTGAAGGGAGGAAGCTCCTCGTCGCGCTCGTCAAATCGATCAGTCGTAGGCGCCGAGGAAATGCACTTTCGTGTAGAGATAGGGAGACGATGAGGTCGATGGCGTGCGGCGGAGGGTGCGCGGTGCGCGATGTCGGGGGAAAGGGATGGCGGAGGCCAGTTGAGAGCACTGGCGAGTGCCGACCAGGCAGGCCTTCAGGCCCTCGTGTGAAAGAACTTGCTCCCGGGCGCGCGCAGGTACTCGGTCGATCGCGAGGCCAGACGGTGACGATATAGCCAGGACGCAGATGTCGGGAACCCGCAGTAGAGATGCTGTCGTGATGCCCGACGCGTTGTTCGCCTTGAATCGATGTCGTGAAGAATGTTGTTGTAGTGGGTGAGGCGTCGATGGACTTAGCAGGCGGAAGGGGCGAGGGAAGAATGGCTAGAACAAGGAACGCACTAGGCCCGATCCAGCAGACCGTCCCACGCCGGAAAAAAGATTTCGCTACAAGGCCGACAGGTATGCTCCGCAGCTGTGTACTTGTCACTGCCTGCAATCCGTAATGGATTCCAGAGGTACCTCTCCAGCCTCCTTCTACAAACTCTAGGTACCTACCTGCTTGAGCCTTAGGTACCAGGTTCTACCAGATGCCAAGACTTTCCAATCTGGGACTAGCGTTATCGGCCCTCTATCTTGGGCTCGGATCAGTCAATTCTCAGGCCACAAGTTAGGGGAATGGTTTCCGCTAACTTGTTAGAACCATATAGAAATAATAGCGGCTTGAAAACGTAGGAGCCGCAAATTTACTATTTACTTAACGGGAGCGCTTTAAATTTTAGAACTTTTTATACTTTTAATTTAAGTAACTTGAGAAAAAGTCGATTTATTTTATTAGATCTACCTAGCTGCGCTGTATGATTATTCTAAGTGTACGAGTTAATATATTTTAATGTTTACGGTTACAGTTTGAACACTAGTACTATACTGCTATGATGACGGAGAACTACGGTTTACTACTACACTATGAAAGATTATTTATACATAATGCAGTTGCTGTAATATTAAAATATAAGGGCTGTTGAAGCAGAAAGCAAGTGCAACTTTGTATCTACCTAGGTGATTATCCACCCGCTTGAAGCGTTCTAAATTTTTGGAACGCTTCAACGTTGGAGCGGTATATTTACCGTTTGGCCAAACGGGCGGCTTATTTCAAACGTTCTATGTAAGCCGCTCGCTGGATTAAGCGGTAAATTTACCTAGAAACGGCTAAGCACTGAGGACATCATTTATGTATGATTTACGCAGAGGGGAAACGGTGCTGTAAAACTGTCTGCCTTCACCGTCAGCGTAATGTACTGAAAGCGTGGCGACCTCGCTACATGTTTATTCAAGAACAAGGCTAATAGACCTAACACAGACGGGCTTTAATAACAATTCAGCACTTTCTCTTTGACCCCCTTTGGCACAAGAAGAAAAGAAATCAGAGGCTCATGCATGTCACAACGATTACGTATCAAGTTAAGCCTATCTAACAAAAACATCAAATGCTAACTATACGCCCAAGGGCTGAGCACCACATTCATACTCTAGACACTTTTGACACTCCCAAACTCCTACTCAAAATATAGTACTCTGCAAGTCATTTACTAATAGAGCGTTAGGTAAGCTGCGCTTTACAACAAGTCTCAGTGGAAATTCCTAGGATAAAGCATTGCTGTCGTGGTGTAACAGAACCCTGAATTTGAGTGATTTGAAAGTCCAAATTGCCAATGTCTATCTAAGAAACTAGTGATATACAACCACTTTACAAAAGGGAAAATAAAGACGAGAAGAGTAGCCTTGCTAACTTTTGTCCCCAGATTCAAGACCGAAACTTGTACCTTGACATCACAGGCCTAGAAACTGACTCTTAGATCTATTTACAGTGTATAAAACAGCTCAATGGCTCCATCGACCTGTGAAATGGTTCAGCAACACACAACTTGCCTGAAGGCCTCCAGATGGCACACCCTCACAGAAAGATGATTGGATTTTGATTGGTCTCAGATCCGCTCAGCCCAACTAAGTACCCACATCCGTTTTGCAACCAACTGCAGTTTTGGGTGAACAAAGAAGTTGTTGATCCTTTTTATATTACAAGTGGTCCAGCACAGCTGAGTGACGCGCCACCTGATCTAAACAACACACTTTCAGTTGAAGATAATTTTCTTGACCTATGGAGGATCCTAGATACGCGCCTTGCAAAATACTCCTTGGGGAGTCTATCCCGATCCTAATCTGGTTGGAGGATGCGGTCGCTAGATACGGTGTTCCCACAGTGGTCTTTGACCTGCACCTCATCGTACCTGACATACAACACGCCGCCGACGTCTTGCATCAGTGGGGTTGGCGACCAGAGCTGCCAGGTCCATTTTCGTTTCTTTTCCCACCATGCCCTATTCAATACAGCCGGCTGATTTGCCCAGCACCTGAAGACGAGCGCAATCAAGGAGATGCCTTTGACTCACTGGAGGCTGAAACCTCAGAGCCACTCCTTGAGCGTACCGCTACTGTTCTCTTGTCGGCTACGGAGTGGAAAATCTCAACAGAAAGGCTGCACGAAGTCTCGAACAATCATTACTTCCCTCCACTGCCTGTACTGGCCAACGGCCTCGTTACAAATTTGCTGGACGCACCAGACGGCAGTGGCCTAGCTTCACACCTTTCGACCATGCTAGCCTATCTCTACGACTATTCCTCCGAAGTCAAGACAGAAGGATTCGAACACTGCCTCGACCTCGAAAATCGGCAATTCCATTTAGATTGTATCTCAGGACAACTGATGCTGTGGACCCTTCCGTTTGCCCGGCATGAAAGACAAGTCCGAGAGAATATCAGGCAGGGATGTCACGAGCTCCAAGAGTGCTCGGTCGCTCGGACACAAGAGAATCGATTACTTTTCATTGATGCTTTTCACGAGCTTGCCGATCGACTCGGCCGTCGCGATCATGCTCACGACGTGGCCAAAGCCATCTGTAACGGTACTGGTATATAAGGTGCAGACGGTTAGGTTCGCTCGACCTGATAACGTTCTATCTTTTGATAGTGTTGTGGTTTAGAGCTGCACTTCTGTTCCGTGACACCATCATGGAAGAAGATGATTGCAAGGTTTGCGAACTCACACTCGGTTACCACTTTCTTGCCGAGGATAACTGGTTTCAACGATAAACTCCTTTGGTTGTAGATTTAGGAAAGCATCGGATAGGAGTTGGGTCTCTAGCTAATTAAGACAATAGGGGAGATGCTTCGTAGTTAGAATGAATATGCTTACGAAAGAGCTGGTGCCAGGGTCCTGTTTGCGTAAAGATAAATAACCCGTATGCGTTTTATTTTGTCTATTATAATTATTTATTACCTACTTGGGGCAGCTCTATTGATATGTATAAACCGGACATATGTAAGAGAGGAAGATCTCGTGCTAAGGTGCTAGTACGGCTGGGATCCGGTACTACGTAGTACGACCTAACTACGACCAAGTACGGTGTGGGATCAGTACGAGTTATGATTTCGATCCACTAAAGTATTTTCAATTAAACTTACAAAAGGAAACGATCAACTTCAATCACGAAGCTGATGACGTATTGGTGCAGAACGCATACTAACGGCCTCGATTGTGAGTGCTAGTGCAGCATTGTTCAATTGGCTGTCCCAAGCCGGAATCGAGCGTTCGTGTCAGATGGCAGGTTGACGCTTGAACCACTAAGCAAAGCCACTCCTGTTACTCCCTCCCCCTCCCAAAAAAACATACCCTTGAACAAAGAATAAAGACCAACCAGTACAACTGCTGTAGACATTTGATAAACTAGGCATTGTTTAATAACATTTTTATTATTTAAATGATAAACATTGTGTATCTCTTAAATGTTGAACGAAACGAAGTACTTTATTTTTGCGTTGATACATAGGAAGTCCGTTTATGGAGAAACGTCACTGACCGTTACGACATTTTATGCATCTGGGGCGCTGATCTGGGCTTGTGTAAAAGCGGGTCTTCTCAGGCCAGGCTCCGGCCAAATTCTGGCTGAAAGCAGGACTGCTCAGGTGAATTTCGAATTTCTTGGCATTTGGTAAAACGTCACGGGTTGTTTCCAGGTTCTATGTACTGTATATACACGTCCGGTGGGTCCCGCCTCGACGTTTCGACGTACCTCCTACTGATTACTACCTACATATATTAGGTAGGTAGATACCTTCCAGCATTGTATCGGCCTAGGCTCATTCTACAACAAACAAACATTCTCACTGTCATCTATTGTTAGATCCGTGAACATCTTCCTAAGCAGTACCATTATGCTAGTTCTTCGCAATGCCTTTTATTTGTTCCGATTGGCATAGTATTGTAAGGTATCAAGAATGAGTTACCTAGGTTAGGTACCTACGAAATCATCTGGGTAGATTTCCTCTTCTTCTCCCACCTACTATGAATACCAGATACTACTTCTTCTTTACGCGTGTACCTTTAGAAGAAGCTGCTTTCTTTGTCGCAGTTGTTTTATCTTCCTCAATGTCCTCGCCGTCTTGACCCTCGCCCATGCTTCTTCGACGCACCGTGCCTGTTGATACAGCTACAAATTCCTCCTCGCTATCGCTCGCGCCCAGGTCGAACAATACCGGCATCCGAAAATCCGTTCCTCCTAGATCCTCGTCGTATCCTTTTCTCGAGTCCATCGCCAGCACGTCGATATCCTCGTCCTCCAAATCCAGTCTGCGTTTGTTGATTTCCTCTTGTGGGTGGATGTCGAACTCGTCCTCGCGCTCAATATACTCCACGTTCTCCTCCACCTCTACGAAGTCGGGTGCCAGTGCCGACCAGCGTTGGGGGCTCGTCACAGACCATATGTAGATGCGCCCGGTCTCCAGACCACAGGCTGCGAGCATAGCCCGGTGTGGATGCCACTCAATAACACCCTGTTCTTCCTTAGGCCCTTCCAGCATCCTTACTAAGCTACCATGGTTCCGCTCCCATATATACAGTTCGTGGTTGTTATACGTCGAAGCCGCAACATATTCTCCGGTGGCACTGAATGTGACATGATTCCAGGATAGCCTGTTAACTACATCTTGAAATTTGTGCTCTAATGGCATTTGTATCGTGTCTGGATCGAGGTCCTCGGCCGAGAGATTCGGTACATGGAATGTCCTGATGATCCTATCTTGTGAATTGACCAGCAGTTCCCTGCCCGACCCTGTTAATCTCAAGGTGGTTACGACCGAGCTGCAGATCTTTTCAGACCATATAATCTCGTGTGTGTTTGGGTCTATGAGGTTGAGGCGCCCTTTATTTGTGCCAGCAAGGATGTGATCCCCTGTAGCGCTCCAAACTGTAGCGGTAGTCATCTGCTTTGCGTCTTCTTTCGCCTGTTTTTCCTTTGTTGCTGCATCAGCGTCGGTGTTCGTGCGTTTCGGCGCCGAGGGAAGGGTGTGTTTGACGTCGATGGGATCGTTTAAGTCGACTAGTGATGGGGACTCATCAAATACTGAGGCAACGAATAGCAAGCTAGATAGTCGACCGTTAGCACCGTAGGGAAAGAGGCTTCGCATCTGCAACCATGTTTCTTACTGATTCCACGGGTGCAGTTCCGCCGTATAGATCGGCGCCCTAAAGCGGATCTCTCTATACCTCGTACCGTCCTTTAGATCCCACAGGACCGCCCTCCAACCCTGGCAGGCTGAGAGGAGATAACGACCGCATCTCGACCAACTTAATGAAGTGATGGCCGCTCTATGGCCCCTAAGCTTCTGCGCGACGCCCATGGTCTCCAGATCCCACACCACGACGGTGCCATCGACGCGACCCGAGGCGAGGTAATCGCCTTCGCGGTTGAAACGCAGACATGTCGTGTGGCCGGAGCGGATAGTGTTGGTGATGTTCTCTGGGTAGTCCTGGAGCAGGTAGTCGTCGGAAAGGAGTAAGTTCATGTTGCCGATTTCATTTTGGTCACGGATGAAGAAGGGCTAAGACGCCGTCCACCCTCAAATTTGCTTCAATGTTGTCATTTTAGAGAAGTTGCCCGTCTACCTAGGTACTTGATAGATACTTTCGTGGCTGCACCTAGAATCTACCTAACCTATCACAGCCCTGCATGCACTAATGCTTTAGGCATGCAGGTAGGCTGTAGTGGGGGGCTCACCCCGCCTACCACCCTCATAAAAAGATGATTGTTATTAGGTAGCATAATTCGATTGTCTTTTACTTCTTGGCCTTACTGACTCATGAAAGACCCTTGGTGTAATTATTATGCTTCTACGAGCCGTAGTTGCGATCGCTTTTTCCTGCTAAAGCCGAGCTTTTAGAAATAAAGCCAGTCGCAAGTCATGGCTAATTCGCGGTTAGTAGCTCTTCATCGAGAAAACCACATATTAGATATACCACTAATACGAAGAAAACATTCCTTTAGTTTCGAGTATGTGAAGCAGTTCGAGCAGAGCGACAGCCTGCTTCCAAACACATGGATAGTCATCAGGATAGATGGTCGCGGGTTCACCAAGTAAATCAACCTCTAGGCAGAATTCTTGAACACCTCAGGCCTCTTATACATATGCATCTAGATTATGTGCCAAATACAACTTCGAGAAGCCGAATGACCGCAGAGCGCTTGATCTCATGAACGCCGCCGCCAAGGCCGTCATGACGGAACTGCCTGATATAACCATTGCATATGGCGTCAGCGACGAATATAGGTACTCAATCTCGGTACCTCGTCTGAAATTCTCAGCTGACGCAGTATTAGTTTTGTTCTACACAAGACGTGTACGCTGTTCGAAAGGAGAGCGAGGTAGGACTAGGTACTGCGTTCGGAGGTGAAGATACGTTGTTGACAATGAAGCAGCAAACTCATCACCACCATCGCCTCAACATTTACATCTTACTACATCCATCTATGGTCGACTTACTTTCCAGATACCCCACTGTCACCACCGTTACCCAGTTTTGATGGACGGGCTGTATGCTATCCAAGCGTGCAGAATCTAAGGGATTACATGAGTTGGCGACAGGTAGACTGTGCGATAAACCTACGGGCAGTCTCAGTTGCATTTGCTGATGAGCACTAGGCCATATTAATAATCTCTACAACACGACTTTCTGGTCGTTGATACAACTCGGCGGGTTCGATGCAAAAGAAGCCGAGAAATTCCTTGCTGTAGGTATTCTTTGCTTTAGCTGTGAATAGCATCGTTATTAATCATGATCTAGGGGACGTTCTCCGCGGACAAAAACGAGATCTTATTCTCAAAATTCAAGATAAACTACAACAACGAACCCGAGATATATAAGAAGGGCAGTGTTGTTTTCCGCGACGTAAGTGGCCCCTAGGTAAATGACTTGAATCTCGCCTAGCTTACATGTTCTAGTACGAACTTGTGGAACCCAGTAGTCACAATGTCACGGAGACGATAGACGACGTAGCAGAGCCAGCGAAGCAATCTAAGACGCAGGATGAGAATGACAAGAAGCGGCGCAAGAAAGCCCGCGTAGTAGTTGAGCATTTAGATATCATCAAGGATGATTTCTGGGATAGAAGGCCATGGCTTTTGTCAAACAAGCCCGGCAAGGTCCCGAAGCAGACATAAATAAAAGCCACATGATACCCTCTAAACGCCGTTCTATGCTTTGCACATGAAATGCTGTATCTCGCTTCCTATGATGCCAAAACAGAGCCAACCGCTGCCCGCAATCGCGTGATGTAAAATTGTAACGCACGTATCTTATTCAAACCCCTTCGTATTCCCATCATCCTTTAGCAGCCCTCATCAGCCGCTTCTTCTCTTTCCGCCTCCTCCTCGCATCTCTCCTCGCTCTCCGCTCCTCTTTTGTCTCGCCAGCCTTAAGTTTCTCCTTAGCCGCTTGCCGCTCTGCCTTCTTAGCCTTCTTCTTCTCGACCTTCTCAGCAGCCCGTTTCAGGGCTTCCTTCTGCGCCTCTTTCTCGGCCTTCTTTAACCTCTTAGCCTCCCTCCGCGCCCTCCTCTCCTCTTTCGTCTCCTCGCGCCTAGAGTCTTTCCCGTTCTTCGTTTCAGGTTCCGTGGCGAGCGGCGTGCCGGCCCCGCTATCCGGCGGCGTCAGTAATGACGCCGCGGGATCGTTGGCGGACCCTTCCATGACCCCGCCGCGCACGAAAGATGTGTAAAGCCCCCTCGCGCCCGTGTACTTGGTGGCGGGGTTGCGCGCGGTGATCTTCTCGAGCGCGCCCCCCTTCAGGGTCTGTTTCATGGTGCCGCTCTTCATGTCGATGCCCTTGAGGGCCTGGTCGAAGGCGTTCAGCCACCATGCCTCTTGTTTGTGGTCTTTCTTGCTGCCGAGCCCGGAGCCGTCTTGGTTGCGCTTTATGAGGATGTGGTGTGTGAGGCCGTTACTGTCGCTTGTCGGATGCAGAGAGTGGCCCGTCCCCCGCCACCCTTGGGCGGTAAGGAGGGCGTGCGCGTTCATCGGTTGCGCAGTTTGTGGATGTTTCTCGGAGGGAATTGAGTGGACTCCGCGTAGACTTCGGGCTTCGAGGGAAACGGCTCTATTGCTTAGACATTGATTGAAGGTCTTTACATCGTACGGATTCTCTAGTTGAAATTTTAGTGGAGCTACTACCCACTAAATTCACAAGAGCCTCTACGGTTTCGGATTTTCGCATTGTTGTAACTACTTATAAGTACATATATTCATATAAGCGACTGCGTCACTCCAACGGCTCTTGTATATATGTATTATGACGCTATCTCCAGTTCAAAGCTTCGCAATTAACATATAAGCTCACTATATTACTCACAATTTACTAGTAAACACGTAAGCTTCATAATAAATACGCGACTACGCAAACTGAGTTCAGTCGTATTACTTACCCCAAGTCAAGAAATCTCATAGTGCCACTCTAACTTATAGGCTAGAGAGAGAATTGTAACCCGCGCTTATATATTGCATGCACCTGCATAAGGTAACAGTTATCGAACGATCCATTGTTACCTTACCTCCGGCATCTAGATGTACCAACGTAGTTAGTGTTGAACTGAAGACCTCAGTAGTTCTATCACAAGGAAGGGCCTGAGGCTTGACTCGACTCGACAGTAATCTCGGACAAGGGGACATATTCAAAGATACATGGCTGCGTCTATGTTTGCCGGAGCTTCTGGCTTAATAGCGTAGTAACACCACAATCTAAACTGAAGAGAAAAGAATTAGTAGATCAGGCTTGATATTACCCTGGTCTATTGTAAGTCCATAATTTGGCGAGGATAATATAATAATACACTTGACACGCGTCGAAAGAATCGACGAGCAACATACAGTAGTAACACCTGAGGTAACTACTGAAGACGGACATCTACCTACTGGCACATTCTCGACCCACCCCTAGGGCTGATAGTACCTGAGTACTTACGGCCCTGAACACGTAGCTGTCCCCTTGTTCTGCCCTTGCACCCCCTCCTAAAGACCCCGCCGTTTATTTACTTACCTAAATCGGCAGCG
The DNA here is from genome assembly GCA_022578505.1 of Nemania abortiva. Lineage (NCBI taxonomy): Eukaryota > Fungi > Ascomycota > Sordariomycetes > Xylariales > Xylariaceae > Nemania > Nemania abortiva. The sequence continues at coordinate 131,778 of MU392545.1, forward strand.
CGAGCCTAAATTTTAGTCGAGAGCAATCGCGTTCAAGCTCATGCCTACCGGCATAGCGCCAAAGAATAAACTATACCTAGTATATTTTTACTGTTGTACTGTACATAACCTCATCGCTTCACATTAGAGCTTCCTTCTTGTACCTGTCTAGAAGGTTACTCCTTAGCCTTGGACATTGCTGCCTGTCCTTTGCTCGGATTCTCTCAGCCCTTTCCTCCACGTCACTCTTAGAAGCGCATTGCTCTTCCTCCAACGATGCTTCGCCGCCCGCCAACAACGCTGTCACTGACAGCTGAAGACATAGCCAACTACGAAGACAGACGGTACAACCAACTGCAGGCGCAATTGCAATCCCAAGCACAAGCTCAAGCCCAGGCCCAGGCTCACGCACAAACGCTCCTTCAGCCTAGGTCGCAAGCAACGCGTGCTCGACAGCAGCAGCAGCAGCCACCCACAATGGATACCCTGACATCATCGCCGAACGATAGCACAGACGAAGCCATGGAGGACGCCGCCGGCGGTGGCTTCGACAGTGAACACGAGAATGACGATGAGGACGAGGAGGGAGAGGACGACGATGACGAAGACGACGACCCGTTCACAACACACCGCCATCTCGCTCGCGCAGCCGGAGCAGCACGCGCCGTCTCCCCCGGCGCCCAGCGCAGCGCCTACGTCCGGCAGATGCGCGCACGGGGCCGCGGGCACGGGCGCTCGCAGTCACACACCCACGCCACTTCCATCCCGACATCGACGTCGACCTACACCTCGGCGGCCGCCCTGCGCGCCCAACGCATCACAGGCTCCGCGTCCGCGTCCGCACTACCTTCCGCAGCGGCCTCGGGCCAGGGTGCACAAGTACCCGCGCACTTACAACAGACGCCCGTGCAGAACGTAGGGCAGGGTACAGCTACGATGACGCGTGCCGCGGCTGGACGTGGAGGGCGACAAGCCAGCGAGCCACCACCCGCACCTACGCGCGTCACGCGCAGTCGGGACGAGCGCATCGGAATAGCACCCGGGGCACGGCCAGTCGACATGGGGCCAGGCGGTGCGGCGGCGGGACCAGCAACGAGGCGGCGATAGGGTCGCTGGCACTCGGATCAAATAGCACACGGACTGGGACAAGATGGCAATCCGCAAACACAAACGCCGCCCGGGACGGAGCCGCGGAGGCCACTCGCGCCTGTAGCGACGCCAATGGCTGCCAGGAGGATACAGCTGCGGGCTCGGATAGGCACATGGAGAGGGGCGCGGGCGCAGCGGTCGTCTCGAGATACTGCCATGCAAATCGACGGGCAGCCCGAAGACGAAGACACGACCGAAATTGACGAGGACGTCTACCCGGCTGGCTTGCGAGTCGCAGGAACACCAAATACCCCAGCACAAGCCAACGTCGACGCAGGATCCCCGCTCCCCTCGCTGCAGCGTCGACAGACACGCTCGTACACGATGCGTCTGGCCAGACAGCCGAGCATGGTTACCCATTCTATGCACGCCCGCGGCTTTTCGGACTCGGCCGGTGTGCAGATGGCAGGGAGGGCGGGCTTCGCTGGCACTGGGCCGCCTCAAGCGTCTCGTAGCGACTACAATGAACATGAACAGGGAGGTGCGGGAGCAGAAGGCAGAGGAGTGGACGATGATGGTGATCGCATGCAAATCGACTGACAGAGGCCGATAGTATGTTTCACTATGGACCATTACTATCCGTGTTCGCCATCTCTTTTGCCGAACTCATTCCTCTCGATGTTCACGTCGTTACTTGTACGAAAGTTTGAGATCTGTTAACGGCAAACTAACGAGGTGATTTGCTGGGTTTAGGGTAATGCACATGTAGGCTAAGAAGAAACAATCATTGTGGCTTTCTCATAAGAACCAGAAGCTAGGAAAGGCGGAATTGGTGTATCATGCAGTCGGCTTGAGATATATTGTTGTTGGGGACCTTGGCTGGTGTTGATCGGAGGACATGTGCGCTGAGAGCGATCGATCCCCCCGTTTATACACCATTGTAATGAATCATGTGAGGTAGATAGGAATCCAAATAGGAGAGGCTCTCAACGGCAAGCCCAAAAAGACTACTTTACGAATAGATGATGAGGTGTTAGCACTATATACATACGTAGCAGACTGCATCGCAAATTTCTCCACATTGGTATGGCATTTTTGCGTATCACACCCATATTCTCTAATATCCTCCTTGAGGACCTCACCTGAAATAGGCATATAGGCTTGTAAGTCGTATATTCATTACGCTAAACAATTAACTCTACAAGCCTAGAACTTCGTTGCATTCCCTACTCGTCCTATAGTCAATTTCTTTGTCCATTGCCCACTCTGCTTGACTCGACCCATCGTTGTCAAGCCTAGCATTGGCACCTTGTTGCCCGAATACCCATCACAATGGGCGCGATCTCCAATCTGTCGCAATATGGGCATACTGCTGTTTGCCACTCCGGAGACTAGGTGCTTGGTATCGTTTCGTCCTGTGTCCGCGCAAATCCGTGTAGTTTCTTTTGCGGAAACTCCGAACGCCACTGCTATGCTGGTCCGACGGAATATGAAACCCAAAAAAGAAACGGGGCTAATATTGAAAAGACATTGGGAAAAAAAAAAATTAACATCGCTATTCCGTGAAGATAACGCATGGTATTATAGTACGGCGAGAAAAATCGAGCCTATCCCTCATACCCTCTTCCGATCTCATCCTGTGTCTATTCCGCAAAGGCAATCCATCGGCGGGAAAAAGGAAACCCATACTTATGAATGTGGTCTGACCTTGAATTTGAGCTTTGGTGGCTTGGGTATAGGAGGGGACGAGGAAGAGGTCTTGGAAGGCGTAGGATGTGGGTTAGAAGCCGCAGATGGAAGTGGTTTTCGCATCATCTCTGGCAAAGGCTTTCTTGGCTTACCCCCACTACTACCTGGCTGGGAACTCGCTGGAGGTTGAGTTGTCGAAGTTGGGGTTGATGACCTTGGCCGTGATTGTGGTGGAGGTGTTGCCTTCGGTGTTCCCTTCGGTGTTCCCTTCGGTGTCCCCTTAGGCGCCGCCTTGGGTACAACTTTTGAAACTCCAGTCGTGATTGTTGGAGTTGTACGGGGGTTGCTAGGTGCCGGTGAATGATTAGAGCTTGCCGACTTCTTCTCCGACGTCGGTTTCTTGCCTGCGGCTCGTATCGTGACCGAGGCTGGAGACTCTTTTCGTGTATTCAACCGGTCCCAGCTTGTAAATTTAACGGTGACTATTTTCTTGGGAGGTTGAAGCTTTTTCATAGCGTCCCTAAATCCAGAGGTATCGAGTTTAACGATCTTCGAGGGGCGGTCGCTTTCACCCTCTGTGCTAGCACGTTTTAGTGGCCTGGGAGCCTTTACAGTGAGACCGCTATTTCCATTGACCTTGGGGGTATGCAGTTTTTGCTCTGGTTGTTGAGGCTCAATGGTTGGTCGAATTGGTGGAAGAACAGAGATGCTGTCCCGACGTGGCTCACCATTCTTGACGATCTTCTCCTGGGAGGCTGAAGGTTTGGGCGTAGGCTTGGGCGTATGCTTGATCGTAGGCTTGGTTGTTGGTTTTGTAATGGATTTGGTGCTAGGCTTAGTTGCAGTAGGACTAGCGCTTGATGGAGGCTGCTTTGCTACCTTCACTACAGGTGCCGGTGCAGCGGCGGATGGCTTTGGCATTGTAACACTTATAGACTTCTTTGACTTTGGCTGTGTCGGAACAGGTGTGGAAACAGGAGTGGCAGGCAAAGTTGGGGCCGGGCTCGCAGCAGGTGGAGGCTGGGATTGGCTTGTTGTAGAGACAGCTGGTTTGCCGCTGATGCTGGGCGTCCTGTTCAGGTTCAAAGTGATCGTTCGCTTTGGCTCCGGCCGCGGTAGTGGCGGCGGCGGCGGCGGCGGTTGAGCCTGAGTAGCATAAACACCCCTCGACTTCGTCCTGTAACGCTTGTGGAAGTTGATAACACATTTCCTATCTCGGGTCCTCTCGCCACGTGTGGCAGACCAAACCTCCGGAAACTTGAATTTCACCATTAAAGCAGGGTCGTCATCGACTAATAACGAGCAGATCTCCAGCAAGTTGATACGCTCCGTCACAGTTAGGACAGGTGAATCCAATGCCTGCCAGATGACTTCTTGCAATTCCTCGTCATCTTCAGTTTGTTCCTTTAGGGCAGCGAGGGCAACGTGGAGATCTTCCTTGCGTGCTTTAGCTTTTTGTCTTTCCGAGTTCTCTTGCTCAACTACCAGATCCAGCCCTTCCTTAACAGGCTGTGTCATCTGCTTGTTAGCATCGGGTCTCTCTCCGATTGCGATACCGGCTAGGCCGCGGCAAAGCACTTTGAATAATTGATCCCGGACGAATGGAGAAGGATCAGTACTAATGAGCGAGAAGAAGAACCTTAAGAACTCCGGTTTATCTAGGAGACCGAGTTCCACCAGTGATTCGCATGCCTTTATGCGAACAATGTCGTAGGTCTTATCCTGCAGATATTGGACGAAGGTAAGCGGGTCTAGGGGAATGACGTTTGCCTTCATCAGACAACATAAGGCATCGAGAGCAGCCACAGTGAAGCAGTTCTGAAAGGACGGAGCATATTCGTCTCTCCGACGATATCGCTCAATCTCTTCAAGAGCCTGATCCCGAAATTCATCTGGCTCTGTATCTATCGCTTCGGCCATAATCTCATCTTCATTGTCTCCGTCTCCAAAAGACAACGACATCGACATCTTTGGCTTTGCTTTCTTTTCGTCCGGGATCTGACAGACAGCAACCGCTTTAATTAATTTGCAGATATAGAACTGGTCCGAAAAGACATTCTCTGAGTTGTTATTGGCTTGAAGAAGCCCAAGAATGAATCTCCGAGCTTCCTTCGGACATTTGCCATCCTCCCCACGAATGTGAGCCATAGCTTCGGGAATGGCGCACTGAATCATGTATTGGCGTTTGTCTGAGAAGTTGTTTGGCCGGGGCGTATCTGATCCAGGATAACAAAAGAAATGCTGGAACGTCTTCTGGAGATGTCTGAGTCCTATCCAGTCCACCTGCTCCTGAACCGCGTGGCGCGGTAGCTCCTCGGCAGCCATGAGGCGAATCCCATAAAAATATCTCGGATCTAGGAGTGTTCGAGTAAGAATAGTAGAGACGAGGGGATGTGCTCCGGACTTGGCGAAAGATTGCTTTAAGAATAGCATCGAATCTTGCTGGGCAGCAACATCCCTATCTTGCTGTAGCTGGGAAGCGTACATGTACGCCGGAAGGTTCGTTTTCATTTCGCAAATCCACTCAAAGTCCGCATCCATTCGAATCCACTCATACGATTCCTGATCCATCTTGGCTTCGGTGTCTTCATCCCAATCACGGAAACCCCATTCTTCGACATCGTCTGGATGTTGCAAAACATCTCCCAGATAATATAATTCCTTTTGGCCCTCCTCTTTGGCATTGTTGTTGGCCATGGCCCTTTCACGTTGGCGACGGTTTCTCTTAAGCCGTTTGTACTTTGTGTTATAGGGTATCTCGAATCTCACCGACCTAGCACCATCTTCTCGAATTTCAACTATATGCTCGTAGGGCGTGCCGTCGGCTTCGTGAATTCTAATAGTCATGGGGCCTGTGAACGCCTGTTGGAGTTCCCCAGCATATACTGCATGGGTTTCTTCTCGAACATCTCTCCAGAAATCATTTTTATCAATGGGCCTGACTTTTGCCGCAGCGATGTCCTGGGTCTGCCGAACAGTCATCTCGACACACAGTTTCTTTTTATTAAACCGCTGGAAAACGTCGAATCTGGGACAGCCTGACCCAACAATCCACTGATTCCAGAAGCTCTCTAAGCGTGTGCTTCCAACTTTCTCGCAAGCTTTGCGAAATAAATCGGACGTGAGCACATCGTCATTTGATTGAGTGGAAGTATTCGCCTTGCTGACCATGCGAGAAATAATTCGGGAGATGCCTGCGGCGCCTGAAGACTTAGAAAGCCGACGGTCTAGGATGAACAACACTAGCGGCGCTTTGAGGTTCATGAAATCAACCTCAAAGCTACCAAGATATAGATGTTCGCCCATATCCTGTAGTGATGGGCGTTTTAGATCAATCTCAACAAGGCGGTCTGCCATTGTTTTCATGCGAAATCTGAAGGTATTGTTCCCGCACAGGGCTTTCATGAAGTAGTCGGTCATGTACCACGCGATACCCATGACAAGCCATATATCAGCCTTCGTGTTAGGTACGATGTTGACCCCAAACCACTGACTAGCGAGGGAATATACCAGGGTTCTCGTTGTCTCGATTTCAGTGTCGACAATATCGGAGGGATAAAGAAGCCTGCTGCTGCATAAAGAGAACGCGCAGAGTGGTATCGTGTCCTCAACCATATCATCAATGAAACAGACTTTGTAGTTCTCAAATGGATAGCGCCCAAAATGAAGAACAAAATGGTCTACAGCTGTGACCAAAGCGGCACATGTGTTCCTAACCTCCTCCGCACGGCCTGGTAGGCAATACCCATGGACTTTTGCTGCACTTACTCCGAGCTTTGTATCATCTTCTTCGCTTCGGAACTCTGACCAGAGATCGACATGCTCGAAAGGACCAATAGCAAAACCAATGTGTTTTGCGGCCTTGTTATTGTCGATTTCAAATGTCATGGTTTTTTTCGTTTCGTCATCTTTGTCGATCACTTCACCGGTCAGGAATCCAGAGCATACAATAGTCATCTCGAGCTGTTTATCCTCCTCGGTAAGGCCATAGTCGCGTTTAATAGGCTCTTCTTCGCCAAACTTCCTCTTGCGACTGTTGCTTAGAGCAGGGACACTCTTGGAGTGCGGCTGGGCGATGAGCGGCTGGTAGAACGCATCGCCGAGAGTACGAGGGCAGGTAATAGATATCTTCCAGGGGTTGCGGCACCCAGGGTCATCGATGCATGGAAATATGGAGCATGCGGTGCCAGGTTCGACGGAGTGGCGAGTGTAGACATGGGGATACCGCGTGTCGCCTTCGTCAACACCGACAAAATGCAGGCCGTTGTGAACATTTTTCAGCTCGAAAGGAATGCTAACTCTATATCCCTGGACGTTACCATCGGCATGGATAAGCATCTCCTGCAGATCGGTCTTTGGGGCATCGCGGTTCTTCTTTTTGACCTCGTCGGCGGTAGGTAGTGTGACGCGGAGGGACCCATCTAGAGGCTGGCAGCACGCCAGATCGTGGGCCATAACCGGCACCTCCTTCCGCCGGTGGTGGAGTAGTCGCTCCATGCGGCGCTTTCTGACAGGCCATTGCGCCGCGGTCCACTGGTAGGCATCTGGAGTGGCGATCTTATCGCAAGGATCCTCGTAGAAAGCCTGCGCAGGGCAGTTGGAGACGGTGATGTTCTTGACGTCTATCCCACATTGGCGTGCGTCTATATAGACCTCGGTGATATCGGGCTCGATAGGAACGACGAGGATGTGGGAGCGGCCATGGACACGTTTCTCGCGGAAGTCTATCTCGAGCTCGACGTGCTGCTTGAAAACAACATAAGGGCGTGGCGGCGTGTTGTCGACGGGGAGCTCGACCGGCGCAGGCTCGGGTTCGGGTTCTTCGAGCAGCTCTGGCTCCACGACGCCAGGCATCTCGGACACCTCTGTCAATAGCCGCGATAGCACTGGGTCGTCGTGATCATGAGTGATGTCGGCGCGATAGTCCCGTGAGTGTTATTGTTGTTATTGTTGCTGGGTAACAGTGAGGCGAATAGATCTATGATCGGAAGGCCTATCTTGTCCTGTCTTGTCTTGGGGTAGGTGGGCAGAGTCGGAAGATAGATGGTGGGTGATGAGGTTTGCGGAGACGGCAATTCATAGGTAACCTTCAGTGAGAACCTTGGCAGCGTAGCAGTGTGACAACGCGCCTTCCGCCGCCCGTCATTGCTGGTGCAACCAGGACCCCACTTTACAATAGGGTACCAGGCTAGGTTATAGTGACCTGTGTAGGAGACTTAGGTACCGCGAGGCAATGATGTACTATTGGCCGGCGCAGAGCGGAGGCGGTACTCGATTACAGAACAAAGTTCACGTTGGTCCTAGATAGGTCTCGAGGTCACCATCCCCACTCCAACTTTCTTCTATGCAGATGAAATACCTAGGTACCTAGGGAGTTAGGCGTTGATACGCTGTATGGATATCCCTTATTACCTATTTGACTATTAGTAGAAGCAATTTAAGGATCAAGCTAGGTTATTTGCCTCGAACTCTATCTGTCTTAGAGCCACAAAAAAAGATTCAACAATAATAGTCAAGGTTTTCCTCGGCTGGTATTCATCACTTTTTAACGACACTCAACTACCTAAGTTGTTAGAGACAGGGCCTGGTATCTAAGTGCTTACGGCGCTAAAGGCGGGGCAGTGGACATGTCCTGTTCAAACTTCAACTACCTAATGCTAAGTGCTTAAAATACGTCCTACGTCGTATCATTCTCGTCTTATACCCGCTTACTACCCGGCGAAGAACGTGCTTCTGAACGTGGTTGGCAGCACCCTTACATAAACCATATGCAGAAACAAGGGTCACTCATCATTAGTTCACCTCAAGAGGAAAGTACGTCAAAGCTACCGATGATTCATTTCCTAAAGGAGAGCAGCACGTGTGGAAACGTCTACGGTGCAGATGCCATAAGATCTATAACACGCCAGTATATATCCTACTTCCAGACGGATCCAGCTGGAACTCGGGCAGAACTCGGAGTCCCAATTCGTAGGCCTGTGTACCTGAATCAGCCAAAACTGTAATTTAGATAGAACTGTCAAGTTGGGGTTAACATGCTCACAGTGGCCACGGAATCATGACAGTGAGGGCCACATTTGCTTTTACATCAATCATATCGGGGATCATGATATTAAACAGTGGATTTGCTCACTCGGGGGGATTGGGTTACATGAAACTTACTTCGGTGGCATCAGTTCCTTCTTAATGGAACTATGTTTTAGGAGCCTCCTTGTATTGGTTAGGATGCGAGCGAGTTATTGGTTGGATATCCTTCATGATAACCCGTGTCTTAGCATCAGATGACCATGAAGGACACGCAACCCCTGATTAGCATGTCAGAGTACGCTGCCCTAGTATCTCGTAGATCCCTCAGTCCAGAGCAAGGCAGGTAGAGTGCGGCATCGGATGAGCGAACCCCATCACAGCTGACGTGATGTACCAAAAAGCGACATAGGGTCAACTATAAAGATGCTGCTCGTCCCTGCTATCACACTGGGACTCTAAATCTCATCTTCACTGTTAGTAGCAGGATCATAGCAACAATGGCCGACGACTCAGTGTACGCACTAAACGAGTCTACCAAAGCTGGCGTCGAGCAAGAGCGAGACCGCCTAGAGGAACAGCATCACTTCTTCGACGATGTAATGAACAATGAACTGCTCCCTCCGCACATTGCTAGCCACTTAGCCGCAATCCCCTCCCCACGAGTCTGCGACTTTGCTACGGGTACGTCCATCTGGCTGAGGGAGCTCTCCAAGACCCTTCCCACATCAGCCGAGCTGGTCGGTCTAGACTTTGACGCATCCAAGTTCCCAAGACCAGAAGCGCTTCCTCCAAATATCACTCTGAGCCTTGCGGATGGATTCCAGCCATTCCCTAAGGAGTTTCAGAACCGCTTTGACGTGGTTCATCTACGCTTTTTCCTATTCGCATTGAAGACGGATCAAGGTGTTCCCCTTGTCAAAAATTTGCTATCGCTCCTTCGCCCAGGAGGCTGGCTAGTCTGGACCGAAACCAATCCCAATGTATGGAATGCGGAGCCACCGAGCGAGGCATTAATTCAATACCAGAAGCTTCATTATTCTTACTCGCAGGAGACAAACTTAGAAAGAAAGTAAGCAGGCTATTTAGTGTTGTCTATAGGCCTTATTAAAGTATATGCTAACATAGGCGAAGCACCCCCTGGATCATCACTAGCTGCATCAGGCAAGCTGGATTGGAAGATTGTGATGAGAAACTCTACAACTCTGGTTCAGCGCTGTTCGGTCCCAAGGGCTCGGACTGGCTTGCTAGGGAACACCACGAATTCCTTACAGGGTTGAGACAAGTCGTGAAGGGTATGCTGTCCCAAGGTTGCCTGGACGGGCTGATAACGCTACAAGGCTTAGATGACCTCATGGCAAAGGCAAAAGAAGAGATGGACGGTTCGAGGAAGTGGCATTATCCGGTAGTCCGGGCTTGGGGGCGGAAACCGTCATAGAATCATGCCAGGGGACACACACGAAGGCGGTGTAAGAATGTTATTATTCTATTTTCGCTTGTTAGAAAGGTGATGCACTGAATCTAGGTATAGAGATAAGACGGCGCGAGCGACCGAAGTCTCATAGGCTCCTGCTAAATAAGCTTGTATAGCTTTATTTCCCGTTGAATTTTTTTATTTTTAGAGAACGCGACCACCAGGAGGACTACCACAGGGCATATAGACAAAGACCGTTCCTGTATATAGTCAGATGGCACCTAGAAAGGTAGTTTAGAAGGCCTTCACGCAATAGCAATGATCATCACCCACTCCTAACATACGGCTCCTAACATTTATATACTTAGTTATACCCTAGGTTTTAGGTCTCCTCTTTTAGCTAGGCAGTCCGTCCCCCAGGTCCTCACGCGAGTGCGACCGAGTTGCCCCCATAGTAAAGCCTCTGGTAGTGCTACGAAAGCGTTTTAGCCTCTAGAGCATCTCATGTGTCATATAATACATGTTTTGTTTCAATGGTGAAGCAAAGAACTCAAGCACAGTTACTCGTGTCCTTCTATCACAAGGATCGTAGTATTAATATTAATAACGCAAAACCAAGAGTGTGTCTTGAGATTCCCTTTATGAGATAGGTGAGATATTTAAAGAGATGGAATTGAAAGAAATGAGATAAGATGAAAATCAAGAGGTAGTAATGAAACAGCCCCGATCGCAAACTAGGCGCCTAAGTTAGATAGATGTATCAAATGGGTATAGGATATATATATATAACTGGTGTCGTTCTTTCCGCGTCCATCCCTGACGATTGTTGATGTCTTATTATTATCTAATAATGCTGATATGGATGCAATGAATCAATATTTGTTACCTAGGTAGTGTGTTGTTGTGCGACCAGAAGTGCATTTCTGCAGCGATGCGGCAAGATTAGGACGCACGACCTCACGGGGGACCAAAGCGGCCCTAGTGGCTCGTGCGCAATGCTGATCACCCAGACGTTCTTGCTGTCACGTGGTAAGCCAAAAACGGCAACCCGGCGATCCTCCTGGCTCACTTGATTGGACAACGAACAGCCACAATCCTTCCTAGTTTAATATTATCTTGAGCCAGCCAGCCAGCCAGCCAGCCATTAAGACCCCCATCCCCAAATTCCTCCATTTTTCGTCACAATTGAAGTGCACCTCGAAATCAATTAGAATACATAGAACAGAAAGCTTATGAGTATATCCGCCCGTCATAATACCGCCTATGTAGGGCCGACTGGATGCGATTATTTTAGCTTGCGATCAAACTTCAATTTCAAGCAATACCACTATACGCAGTTATACCAACTAGTCATTGATTTGACTGTAAAAAAGTGCTACTGCATTATGAACCAAAAGACCAAGCTCCTTGAATACGTTTCCCATGAATTGTGTTGGTATCTTCGGGGGTAGACTGATGATGCATTACTTCTCGCTATAGAAGAGGGCAGCAAGGTCATGGGAAATAGTAAGAGTACGGTAGTAGCACTTCTAACTGGCCATTATACGCAGACTGACGATTTAATAGGCAATGAGTATTGTGCACGAAGGGGAATAGGTCTCCGTTGATCAGGGCTTGATCTATGTGTTCGGCTAGCGCTTTGATAAAAAAAAGAAGCGATGATGGGAAGGTGTCGGGATCGGGTTTGATAATGCATTGAGGATGGGTGTGATGGAAAGGAAGAGAAAAAAATGGAATAGAATAAATGAGAAGTATGTGTGGGAGCCTCATGTGTAGAATGATAAAAAGATGGGTGGTAGCGTAAGTCTCAAGGTTGAAGGAAAGGAAGAGTGTATGGTATCAACGGGAGTCATGCAACGACGAAGGTGGGAAGGGATTATCAATATGATCTGTGCATCGAATTACCGTAAGAAGGTAGGCCCAGAAACTGGATGGGACATACGGGTAAGGCCCCGGTATGTTCTACGTGTTGCTGAAGGAACTGGGTCGATGCAATGTTTGCCACAGATGACTCGGAGCGTCAAAGGTGGTGTGGTCTTGGGTTGCATCAGCCGAACAAGGGAATTGGCTCTTCCAAAGACACAGCAGCATGGAAAAATAATGACGGGAATTAATAACGCGGCACAGTCTTGCTCGGAAGTGATGTGGTGGGTGGGAGGTATTGCATGCAGGGTGTAAGTCGGGAAATGCTGTCATCTGATTGGCCGGTGGGGGGTAAGTAGTCGAGGTGTGGGCAGACTCGCACCCTGCCTCACCCCTACCCATAAAAGCCCATCCTCCTCCTCTCTTCATATTCCCACTTTCTTTCCTTCTTCATCACCAGAATCATAAATCATCAAGAAGCCATTAGAAACCCACTCAAAACCCCCAGATCCATCACATCCATCAAACTCATATAAGAAAACTCAAGAAAGATTCATACATACCGCTTTGGTACCCATATGTCTGCCTCGCGCTGTGAGTCGGTCCCCCATGAGAATGCACGATCTGAAGAAAGGCTAACGGTGCCAACAGACAGTCAGGGAGTGAGGAGAGAAGTCCTTCGTCCACGATATGAGGATCAGGACTCTCTCATGTATCGTGCCCAAGGGACTCAGGGCAACTTCTCGCCGTCTAGGACTTTGGGTAGGACCTTCTCTTTCATCTGCATATTGCCGCAGCTTTTCTCAGAATCTGATGACGTGCAGATGTAAATGATTCACGGCATGATTCTTCCGTGCGCCGAGAGAGGAAATACGGGTCTTCGCATGTAGTTAGCCGCTCGTCTTCAAGGGGTCAACGGGATGATTCGTCTCTGTATAGCGGGACAGCTACCTACAGACCTAGATATTCTCATGACCTTGTCCTCATCGATACGACGAGCTCAAAAGGGCGTAAGCCCAGAAGCCATGATGAGAGTGTCCAAGCACAAAAGAGCTGGACAGAGGCACCATCTTTCGCAAGGCCAAGCACACCAGAGCCTCTGCACCCCACTAGATTATCAAGCCCGCACATAACATGCGAGAAAACAGTGAGGTTCAGTGATGAGATTTACTTGGACGATGGCTCGACAGAGAGATTCCCTGGCACTGTAAGACACCGAAGAGATACCCTGAGGGGACAGTCCGAGGATTACCTCACCGGAAATCTAGGCAACGGGGATGGTACCGGCGAGTTTGATCCCTGTGAAGGGTACAGAAAAGCCCTGCCTAAGAGTTCGCATGCTGGCGAAAGGCAGCGGAGTTATGTCCCCGCAGCGCCCATCATCCCCAGACTCCCCACTCCAGATTTCGACCTGAAATCCTACCATGAGTTAAATCCGGCCAGATATGATTTCTGCTCTTGCTGCACCCCAGGTGACTGGGACCAAGAAGACGGTGCACATTGGAAAAAAGGGAAGTCCAAGATGGACAAACAAGGTATGTCCTTCCTATTCACTTGCGTCGTGAGATGAGTTCTGACCAATTGCAGTTGATCATGCGAGAGCCTACATCTCGCGAGTGATGATGAGCGAGCGATTAATCGCGGACGCCTGATGGGAAACGGGCGGGCTGGGCTTCCTAGGCACGGTTTTTTAGGTGTACAAATTGGGTATCAGGTATCAGGTGTAGGTATAGGTATCAGGTATTAGGCGTTCAGGATGGCGGTAGGACTAAGCTAGGCAATGAGGAACTGGTAGGCTGCAATTGATGGACTAAGGATGGTAGTTCGTTTATACACTATTGTAAGAATTGGGTAGCGTTGGGTATAGTACCTGGGCATTCTCCATTTGTCGCCTAATAAGTCAAGCCGATAGTGAAACCGAGGTCGATACAAGGCAATGAAGTCTCCGAGTATGAGAGGGATGAGGTGAGGTTGCTGGGTAGGTCTGGCTCTGGAATTGATTGGCTAACTACGGGATCCACATAGGCCTCCAAAGGCGGGTCCTAGCAGGCAGCAGCGGCGAATGAGAGATGTGGCTCATGAGTCCTAGATCGATAGATACTTGAGGCGTACGTGGCTGGTCCTATCCGTACGCGTACCTACATATGTACCTGGTACTTATGTAATCTAGGACCTGCTTAGGTAATTCACCACCGCTCGCTTATCTTGGCCCCCAATTTCTTGGCAATACTCAAGAGGACTTCTTCGGATACCCCGTTTGCCTTCTTTGAGACTACTCATAGGTGACTAAATGCCTAAGGAAGTTTGACTGAAGATCAGATTCTCTTGCTAGGCCTAAGCACATGAAAAATGAAATAGAGCAGACCTTACGGTAACAATCCCGGCTCACATAGTACCTAAACGGATCACTCCCGAACAATCTAGGACTGAAAACTCGAGCGAATGCGGATGGCCACGCGATGGTATGTGATGGTATTATGTATTAAGTAGCTCCTCTAATCCGCGTACCTCATATTATTATTTTATTCTAGCAATTCGAAGCAGGTCGTTTCCTTCCACGTATTACTTTAAGTCCGATAGCCGGCCAAGTCCCGATACCCCTCCATTAAGCCATTTTCGTAAGCCGTAACGTGTCGTCAAAAAAATTAATTGATTTCATTAGATCAGAAGTCCCAAGGATCCCCTTCTCAGGGCCCTCGTCGCGTTGACGACAGCACAATCAGAGACCGGGCAGCCGTTGGGCTGAACTGTCCATGTGTTATTGTTCGCAGCGGTTGCTTGCAAGGGTGTTACGCCCGTGAGCTTTCGGGTAGCGCCACTTCGTGAGATGAGTTAGTACTGAATGAATGTCGGGACGGAGCGACCGAGAGTAGCTTACGACGCCTGATCCAGCCAAGTCGCCGTGATGTCGATCAAGCCATTGCCAACACCACTCGTCTCATACGTGCTGAAGTTGCCTGATACCGTCATCGCAGCCGAGCCTGCCTGCATGGAATGCAGAGAGCAAGCCGCCAAGGGTTGGTCGACTGTGCCAACACACGTAGCGTCAATGGAAGGGATTGCGCCCGCCGCGGCGGTATATGTCGGACCGGAGATGTCATAAGCTTCATGGAATACGTCAGCTGTCAAGTTTGCCTGTGGACGCGCCCGCCATGATCGACGGTTTGTATGATGCTTACAGTAGCCGCATGGCCATGAAGTGCATATCTTCGGACCGGTCCATGTGACTGTCCAGACGTAATCGTCGGCGCGAGGTGAAAGCCGAACGGGGCCCGTTCTTTCAGCCCCCACCGAGGAAGCGAACCACGAGGCGGCCAAGAGGCTCGAAATCGCGGCAACTTGGGATAACATTATGAACTAGAGTCTGGTTTGGATATGTGGGTAAGTGACGTATTCCGGTCGAGATAGCCAAGTAAGTACGCGTAGATCCCTTGGGTGGTTCAGGAGAATGTGTAATGTCGAATTAAGGTTGAGATGAGACAGAAGATGGAAATAGAAAGCGCGATGAACAGACTACTTAAACAATTAAAGCGTAAGGAGAAAACAACTCCGAAGGAAGGTCGCTTAGAAGAATAAAAAAAAATCAATTAGAAACATTCAGCAAACAGATTCTCGGTGTCCGATGAGCCGCAGCTTTTTAACGTGACATCGCGTGCCCAGACAAAATAATACGACGCCGGGTGATCACATTTGCAGATCGTTATAGGCCTGCATAGGCACAACATACAACATAAGGTGCCACGACTGCGAACGTCCCAACGGCGGCTCCCCAATTGGAGACCTGGAACAGCCTAGATCGCCCGGCTGTAATGTACCCAACTGGTTGGCACAGTCGGGCGGACTCTGCCTTGCATGAATGAGGAGCTATCGAGACGGCTGGAGGAGCGCTAAACAAGACAGCAAAACCTCGTATTGCGATGTTGCAGCTCCTTTCAGCTCCCTAGCAGTTTTGGCCACAGGTAGGTAAATATTCCGAATTATGTTTTTTTCTCTGGCCTATAATTAGTATATTCTACGGCTGGGCTTCGCGCGCATCATGGATACTTATATACCGACATTAGGTATTACAAGGGGGAGAACGGATACCGATGATGCTTGTCATTACCAACGGTGCGATTGCTATGCAGTGTCGCATCCTCGGCAATGACTGTCTGGGTCGGCCTGGACAGCTGCAGACTAATGAGATCCTGAAGACGAGCGGTGACGGTGCGCTACTAATAATGAATCGTCCCCGCACGAGCTCCAGTTGCCCGATGCAGTAATTCCTCATCGGAGTAAGCGTGAGACAATAGGTATGCCGTCACTTCTAGCTCAGCTAATAAAGCACTTATGTAGCGTACAATCGCTATATTCGCTAGATATGGCACCGTTGGCCTGGAATTGCGCGGATATCTTGAGGGGGTATAAAAGGTAGGCATCTATCTACACAGTTTCCTATCGACATGAATGCCCATAATAACGTAATGGAGATGCCACTTCCGACCCCAGAATAGATCCCTACGGGGAAAAAAAGAACAAAAAAGGGATATCCTCATGTCATCCTGATGTCATTGCCTGCTAATATAAAACCCTTACATACTATGCCCGACACGCCGAAGTCGCCTCGCCACCAAGTTTTCCTCTTTTTGCCCATCCGAACGCGTTTTCCTCATTATCTTGATCAAAGAGACTTGCGAATTTGAAGAATCCCAACGATCACTTCTTCTAAAGTGCGAAGGGTGTTTATAATGTCTGGACTTATCATAATCAATCCCTCGTTCCGGGACAGATTTTTGGGGCTATTCTTATAGCGAAGCGTCTGTGCCCTGGACCGCTCAAGAAACATATCGTCCGTCACCTCTTTGAGCTGGAGGATCAACGAGCGGATCGTATCGGGGTTGAGCCGGCAGAATTCCGGGTATGTGAGCCCGCCTGCGATGCTGTGGTCGATCCAATCACCCCCATGATTCGACAGCATCAGCTCCAGCGACTCTTTAGTCTTTCTGTAGCTGAGAGTTAGGGTCGTCATAATCTTGCGTTGGTCTGAACCGTTGGAGATACCATGGTGCTCGCAAGATTGGATTTCGCCGAGACATGCCACGATTTGATCTTTCAACACGTATAATTCTCGACGAAGGCGGACTAAATCGCGGTTCCCAGACGCCGTGTGGCCGAACGAGCGAGGGTGTCTTCTACCGCTAGATGTGCGAGAGTCCTCTGGTGATGATGGTGATGATAGCATAGGCATATGGAGCGTATGGAATTCTTCGTAATCACTAGTTCATGGAATTAAGATGGCTAATCATGAGAGAGGAATTAGGCTTGCTCACATCTGTATAACAGCCATCAATCCATCCATCTGGATGGAGAAGGCCTTTAAATTCGCAAGGTAGGATCTAAGTCGATAAGCTCGTGAAGCAAGGGAGGAATTGTCGGTTCCGGGGCTATTCAGGGTGTCTTTTAAACGTAGTAATGCAACTTTGAGACTTTCCATCCACGCATCCAGGCCAACAGGGAGCTCAGCAAGCCTACTACCGAGCCTCCGATGCTGTGCGTACCCATGCAAAATGCCCTGAAGGCGATTGATGTGCGAGCTTAGTGTTGCACATGCAGTCTTGATGCCATCGCTAATATGCGTAGTTAGACCAGGGGGGAAGCCGTTCGCTAATATTTCGGATACTAGTACTGCTAGCGAGTTGGTCAATTCGTGGACGGCATCAAGGTCGCCATTGTTATTGACTCTCTCTCCCTCTTTGGCCACTACGCCTGTTGTCTTTGTAACGCATCTGTCACCAGGCCGTCTTTCCTCAAGATCTGTACCCGTATCGTGGGGATGGGGCTCGTTTCGGGTGAGGCCCTTGGACTGACGTGGGTGACTGCGCGGGGACTCGAGAGCGTCGGAAGCGCTCAATTCGGGGATAGCCGGCAGATCTTGACCGAGATCTATAAGATCATCCTCGGAGGTAGGAAGGGAGATGACGGAAAAGTTATCGCTGTTATCGACATGCTCCCAGTCATCGGGTATGCCTGCACCTGCACCCGCACCGGCGGTGGCCATATTTCACGTCACTTATCCAGCCAAGTATCGGAGGACGGAACGGACGAGAGGAAAAAAAGAAAGAATTGGGTAGGCTAGATAGATTAGCGGTTCCACGGATCAAGTTAACAGGTAGTATAACAATGAATTGAGGTATGTAGGTGGTGTCGAGAACAGATTGAGCTGGCCAAGAGACGACCAGGCTGCACATGTGTGTAGTAGTAGTAGTAGGCAGGCAACCAAGGCAGCTAACTAGAGAGTAAGACGGTGTAGGACGATTGGGAGACAAACGACACAAGTTAGATGCATGGCAGAAATACGTTAGACATTGGGGAAGAAGGTCACATAGTGTTACTTGTGTAATGCATCGGTTGAATATTGTATTTACGTACTTAGATCTGCAGACCCTGAGAAGAGGCGAACTCAAAAGGCACGAAAAAAGTAAATATCGTCCACGATAGATAGGCAGATCTGCTCTTGAGTTTGCTAACGGTCCGTACCGACCTACATGTACCTCTTTAAGATAGCAGGGGGGTACCTAACCGTAACCTTACCTACTTGTACTCCCGGGCGCGCTTACGCACCCCTACCGGGCGGGGGTTTGTTGGGGGCGGGGGGACCTCACCGTTACCTACAAGAGGTAAGCACCTACCTATGCGTTAGTAGGCAACAAGAGTTGTTACCTACTCGGAGGCAGATTCTGAGCTATCTAGGCCACCCTCTGAGGTTAAACCATAAGCCTTTTAGAACTAAAGAGAACGGACGCATAGGTAATAGAGATAGATTAGTGGCCAAATGCGACACATCCTGCCGTATGAAAGTAATATCGCCACGAATTCTACTATATTGTATTCTTAGTATTGAGTTAAAATTATTCAGCACTGAAGTATCCCGCCCGCTTCACAAGTCGAAGCTAAGACGAAGAAGACATATAGGCGTAGCTACATGTTGGGGCCTTGTATTACCAAACAAGTATAATTACTAAATAAAGTCTTCATTCGCACCCACATATAATATATTGATTTCTTGTACCAGCTTCGATTCTGTGATACTGAGTAGAGGACCGCTATACGCCATTGCTAATAGTAACGGCCTACGCATAGTTAGTACATGTAAGTAGGAAGTAGTTACATCGGCGCATTCGCAGATCTTTTGCTACTCTCGACATGTTGGCCAGGGAGTGTTTCCACTCGTTGCTCCAATAAGCATAACCAATGCATATGTAGTACTGCTGCAGAAACCTCGAAGTCTTACCTCGTGAGCTGTTCATGACGGCTCGACTGAGAGACTAGTATCCGGTATACGGTCTTTCATCACCGCAGCCACCTAACTATAGAGGCCAAGACTCGAAGCGGCAGCGCTACAGCACCCCGCCCTAAATGTACTGCTAGACCGGTCCAATCGTAACCCATTGCCCCCGAGTGCCGATGCATATCTCGAAGCACGACATCGCCACGGCTCCAACTACCGAGAATTCTGCATCCAACTGTGAGCGTGACCTCTCAGGCCCCGTATGGCTCAAAGGCCGCTGCTGAAAGCCTGGCATGCCTGGCTTTTGTATAAAGGATCCCACCGGGCCTTGATCGAGTTCGTTTAAATCCCGATTGTCTTTTCCATCCAGTAACAAAGGCGTAGTCTAGTGGAAGCTCTGATCACCTACATTCGCCATCTCTTGATTCACAATGTTTCCCTGGCTCTTGTTGGCACATGCGGAATTAGTGCTAACAGCCTCCATCCCCAGAAGTTCGAGTTCTGTTCAAGTCCCAGCAGTTGTCCCAGCGGAAGCTTCTCCGGAGATAGATCCCGATTTTTTAGGACTAGCTTTTGAGCAAGCTTCGTTTGTTCGCTACGCACAGGATGATAAGGGCGATGTTAATGTTTTCTCGACCAACCTGATAGATGCCATCTACTCTAGGACGGGCGGGAAGCCGAATATACGGCTAGGCGGGACGTCGCCGGATTATGGGAAGTATCTCCCTGGCCAGACTGAGCCAGCACTGCCGGTAGCGGAACAGAATAACTACCAGGATATTGGGCATACGACTATAGGCCCGTCATACTGGGATCTCACAAAGAACTTCCCTGACGCCGTATACATGATCCAAGTGCCGATGGCCACGACGAACATAAGTGAGCCCATAGCTTGGACCCAATCGGCAATAGAGGCCATAGGCTTGGACGGGATCTTCTCGATCCAGCCCGGAAACGAGGCAGACCTTTACTCAAACACGTTCACAGGCGCCAACGGAATCGCACTACATCCACCACAGTATCAAGGGACTCTCAACAATGAGACATACGTAGGCAACTGGACCAAGTACGTGTCAGCAATCAAAGAGGCGGTCCCTACGGTACCGTCTGGGCGCTATTTCACGGCCTTCGACACCGCGGCGCACTTCGGCGCCGACGTGGACGCCAACCAGTATGTCTTCGCCGTTGATAGGTGTTTCGAGTTGGGCATTGACGCCGACGGCGTCGTCAAGGAGGTCGCGGGCCATTATTATCAGGGCAACGCGGGAACGGCCGCTACGCTTGGGAGCATGCTCATGAACCTTACGATTACGCACACCCACCTCGACCAGTTCAAGGTGCGGATCAACTGGCTGCGTGCCAATAAGCCCGAAGTGCGGTTCGGTAAGATATCTTCAAGGCCGTTTCCTTCTGGCTCCAGTCATTTTCGGAGATGTGGAGACTTATATACCTACGGATTTTTACTATGTCTAGGGGGCTTTCCACTCTCCTAGAATAGTCATGCAAAGACCACACCTGAATGACAATTACTGACTCAAATGCTCTAGTACTGGACGAAGTTGGCAACTCCCTGCAGCCAGCCAATACGTACGAGTACCAAGCACGCCTAGGATCTGCCCTGTGGCAAGTCGATTTCTATTTGTACAGCATGGCAATCGGTGTTGCGCGGATCAACTATCAGCAAATCATGCGTGAGCAATTTTGACTCTTACTTATCCCTCTCCTTTTTCGTTAGGAGAACGAACCGTTTTTGTTCAGACCAAGTGCACGGCTTAAGGCTTTCACTCGGATGGAAGATGCTAACTCCACGGATTGCTGACAGACGCGGGTTACAACCTCTGGCTTCCCGTTGCGAGCGCAGGACTACCAGCGCAAGTGTTCTCAAACTACTATTCGCAACCATTCGTGGCGGATTTCATAGGTGCGTGGTGAAAACAATATCTGGCCTAGTTCTTTAACTGGCATATTCCCCTACGGCTTTTCGGATTGTATAACTGACATTTTGACAGTGAGTTGAATATCCCTATTGTCCCAATAGTAATTTTGAAGAGGATAGGTTCTTTAGACCCTGAAAATAGTGTGTTAACCCACAACAGGGAGATTCCGGCAAGACGCGTGTCTCGCAACTCCAAGTCGACTCTAGCAATGTCGCGGCGTACGTCGCCTTCGAGGACGGTGCGCCGAAGCGGATCGCCGTCGTAAACATGAATTATTGGAACCAGACTTCGTCGACCGGGACGCGCGGCAGCGTCACGTTGAGCTTTGAGGTCCCTGGTAATGTGGAGCAGCTGACTGTATACCACCTGAACTCGCCTGCGGGTGCTGGCGCGGCCGCTGACAGCATCACATACGGTGGCAGTCAGTGGACATACGACAGCCTAGGCAAGGAGGTCAAGAATGTTCGGCAAGATACCGAGACCGTGACTGTTGTGAATGGTGCTGCTAGTGTTACGGTTGCTAGCAGTGAGGCCGTGTTGATATGGCTCTAGCGATACACATCTCTGGTCATGGCTCAGCTGTATGAGAATTACGATCTAACGGCTTTGGACCGTTTATCTATTGTAGTGCTCCAATTAAAATGCCAGTGATCAACATCTTCTATATACGAAAATGCTTTCTCAAACCATACTACTAATTGTATCGGAGACTACAATATAAATCGCCGTGTTTAGTTTGGTAGTGTAAACCCAGGTTGAACAACCATATCAGCAGCCCGGGCGCAGTATCTATATAATCTAAGCTAAGGATGCTGAAGCTGAATCTCATTTCATGTAGATACCGCCTCACCCGGAGGTTCAGTTCAGCTCACATGCAAGGCACAGGGACAAAGCGGCAAGGATTCTAAGAATGCGGCTACGGAAACAAGTTATTATCGCTGTTAACTCCGGCGAAGTGCGGTTTCGGATTTCGGATTGTCCTTTTTGAGACCCCAAATTACCTGTTTGGCACTCATGTTTCGGCGAAAGCGATAAATGCCTGATTGGTCATCGGCACATGCTCAGCTGACCAAAAACTTTTGTTTACGGCCTTAGACATATATGCCAAGATAGACCAGAGCTCTGGCCAGTTATTGTTCACAGGTGGCGCGGGAAGCGTTTGAACAAAGGTATACCTGTCTTGGGCATTCTGTTGATGTCTTAGAGAGTAAGAATAGTACTACCACCATATGACGTATGAAGCTAGATGCTACGTCCTTGACTACACAAACGGACATGAATGATTGAAACGGATATCAAACGAAACGGCGATAACGAGGTTGATATCTGGGGTAATTAGATGAAACCGCTGAAAGGATCGACCATAAAGATCTACCATAGTACCTAGACACCTACGTAGGTGTCCAGAGCAGATAGCCAGTCCGAATGAAAATTACACACCCCCCACACCACTAGCCACCACCCCTTAATTTCTTGAACGCAGGTCTTCATTCCTACCACTTTTACTTTACTAAAACGGCTTTAATTATAAAAATAAAATATATATATATATAGTAAAAAATTGCGTTTTTTGTAATATAATTTTTTTAATTTATAAATTATTTTTTTATATATAATAAATAGTTTAAAATTTAATATTTTTTATTAAGCAAAAATTTAAAAAATATATAAATTTTATAAAAATAATAACTTATATAGCAATAAAGTTATAAAACGTTATATTTTTAATTATTTTAAAATTAATTTATATATTAGCTATAATATATTTAAAAGCTATAATTTTTTATAGCTTAATTTAAATAAAAATAACAAAAAAAACAAAGTTTTATATAATTATATTAATTTTAATTTAAAAACTATATATAATAACTTTAAATATTTAAAATAATATAGTTAAAACTGCTATAAAGTAATAAATAATAATATTAATTTTATTAAATATTTTTAATAAAAAAAGCTTTAAAAAGCTTATTGTTTAAAATAAAAAAATTTTATAAATGTTATAAGCGCTATTATTTTTAAAAAAGCTAAAATTATATATAACTATTTATAATTATAACTATATTATTATTAATTTATATATAATAAAAAAGTTTTTTTTAAATTAATAAAAACTATAAAATTTAAATAAATATAATAAAAAGTTAATTTAAAGCTGTTTTAAAAAAAAAATTAATATTATAAACTAATTTTATTAAATAAACTATATTTTAGCTTTAAATATTATATTATATATATAAAAGTTATTTGTTTAATAGTATAAAAAAATGTTTAATAAACTATTATATTTAATAATAATTTTAATTAATTAAAAAAAGCAAAAAAACATTAAAAAAAAAACAAAAATAGTATTAAAATAAAAAAAATATATTAATTAGTTATATAGCTATAGTTAAATATAATTTTAAAATATTATTTATTTTTTATAATATATTGCTAAATAACTTAAGCGGCTTAATTAATTTATAAACTTTTATATAATATTTATAGCTAATTTTAATTAAAATAAAAGTTTAATTTAATAATAAAAACTTTATATTATAAATAAATAATATAAAAACTTACTAATTAAAATATATATTTAAATAGTTATATATAAATAATTATAAAGCTTTTTATATAATTTATAAAAGCTTTAATATAAATTAAATAAAATTATATATAAAACAAGTAAATTTTATACTAAAAATTTATAGTTATTTATTTATTAAAAGTTTAAAAAACTTAGTTTTAAAAAAGTAAGCAAAACTAAACTAAAAAAAGCTAAATGTTAACTTAAAAAGTATGTTTTAATAGTAGCTAAATATAATTAATTATAAAAAAAAGCTAACTATATATTAAATTATATAAATAGTTACTATTATAAAAATATAGCTAATAGAAGATTAATTATAGGTGTGTGAAGTGGGTGGTGTGGGGGGTGTGTAATTTTCATTCGGACTGGCTATCTGTCCAGAGCCTGTCCAGAGCAGTCCAGAGTGGTAAGATCGCCTACCTAACCTTGTGTTCGACACCAAGATCGCCGTAAACAAACTGTCGGGAATATAGCTGCCCCCGCGTTGCGTCATTGATATGTATGACGCAAGGCACCTTCTGGAGATCCGGGGATGCGAAAGTGGTGCCAATAAGATGCTGAAACGTCGAATCGAAATAGTATCATCTTAAAAAAAAAACCAATTTAAAAAAAAGCCTGAAATGAGCCTTGGATGCTCGTGGAAAGGTTCGAGAAAATGCACGAATGCTCGCAATTGCAGTGGATAAGATGTAGAGCATGCGGGACAGCGTCTCTCCTAATAAGCCCTTACCTGTAGTACGTACTGCTATGGTCAGTTCCCCACCGCGGGATCTTCGAGACACTGGTACGTT
Source organism: Nemania abortiva (assembly GCA_022578505.1). Classification (NCBI taxonomy): domain Eukaryota; kingdom Fungi; phylum Ascomycota; class Sordariomycetes; order Xylariales; family Xylariaceae; genus Nemania; species Nemania abortiva. The sequence goes on from MU392545.1 coordinate 156,406, forward strand.
TCTCCATGAGGATACACTGGCGACTGGTTATTATCTTGACTCTGCCTTGACCAAGAAATCTAGCCGATATACGAAGCGGCCTAAAGACCGAGTGCAGGAGTCGGACGACCCCCGGCAATTGGCCTTGTTAGGCAGAGCCATCCGTTGCATGTGTGCTCGGTAGTGGGGTCGCTCCGGGCGGTTTAGATATGCTGTACTGGAGCAGAGACTGGAGATAGCTAACGGTTTTGCTAGCTTGCGGTTAGCAAGTATATCGATCCTTTGGGTCCAACATTAATGTACCACACAACCTGCCTAACCAGATCAGTAAGAACTTCGGGGTCAATGTGGTGCCGACTGATGACCTACCGAGCCTACCTAGGCAATAGCACGCCCCATCTCCTTATAATAACATGGTGCGGTCTATCACAATTATCGAAAGCTCGGCATCCAAAACTTGGCTGAGTACTGCTGAGCAGAACTTTTGCTTGTCCGCCATTCTGTCCACCAGTTGAACTAGGTGCTGAGCTTCCCGAACCAAACAAGGCGGACAATTGGGTACCTATATGCGGTATATAGAGCCATTGATGCAATTTACTTTGGAATACCTGATTGGTACAAACAAGTACAGTTGTAGGCCGACGCATCTCAGAAGTCAATCTGGCAACCTTGATTGGGCTCCAATTCGACAAATGCGCTTTCAGGGTCCAATTGTGGAGTCTAGGATAATGACGTAAACCTACGTCACTTTCCTTTGCGCTATTGGGACGGTCATGGATTCCCCTTCCTCTTTTTTATGGGTCTCAAAGCTTCGTTTTCTTCTGCTGAGCTCAAGTTGCCAATTGCAATTGTCGATGTAACTAAACACAACATGCAAACTACATAGCAGGACCGGGATCATGATTGGGACAAACCATACGTATATACACATATGATACTGGCCAGATACCGGTTTACCATGCAGTGCATTCTGTACGTACACCTAACCCTGCCCGGATATCGATATCGAGTTTCATTGGCATAGATAAGTGAGCATGCATGCATATGATATGTAGGCCCGCCTTATCAAACGCACTCCTCTTAGATACATCAATTTTATAGCTATACTTTTGTGATGTGAACCAATATACATGTGGATGAGCACCTGTTCTAAAAAGGCCTGCCGCAATATTAATGTTCGTATATTTACAAGCGCAAACACATCTATCCATCCAGAAGCGGGTATGAGCTGCCTAGGTAGGTAGAGTCGTATCATGTGTGTATGTATTCCTCATGCTTTGTGGTTGGCAACCGAGCTTTAGGCATATTGCCCGCAGGCCTAGTTCATGTTATTAATATGTGAACCGTGTTATTATTGACCATTGGCCGTATTAAACTGATCTTGCTCCCAGTTATCCACTAATTAGATGTTCTACAGCCTCTCGTCAATATTCCTAGCCGCTCTGTGTTAGACCATTTTCCATGCGCGATCAAAGGGGCCACTGTCCTATATGGCTATAATCTAGAGTCTACTCTTTGGTAGATGGATTCTAGCTCGTGCTCGTGAGTCATAGATCATAGTCATTGTTCTCTGTCTACTCAGGAGGTACCTTTGTGAGACATGGATCCATCTAATGAAGGTCTTCTTCTTGTCATCATATGTGGCAAGCTGGTATGATCTGACGGCCCTTACCTATGCGTATCTACCTCTTACTTACCTACAAGTACCCGGAGTAGATGGCTGAGAATTGCGTAGGCAGAGGATATAACGAGCAGGGTAGGTACCTACCGTACTAGTTAGCGGCTATGACGCTAGACAAGCCTAGGTAGGAAAGGTAAGGAGTGCTTAAAAGCACGGTTATGACCTAACGCTCCCAAATCCGCCTAATGTAATGCCCGTGCAGGTGCTGAAAGCAATACATCATCACCTAAACTCGCCCCGAACGAACCAACTAGAGCGCCCCAAGTATACCCCCCCTTCCCGCCTGCACGACGCCCGCCATTTTCCCTGCTTTCTATCTTCTTTCCCCCTCCATTTTTATCTTAAAGACATCCCGCCGAGAAGCACGACTCAGCGTCACGCATACCTACTTTGTTTGTTCATAGAATCCATTTCTCCGTATTCTTCTTCGTCGTTGTCGCCGCAAGCCGCTTTCCGTAGGTAAAGAAATTACATACAAACTTCCCGAGTTCGTTCCCGACACGATAGACTCCAACCAAGCATCGGCTCTCTGGGCTCCCACTGCATATAGGTACCTGTTCTGTTAGGCTGTCTCATTTGGTGTACAGCGAGGGGAAAGGGTAGCTTTTTCTCATACCGGTTTCTTAACAACTTGCTTGTCACTGCCCGTCTAGCTACACGAACTGGCTTCAGCATAAGAAAGGAACGACGAAAACCACTGTCTGGGCGGCTGCCTTTCCGTGCTGCATCGCCCCTGTGTGCGGGCTCGTGATCCTTCTGCGCCCTCCCTCTCCCACTTGAGCCTCAGTAGCCTAGCTAGCGGCCTGCATCTGGTGACGTTTCAACGTAACCTTGCCTACCACCGACCACCCGAGAGCACCCGCGCCCAGCAACGCGCACGCCACGGCCTAGGTGACGTCTCGCTACCCAGCAACCAACCATGTCCACCATTCAGCAACTGAAGAACTTCATCCGCCATGGTATGCATTTTATTTTGTTTGCCATTGCTCTTTCTTATTTTTAAAAATAATTATTATTTTTGCTTCCTGTAGACTTGGGTTCTTTTCTTTTCTGTTCCCGCATTCCACTAACAAATCTCCCCCACCGTTCGTCATTTAATTTCCTGTATCCGTGTGATGTCTCGCATCTGCCTTGTGGATCTGCAGTCCCCCGGCTTCTCTGTTTGCCCCGGCACAGTGACATCATTTGGCTGACTCCCCAAACAGGCAAGCAGGCCAGAGTTAACTACGACGACTCTGTGAAGAAGCATGAGCATTCTCCTCCACCCGCGGCACAGAAAGTCATGGCAAACCCTACAGAGCCAGGCCTCGTTGCTGGCAGAGAACAGAATGCCCCCATACCCGACGCCTATTCTGTTCAGCCTGGCGATCTCCAGAATCGCGTCGCTCAAGCCGATGGCGTAGCTGCTCACCATGCTGAGGCTAACCAGAGTGCATCTTCGCGCTCCAAGAGCAAGAAGGCTCCGGATCCGCACGTGGCCAAGATCGTACAAGAGGAGAACGAGAATAGGTCCAAGTTCCCTAAGTATCCCGGTCTAGAACGGTGGGAGTTGCTAGAGAAAATGGGAGACGGCGCCTTCAGCAACGTGTATCGCGCGAGGGATCGACAAGGGGATGCCGGTGAAGTCGCCATCAAGGTCGTCCGGAAATTCGAAATGAATAACATGCAGGTTAGTGTTCTTGCAGCTGATTTCTGGTTGTCTTCGACCAACTATTTCCTGTTTGGTTATCGCCGTTTTGTCAATTTCGTTTTCCTTTACCAACGTGGAGGTCGCGCTATAGGGCCAAAAACATCTACATCCGGATTTTAAGAAGGTCCCGAAAGCCGTTGAGGTGCGAAAACTATCTTTTCTATGTCAAAATCTCTTGCCGCTGCACACTATGCTGTCTGTTCACTTCACAATTACTCTGGTGCATCGATGATTTTCATTCCGCTTGCAAAGCAGTCAAACTCGCCGTGATGATAATATACTAATGTATATGATAGCGAGCAAATATCTTGAAAGAAGTGCAGATTATGCGGACGCTGGATCATCCTAATATCGTTAAACTTGTCGATTTTTCCGAGTCCCGCCAGTACTATTACATCATACTCGAGCTTGCACCTGGTGGTGAACTGTTCCATCAGATTGTCCGCCTCACATACTTCAGCGAAGACCTTTCGAGACACGTCATTACACAAGTAGCGAAGGCCCTCGAATACCTGCACGAGGAAATGGGCGTTGTACACCGGTAAGAAATTTCCGTTGAGTTTAAATCTATACCGTTCCTTTGTCACGCCTAAAATTAATCTACCTATCCCGGCCGGTCTCGACCTAAATTTACGTAGTTCTCGAGAGGATCGACTTCTGACCATGCTATAGAGATATCAAACCGGAGAATATTCTCTTCCGTCCGATTCCTTTTGTGCCGTCGAAGGTTCCAAAGCCAAAGCAACCTGGAGACGAGGATAAGGTCGATGAAGGCGAATTCATCCCTGGTGTTGGATCTGGGGAGATTGGCCAGATTAAGATCGCTGACTTTGGACTATCGAAAATCGTATGGGACAAACAGACAATGACACCATGCGGCACTGTTGGATACACTGCTCCAGAAATAGTCAAGGATGAGAGGTATTCCAAGTCGGTCGACATGTGGGCTCTAGGTTGTGTGCTTTACACGTTGCTTTGCGGCTTTCCTCCATTCTACGACGAGAGCATTGAAGTATTGACGGAAAAAGTTGCCAAGGGCCAATTCACATTCCTTTCTCCGTGGTGGGATGACATTTCGAAGTCCGCTCAAGACTTAATTAGCCATCTCTTGACTGTCGATCCCGACAAGCGTTATACCATCAAGGAATTTTTGAACCATCCATGGATTCAAGCATCCGGCCCGACGCCTCGCGCCGAAAAGAAGCCGCAAGACCCCGAACGTCTACGTGCTTTCGATGCTTCGAGATTTATCGATGGTGAGAAACGTATAGACTTCCGATCCCCTGGCGCCGTGAACCTGCGCGAGATCTTCGATGTCGGATACTCCGTCCACCGACAAGAGGAAGAAGCGAAGCGGAGGAAGCAAGTCGGGCCTAAGGCGGGAGGCCCATCTCGTTTAACCAATCTACATGAGGAATCATCAGATGAAGAGGGCAAAGACGATGTTCAGCATGGCGGCAAATCCGAAGATAATCAATTAGAACAAAGCATGCGAAATACGAATCTGGGTAAGGACCAGGAGCGTGGTCGGGAGCGTGCTCGCCAAGGAGAGCGAGAAGCGCGAGGCTATGGCCAGCACAGCGCGACTGTCGCACAGGCCGCTCGCCAACAGGTTCGAGATCGCAACAAGCAGCGAGGAGCTTTCGAACTAAATCTAGACGGCGCAACGTTACTAGGACGGAGGGCCAACAAACCTGCCGCTAGTGTCGGCGGGTTTTAAGACGGCATCACGACATTTTAATCCAAAACCCGTGTACAGGTATATCGTGTAAGATGGGTTGCGTGAGATGTGACCATACGGTTCACTGGAGTTTGACGCAATCGTGCAGCTGCAAGGCCATTGATTGAGCACACAATACAGCATATGATGGTTCGGGCGTGGTGTATCGGTATGAATGAGCACATCATGGAGTTGTTGGGTTTGTATTTTATGCGCCGTTATACACATAAGAGTAGGCGTTCTGTGGAGGTTATATCACACCCGATCAGCCTATCCAGATGAATTGAGTTGAATCCATCACTTCTACATTCTTCAAATGCAGCCGTGTCTCGAATGGCCGCCCTGAGCTTGTCCCTACGCCAGGACAAACTTATTGACACCGTGAGACAAATGTCTCAGGACTATTTGCCTACCTAACTAAGAGCAATCTCCAGGCCTCGGTGGGCTGGTTTCATTACTGCGACCGCCTAGACCCGGCCACAGGATATCCGTGAGAGACGATGGCTTCAATATTGATCACCCTTAAAATGTATACGGTTCCCATTCCAATATACCCCTTAAATGACCCCTACCATCCCCTGATATATGTTCATCCATAACACAGCAGCTAGGGATAATAAGGTAGTTATCTAGTTTGATCTCCCGTGCAATCGTCTTCCATCGGTCTTTACAAGCTCCCTCCATTTCCTGTATTATTTAATTCCATTTACCTCTCCGCTTACCAAACATCATGGGCTTCACTTCACCCAAGAGATCCTGAAACTACATAGACGTCATATTCTCACCAAGCATAACCCTCAGGGGGTTCATCTACCCAGTCGCCATGGCGGGCCTCCCGCCCTCAGTCGCCCAGGCGATAGCACAGCTGGTGGTGCGGCATATCGGTGCCACGGGCGCGTGCGTCATAGATCTGCCGGCAGCCGCCCCGGCCCTGGACATGTGCACCTCGATCGAGATCCGCGTCCCAGAACAGCAGCACGTCATCGAGCGGCATACGGACTCCATATGTATCAGGCCCTCGACGCCTATGGCGGTGGACCAGGGCCCGCCGAGGGCTGAACGCCCGCCTCCTGCACACCCGCCGCCGCCGGCGAACCCTGGGAACGGCTGCCACTGCCACGACTCGCCTTGGCGGACTAGTGTGTGGCCTATGGGACCCGGTCCGGGGGATCGCGGTGGTCCTGGTGGCCACGGTGGTGGTGGCGGCGGCCATGAATGGATGCCACCTGGGCACGGTGGCCCTCCTGCTGGTGGTGGTGGCGGTGGTCAAGGGTGGATGCCGCCCGAGCATGGCGGTCATGGCGGCGGTGGCGGTCATGGTTGGATGCCACCCGGGCACGGTGGTCCGCCCAAAGAACATCCGCCTCCTGCACCGGCTCCCATTAAAGAGGAGCCCCCTACACGCCCTGATCCGCCTGCTCGTCCTGATGGCCCTCGGCCTGCACCCGGTCGTTCGCCGCTGCAGCCGGCGACTATACCGGATGATAAAGGAGGGGATGACGGCAGCGGAGACCCCGGTGGTCCGCCGAGTCCTCTCCTTCCATCACCAACGCCACTTGCACTTCCGCCTGCGCAATCAAGCGATCCCGAGCCTCCTGGATTCGTCAAGGTATCTACTAGTTTACCACCTCCGCCGCCCACCAGCACTCTCCAAAGCACACTGAATTCAACACCAACGCCGTCATCAACATCAATATCAACGCTGACATCGGTATCGACATTGACATCAACACCGACGCCAACACCATCATTACCACCACCAGAACCCAGCCCGATACCGCCTCCTGAGCGTCCTGTAGAACCCTCTGATCCAGAACCACCCGCTCCAGATCCGCCACCGGCGTCTATGCCCCCTCCTGATCCCGCTCCTCCTCCTCCTCCTCCCCCCCCTTCCCGCCCTTCATCCCCTCCTCCCTCGCCGCCTGCTCCGGCCCCAGCCGTCTGCGAGTCAGCATACGCCACCATCGACGTGTCCGAGCTCTCGGGCGTGAACCCGCACTCCTACGGGCAATACCTGAGTCTCCTCGGGCACCACCACCACGATTCCGACGGGATGCCCCGCAAGATGCCCCGCCCCAACGTCGCCAAGCACAAACACCATGGCCACGAGAACCGCGGCATCACCCTAGTGCAGGGGAAGAAGGACCTTGTGCACCAGTACCGCGTCCGCTGCGGCGTGCAGCTGCCCAACGGCCCGCAGCCCGTGTTCCCTGGCTTCGGAGGTGGCGAGGAGCACTCGAGGGTCGTGAACGACGGCCATTGGGGATGTCTTGAGACGTGCGAGCGCGAGGCTATTGCTATGGCGGCCCAGGGCTTGCTGACGGAATGTCTGGGCGTCGCGTATCGGGATCTAGTCGGCGATGTACTCGGGGCTGTGAGCGGCAACGGCGAAGGCAACGGGGAGTGTCGGTTCTGGTACGGCGATGGGAGGGAGGCTGAGTTCTTGCCTGTGCATTCCTTGCCGAACGCTGGTGCGGATGCAGATCGGTGGCAGATCCTCTATATGTGAAGTTAGGCTTTTTTTTTTTGTTCTCGTTGCTTTGATCTTCGGTGATCTTCTTTTCTTCGTGGGTCGGGGTTTCTGGGAAGCTTCTGATTTTGTTACTAATTGGCGTATTCATATCTGGGTCTGATTTGGGCGGGTGTATGGCGATGGCTGTAATGGAGCCGGCGAATGGATGCGTTGTTATTTCATATTGCTTTATAATAGATGTTAGACATAGTTATTTGTACAGGCACCTTCATAATCTTATTTCATTACTTAGCTGTATTCCGGGTGCGATTCTTCAGCCTATGTAGTACAACATTAGACTACGAGTCGTACTAGTATTTGAAGCCTAATAGAGCGGTCAAGTCACACAGTACACAGGCTTTCCAGTAAGTTACCATCCTCAAGAGTTGTATATTCAGTTCTATATATCATAGGCTCCGAGAACAGTATAATATCGCGTGATATCTCATAAAAATCCCCCAAACGCCCTCTGCTATGCCTATTCGCAATCATAACCACGTACTTATTTTACAAGGTATCATCCGATCCTCCTCCATACACCTCAGTCAAGCCCACTGACTTAGGTGTGTCCGACGAGACCGGCCTGGGGAGCGTTGTCGGGGTTGATGTCGGTGCCGGCGAAGCCGAGCGCGGTGTTCCAGGCGTCGGCGGTCGAGGCGTCCTTAGCGCCGGCCCCGAGCGTGGCCTGCTGGCTGCGGCAGAAGGTGACGGCGTCGTCGGCGGCGCCGCAGACGTTGACGAGCTGGTCGCAGATGCGGTTGAAGATGATGTTGGGGTTCAACGCCTCCTGCTGGCCCTTGTTGACGACGGGGTCCTGCGCCTGGAAGGTGAACTCGCCGGCCTTGCGCCCGTTCAGCGACTCCTCAAACTTGACCGTCGGCGTGCACGTGCCGAAGTCGAGGCCCAGAGACGAGGCTTGGAAACCGGCGAAGGTGCCGGTGACGGCATCAGAAACAGCACCGGCGCCCGCGGCAACGGCCGAGTTGGACGCATTTCCGTCGGAAGAGGCGGCGGCGGTGGTTGTTGCAGCTGCAGCAGCGGTGGTGGTGGTAGTTTTGGAACCACCACAGGTGAAGACGGGGGTAGAAGCGGCAGTGGTAGTAGCGGCGGCGGCAGCAGTAGTCGTAGTAGCACTGTCTGCACTGCCAGCGTTGCCACCACTAGCATTACCGCCAGATGCGGCGGCTCCGTTCACCGTGAAGTTGGAGAAACCCTGGGCGACCATGACATCAGCAACGCTGAGGCCGTCGGCGGCAAAGGGAGACGTGAGAGAAGTAGCGGAGTTGGCATTTTCGACATCAGAGCCAGTGACGGCGGGGTCGACGAGGGGGACGATGCCTCGAAGTTCCGCGGTGGCGGGCAGAGAAGCATCGCCACAGATGTTGGGGACGCTGACGGCAAAGGGGTTGAAGTTTTGCTCGGCGGCCACGAGCTTCTGTGCCCCTGAGATGACCTGGGGGTCGGTGCCGAGGGTCGAGACAATCTGGTCAGCAAGGGTGAGCTTGGCACAGGGGTCCGCGGCCGCGAGAAGGACACCAGGGACTGCGCCGGCCAAGGTATCGGCCTGGCCGGGCTGACCAAAGTTCCTCAAGGCAGTAATGAAGCTGACGGGGATCTGTTCCTGAGCGAAACGAGCCTCGGCAACGGCCAAGAGGGCGGCGGTGAGAGCGACTTTGGTATACATGTTGGAATATGTCGTTGGTCTGATATGATAGAGGCAATAGAAATTGCTACTGAATACACACTGAAGTTCAAGAAGTGAACGTATCGTAAAACCGGCTGGCGGTGAGTTGCAAAAATGAATGTCCAAGAAAGAACGTGGAGAACTGAATAGTTCACAGAACCGTACAGAGAAAAGAAAGAAAGCTAGAGCTTCAAAGAGAGAACAGAGAATGGGTTGATGGGCAAGAGAAAACACACACCAGTCCAGATGGTGAGGCAAGATATATATACGTCGCGATGGGACGGCTCGTCAGATTGGGAGGACCATCGTCACCGCATCTGATAATAAGCGCCAATGAGGCTCCTGGTGTCGATCATACCGTAGACATGCCCAGATGGGATAGCGATACAGGACGGCGCTATAGTGAAGGGGCTGACAAACGAAAATCTTCAAGTTCGTCTCATGTTGCTGATTAGTGCCTAGTGCCTCGCGAGCCGCTCTGGCGATAGTGTAACCTGGTATCGAGGAGGTTGATGGGCCGGCTGGCTCCGTACTTGTCTCGCAATGGCCATGGATGTGCTGCAGGGTTTGGCTAGGCGCGAACCCGAGGACCACGTTCCCAAGCGACTGTCTACTCGCAGTCCCGGGAAAGATCCCGTAAATCCGTTTCTCCCTCTCCATGGGACGAGCCATCGAGTCATCTCATTTTGTGTTTCCCTATCCCTAGGTATTCCTTGTCAATGATATGCATACCTGCACCGCCTAGATCTGACAGCGGGTGCTGCAGACCGAACACTTTACCTGCCACCGACAAGGATGCTAGGTTTAGATCTTTCCATACAGTGATGAGGCTCTGCTGCATAATTGAGCGATGCTATAGCCACTAGATATTCTTATGGCATATCGATGTTATTACTTTGCATTATTTTTTGTTCGTTAGTACGCATGACGATGAGGTTAGCATTGCAGACCACGCTCCGTGGATGTGTATGGTGCAATTTGCACTTATTACCCACTTCGTATACTTAGCAGTAGAATTTTTCCGAGATAAGAATGAGTTGGAAAGTTTTTCGAACGTGTTCTAGGATGCTTCAAGCATCTACACTATGAACCTAGCGTAGGTAGATACGAGAAGATATTCCGAGGTTTAGACCCCTGTGTCTACTTAGTTTAGCGGTTAGCCGTTGAAAAGGCGACATTTCTCCATCGCACGCTATACCTATATAGTAAGTCATCTCCTATCCGGGGTAAATGTCTACCAAGCCTTTACCAAATTAGTGTAAAAACCAAGAGTAGGTAGCTGGGATAATGGATGTGTCCCCATTCGAGCGCTAATCAGGATGAATAAACAGCCCGTCAAGCAATTAGGTATTTAATTCAACTTGCGGCCCCTTTCCCTACAAAAGTATAGGTTGTCCTCTGTGGACTAGGTAGTTAACCCCTACTGCTGCTCCTGGCATGGCCTTCCGAGATTTGGGGTTACAAGGGGGGCTGGCCGCCAGACCCTGGACCCCTGTGACATTCTACACCATTTTAGCGAGACTACTAAAACGCCTCCTCGCAGGGGTCCTTGAGACGATTCCGCAACCTCCTGAGTTTGATCTCACCTTAGATCTCAAAGCGCTGCGCTGGCTCCCACGAATGACGACATCTGATTCGATGTTGATCGCTCCCCTTCTGGCGTCCCGCGATGCCCTCAAATACATAACTCACCTATAGATACATACCTAGGTAAGCACCGCCTCACACGGCTGGCTAACTATCATCACTTTCCCATCAACTACCGACTTTGGTAGAGCAATTACAGGACCAAACGCATCAATATGTCGATTCCTAAGTCCCGGACAACTATATAGCCACATAGTACATTAAGACAAAACTATTAGGAGCCCCCAAAATAGCAGGCGGCAGAGGGGGCTGTGAAGGGCGGTATCCGCAGATCGACTACCTATATAGCAATGCGTGCATATCTTAGCACTGCCGTCTATCACTTGAACGTTCATTGCTTAGATGAGTCAGCCATGGCAACAACCCACCAAAAACCTAAGCTCAACTCACTGTGTATGCTCGTGTCTGTCGGCAGGTTAAGAGAGGAGATACCCTCACGACCAAGAACACCATGAGTAGCTTATGCGTTCGATCACCTTACCTAAACACCGCGGGATTGCATGTCATCACTTCCAGAGCCTCTCGCCGCAGCCAAAAGAATATCTAACCACTTAGCTGCATGCCATCCACACTCCATGGCCTAAAGCGACATCGGTATAAAAGTGTTGACAGGCTTCTCGAAGCAGTGCGATCGTCCGTCGATGCCTTGCTATTAGCGCCTTAGTTCTACTAAACCACCACGCTGAAGAAAATAAGCTTATCAAGAGCTGAACGATTCCTCCAGACCAACATATTCAATCAGTCAATCGCATACCTATGCCTATGTCATTATGCCTAGTCATTTCCTACTATAAAAGCGTATCAGTTTCTCCATTCAGGCATTTTCCCTAGCAAATCCTAAGTCAATTGACATTGATCACATACATAGCCGACACTAATCATAATGCCAAGTCCAAGACCTGATGTTGGCCACAGTAATAGCGCCGATCCAACCGTGTCAATGGGGTCCAAGATCTGTACCCCATCATGTATCGACTCCGAGCCAGTTGCACTACTCCAGCCTGTCTCAGGTCGAGTTGCTTCATGACCATCTACTGGCGTGTTAGTAGCCGTGAAATTTATACAAGGCTTTTTTCTTAGGAGGAAAGGGGGCAATACGCCAGAGTCCATAGCTATTACAGTAGCACAATATATAACAATAGAAGTAGCGTGCTTATATCTTAAATCCCGCTGTCGAACACACCTCAAACGCTGCCTTAGCACCTCTTCCTCCCATATAATAAGAACGACATCGGTATTTAACTTTGTGATATCTGTTGCGGTATCATCTAGAACCAAAATCGAACTTCGATTGTCAATGTTGACAAAAAACGACGGCTACAAAAACAGCTGTGATCCAAGCAGCTTCGGATATGATGCCCAGCAGCTTGATCAAACGGCTCGGTCCTTGATATCCAATCGACATTCCGATTTTGGTTCCAATATGGAAGAACAACTGACGACGCGGGATCAAAGACAGACCGACTCGAACAGAGAGCATAGATGCGGCTACAAGCCGACTGCCTTACAATGGCCTTTCTTAACAGCCTTGTTAGCAGTCCTTCTTTGCACGCTCGTTTTCGTAGCCTACGCTGCCCGCACCCTGCCTGTTATAGGAACGCACACGGAACATCATGGGGAAGGGAGAGGGCTTGATACTACGACTGAATTTACCACCAAACATACGCAAAAACTAGCGACTACGCCGGGAAGTACAGAGTTCCTGCAGAGCTTTCAAACCAAAACTTCAACTAGAATCATAACTCCCGCCCACCCAATAACAATCCCAACAAAAACCCACGAGGCGCCAAAAGCAACACTCGCGGCTAAGATGCGCCAAACGCTAAAGACAATACTTGTTAACCAGTCATCACCCGTCTCACCCGCCCCTACCGCCCTTACCCCGGATGCTGCGCCTTCGGGAAACTTTGGTAGGATTGGCTTCCAAACTGTCAGTATTGCAGAGGTGTTTACAGAGGTGGAAGTTGCGGAGCCAAGTTCTAACACGCCTTTACAGGTCTCTTACAGATTGATAGATACCATCGCAATCACTTCCCCCCCGACTTTTTATACTGTCGTATATTACATCAGCCCCGGGCAATATCTCGCCGGCATGTTCTTGCCTACTACTATCGCCAGCTTCATAGCAATATTTGTTCGGATTATTGCTGTCAATGCCAATATTTTCCAACCATGGCATGCACTTACTGATGAAAATGGCGCTTCTGGTCACGATTCACTCTACCTTCCGACAGGAGGCTGGCAGTCTATTGTCATGAATATTCGGTCCTTGTTCCGCGGACAAGTAGTTATTTCTTCTACAAATATTTTACTATTATCTTCGGCAATACTAGTCCCCCTCTCAGCCGAAGCTGTTGCCTTGGATCCAAGGGGGGACGGATGTAAGAGGGGAGCCAGTGAAGCCGACAACTGCGTTTGGGTCCTTAGCGTTTCGTCACCAACTTCAAAAGCTGCTATTGCACTCCTTATCTTCATGAGTATTGTCACGACGTGGCTGCTTTTCTTATTGAAGAGGTGGCGCTTGGGGGTTTATACGAATCCCTGGAGCATATGTGCACTCGCTTCGCTTTCTTTGAACCACGAGGTCCGACAGTTCGTTGTTGGCACGAAAAGATCTCTAGGAGATCAGAACGTAAGCTTCGGGGAAGGCTTGAAGTTCAGGCTAGGATACTTTCAACATGCTAACGGAAAGAGAGAATACGGAATCGTAGCGTCAGATGACGCGAAGAGCGACGAGTCCCTCTACCAGCGCGGGGTTAATTCCACGACAGTTCCGCTCGACAACAACTCTTCAAAAAAGCAGCAGCGCATGCCATTTTTCATACTACGCTATCCTGGGAGGCTGCTTTTACTCTTCCTGATTAGCGGCGTGCTGATTCTGGTTCTATACTATTCGCAAACGGGCGGTGACACAGGATTCGAGAAGTTTATAGATGCAGACACATTTGGAGTGAGGTTCCTCTTTACAAGTTTCGGTGTTATCATTGGCTTTCTATGGTCTTCTTTCTACGAGGGTAAGCATCCAAGGCCCAGTCGGTGCATCGATTCAACCGTACTAACTTACGAAGCCGTTGCTATATTGAGTCAGTACCGGCTTCTAGCTAGCAAGCCTCAGAATACGAGTCGATCCATCCTCCTAGCACCACCCACGAATGCCTTCTCAGGCCTCTGGCATGCAATCCGTACTCGTCGCGTCTTCTTAGGTGTCACGGGACTTGCTTCAGTGCTATCCGAGTTCCTCGGCATTTTCTTGAGCAACGTTCCATTTCAGGTTACGCAAACGCATTTAGTTTGTCTAGTAAGCATTTGGACGACGGTTGGAATCCTATCGTTTATGGTCCTCCTTATAATTACATCTTTCTTCATTAGCTGGCCAGATATGCCCGTCGACCCCAGCACCATCATCGGCGCCATGTATTATATACACGATTCGCCTATGCTTGATAAGTTTGAAGGACTAAGTATCCTGGACAGAAAGGAAAGAGACCATAGAGTTATGGAACTGGGCTTATTGTACGAGTTTAGTTACATAAGAGGTATTTCAGGTCGATTTGGGATGAGCGTGAATGTCGTTGGCACAGATAGGGAGATAACATAAAAAAGGATGATATTGATGCAAGAGCAATTGCTAGGGAGTTTAGTTCCAGAGTAAAGAAACGTAAAAGTAATGAATTTAATGGTATTCTGGATAGAAGAGTTAAGTGGGCACGTATAACCTTGATCCGTATGACAAGATTGTTGGAAAGGCAAACCCCAATACGATTTTAACTTAAAATTTCTGGCTATGTTTAGACCTAATAGGTTATGGATTGCTATACATATACCTACCTTGCTCTAGATCGTCCTATAAAGCTGATTTAGTAAAGTGCAACACTGCTATAATTTTGTTATCTCTTTTGGTTATTACACGTGCCAATAATGAACAATTAATCACTATTTCCTTTCCGTCTCAAGCTTTCAAAAAGGGCACTTTGATTTATTTTGCGGTGAATATCGTAAGCGGAACTAGGGTTCAGAATGGATCACCTCCGTATTGTGATCCTAAGTTGAAGGAGTTTTCCACACATGTGTCACAAGGGCTTTTACAGGGGCATGGAATATAGGATTCAATTGATTTAATAAATCGCTATGGCTTCAAGAGTTTTGACGATCTTACCTACTTTTCAACTCTAGGAGGCCTACCTGGCGCCCTTATAACTTCACCCTTCCGGTGACTTGACCTAGCCCTGGAGACTTTACCGCCTATTCTTGCCTTCCAGCTTCCTGCTTGTTCCCATCTAAAGCCTCCCGAAATTTCGTATAATTATTCTGCCAATCTGCGGGGGAGCCGAAGACCTTATGTACCCGGGTTCCAGAGGGCTGGGCCGGCCAGATCAGTACGGGTAGATCAGATCGATTCGGACCCAGTTGTATGGATCAGGTCAGTACCTGTAACAACACAACCATACAGCATGGCGAGCATGGAATCCTATCTTATGCTAGCTATCACAGCTCATTGGTCTTATTTACGCCGCCCAGTTACACGCACCCTGATGTAAACAGAGGTAGTTTGTCTTCGCGGTATTAGATTGTCTTTACAGCACCAGTTTTTGTTCGCGATGCTTGTTTATCTTCGTAGTATTAGTTTGTCTTCATAACATCAGTTTGTTTTCAAGGTATTAGTTTGTCTTTGTAGTATCAGTTTGTATCCTTGGTACTAGTTTGTCTTCGTAGTATCAGTTGATGTTCGTGATATCAGTTTATCTTCGTGTTATAGTTAATCATACGACTTGAACATAGCCTCATATTAGGGGATCGTATTAGACTTCCTAGTCTATCTATTCAACGCCGGAGATCAACAATACTTGGAGCTGAAATTGAGTCTTCGACGCGAAGAGAAGTATCCAGATTCAGGTATAAATCGAGCCGTTTCTGCTGTTTAGACATGATCCTTGATAGACCATTACCATCAAGCATCCATTCAAGCATTCGAGTTGCCTTACCGTACTCCATGAGCCGCCAAATACACCAAGTCATAGTTATCATCTGCGCTATCATTACCCAATATGCGTGCTTCTACTACGATCTCGCTCTTGCTGTCCGGCTCAGCCTACTTGGCTCTAGCGTCGGGGCATTTGTTGCCGTCTCAGCGAGGTCTCGACCATCGATTTGAAGGAAATGAAGCCAACGTATTCGGCACCATTGAGCTGGATGGCGATGGTGACTTGCAGAAGCGAAGAAGGGTCGATTATTGTGAGCCGTCTCCTATCCCGCTCCTAGGGAGGGGGCCACGACTTGTGACATCTTTGAGACGAATATCTACTAAACGTGAATAATAGGCATACGGGATCCAGCGAGATCAGGCGTGTGCGTTGCTCTTTCGGGTGCAGTCAGCGGCGTTGCTTTTGGAATCGCCTCACTGTTGAAATCGGATTCCAGTGGGAATGACTGCAAGGCTCACAGTGGCTCAGTGGACAATGTTCACTGGACTGTCTACGCTCAAGGGAAGCACTGTGATACTACAGCTCAACTCAGCACCATTGCGGGAGCCATTTCCGACTACCTTAGAGCCCAGGGTGGGAATGTTTGCGGTGTGCACTGGTGAGTAGATCTCGGGGTTATTTTCTACTTGTTTTGGCTACTTTTAATCCAGAAGCTTTCCTCTTTGGGCCAATATAGTATCTAGAAGCTTCTGATGTCCCCATAAACCCACTCGAAATGGTGATGACTGACTCCGAGTTCTCTAGTATTCGGTTGACTCACGGGGGTACCTGGCAGGGTTATGTCACGTTGGGTCCAGAGGATGAGGTTCTTGACAACTACTATTGCGGTTCCGCATACCACTTCGGCAATTGTAAGCATTAAGAGCGGTGTCCAAGCCTAAGGACTTATCTACTCTAGACTCATAAGTCACCTCGAGGCGAAGCTGGAACTTCTACCCTAGCGAGATGGCTTCCAAAGAGTCATACTTGGTTCCCCTTTCCTTCCATTTTCTATGACATTCGTGTCGGAGGCTGGGGGCTTGGATATCACGGTGTAAATTACTTTCCCTATCATCTTAGAATAAACTATTTCCCAACTATTACTTATCAATCGGCATGCATCGATCTGCAGTGTTTCTCTCGCATTATATTTTTGATATCCTTTTCTTACATTCAGTGCTAGACTTGTTATTCTATCGACTTTGCTATCGAAGAGTCATGTCATCGCTTATGCCTCTAGCGAGCAGGAACCTAGGAAATAATGTAATCAACGGCTGGCAAGTCTATCCATGCGAACTGTATCAGCCTGACTCGGTAAAGGCACTATTATTGTCTCCTCACTGTCACGGAACTAAACCAAAGAGAGGGCTGCACGGGCCCCAGCCTAGTCTATATAAACTAACCTGGTCGATCAGCCTACTTAGCTAGAACTTCCCTCCTTGTGCAATAACAATAAGTCAACCCTGGCATCACCAACAGTAGGAACTGTGGCACTCACTAGACATATGGAGGGCCTACGCAAAGACACACATTAAGAAGGCCGGCGATAAGGAATCTCTGTCGTTTTTATTGAGCAACTGGAGGCGGGCCTCAAATTGCCTTGAAATAGATGAGCTTCGTGGTATAAATCTTGAAGACCGAGGACATTGAGATCTTAGGAAGCGTACGGCAACGTCTAGGATCTAGGGCGAGCTTATTATTCAGACCGTGTGGCGGGCTGAAGCTGATTGCTACGCAATATAAGGTAAAATGGTATGATCTCAAAGAATTATTAAGACGAAGATTACTAGACGCGATTATTGACTATCATAGTGCCTCCATTATCTGTATCAACTATCTCCGGAGAGAATTGGAGCACGCATATCGAAGGGCCTCGATGTGAGATAAGAGATCTGGGTGCCATTCATCACCTATCTGCCGATCGGATAGTCAACCCCTCATGTTTCGGACCCTAGTCTGTTCCCTATATGATATATCGCTTGGAGCACCTGAAGGGTTCCCTCTCTACCTTTTTAAATACTAATTGACCTCTATCTCACAACGACCTAGCACCGCCACGATGGCTTCAATTGTACACTTTGGTGTTCCGGGCAAAGGTTGGGTGTACTATCAAGAGAAGAAACTATACGATCTTACCCGCAATGAGCCGGCGCCGTATTTCTCTTTTGGTACCACTCAGGGTCGGCCGGATACGACTGTCATGATAGGTTCGAAAACAGCGGCTCTTGTCGTCGTTGACATGCAGAATTTCTTCTTGCATCCGGATTGCAATAATCATCCCAACGGACTTAAGGCGGTTGAACCAATTGTTGAGGTTGTCGCGAAATGCAGGGAGCTTGGAATCCAGGTATGATATGCGGAACAAGATATCCCTTTATATTGCTCGGTTCCGTTCCAGATATACATATACACCTGTATTTGGCGCTCTCGTGCTGCACTCGAGATTTCTCAGCAGAAAGCAACGGTATTGTGATGATCAGCTCATTTATACACGGTCAGCTAACCTATTCATCACCTTGCTAGATTATCTGGTTGAATTGGGGCTTGACAGAACAAGACCTTGTCACTATGCCGCCTGCTGTCCACAAAAACTTCTCTCGTGATCTAATCGACTCGAAAGAGAATGGCAAAAAGCCAGATGGTGGAGGACAAGCGCGCGGTGGCTTTGGCTCAGATATGGGCAATAACCGGGGAAGACTCCTTAGTACGTAACCCTTGAGGTTATTTCCCCCTGTCTGAAAATCAAACTGCCTCATTCGAGGACGAACTCTGCCTGAGAAACTTCGCATGTTCCTAGAAGAACATTCGTATCCATCACCTTTCAGGGGTTAATTGCTAACCCAAGATATTAACCTCGCAGTGGCTAAATCGTGGAACGCAGAGCTCTACGAGCCCCTCCTCAAGGTTAGCGATCAAGAGAAGGATATTTTCTGCGCCAAGAACCGGATGTCTGGCATGTGGACGGATGGCACGCCACTTCATAGTGTAGTCAAGGACCGCTTCCGAACGCTGCTGTTTGCCGGCGTCAATACGGATCAGTGCGTCTTAGGGACGCTCGTCGATGCATATAATCGTAGCTTCGATTGCATCATGCTGTCAGATTGCTGTGCGACACCAACGCCGGGAGGGCAAAAGGTCACTGCTTGGAATGTGTCGGCAAGTCTCACTATTTTCTGGGTGTTTCACTACTTGCCACGTCGGAAAAGATGACTAATTATCCCGACAGAAAGGCTATGGGTTTGTGGCGGATAGCAAGAGTTTCTGTGATGGTGTCGAGCTGAGAACAGAGGATGAAAAGTTGTCCCATGTAGGAGCGTCCGGGTGAAGCGTAGATATGAGGGGTTTGTTATAGGATTTCTAATATCTGGGCTAGTTTCTAACAAACATTTAAGAAATAAATGATAGGCGGCTAGATGTCCTGAATGACCGCGAAATTTGAGATCCCTATTCCATTAATCTCATTGATGTAACGTCTTGGTAACAACGCTGACAGGTTGACGGGTTCAGTCGTAGTCATC
Source organism: Nemania abortiva (assembly GCA_022578505.1). Classification (NCBI taxonomy): domain Eukaryota; kingdom Fungi; phylum Ascomycota; class Sordariomycetes; order Xylariales; family Xylariaceae; genus Nemania; species Nemania abortiva. The sequence goes on from MU392545.1 coordinate 175,798, forward strand.
AATAGCTATGACGATATACTTAGAGATGCTTACGAACAGGGTTGGTAAGATCCGAGCGTCCGGCAATCCCAATCGGTTGAATTGAAGGGCAAAGGAACCCCAGTCTAGACCTTTGAACTCCTCCTTCTCCTCAGCGGCTGCCAGGGTCCAACCCCGAATCTTGTTTAGCCGCGGCACACTTCAGCTCATTTATCGCGGCGATGTCTACGCAAACTAGGAGGACACCCGAGAGACACGGCATGGAAGACAAAACATACGTAAACATGACAAAAAACAGGGGCTCCCGCAATTGAGCGCAAGAGGGTGATCGTGCGCGAGCATAATAACACTCGTAGCACGCTCCTCTGCTGCCAGCAACTTGCTACGCAGGCTTGATAAACACCGGTATAATTGATCTCCAGCGATCGTCAGCGATCATCAGATAAGAGAAATGACGGCCCTATTCGTTCTCACAGTATGGTTACTAGCTGTCGCTTCAGCCTATCCGCCGCTGTATCCCAAGTCGTCGAAATCGTCATGTCGGCCCTTCGGCAATGGCACGGTCAACATCGCTTCTTATCAACTATACCCTGAGAATGTGGACTTTGACGAGCAGTCATGCCTTCTATGGTATGTGTGAATAAGAAGGGGGGAACCACTGCTCGTAGAGTAAAGTTACAAGGCCACGACTAACGGGCTTGTAGTAAGCTTCGCCGGAGATCAGGTCTTACTTAGCAATGTCTTCGTCTGGAGCGCAGATGAGGTCGCTATAGTTTGAGAGGCCGACTCAGAGACGATATGATGTACTAAGAACCACCTATAGACATCGGGGCTCTCTACAACGCATCAGTAGTCGTCTATGACCCGTATAAGGCATCCGTAGTATCAACTATCGAGTTCGCCAACATAACGCGAACAGTTCCCTTCCACATCGGCGGCGTAGCGGTAAGGAGCTCTCAGTCCTATTTTCTCCTCGATCTGGGTTGCCTCAAGGATAAAAATACTCAACTACGGGCTGTGGTGACGCGGAAACGAATTTTCGCGCCTTCACAATACCCTCACACCACCCCTAAAATGGTAATAGCTGATTCTGTGCGTCATAGTGGGATCCCTATACCAGCAGCAGCAAGCATGGCGCAAAACCCGCGGACGAAATCACGATACTCGTGGACGCAGCACAGGCGCAGTACGCATCTTAGATCTAATCAATTTCTCCTGCCTCGCATACTCCTAACTCCATGTATACCTCCGCCATGACGCGCAATACTAACCCTAACGCCGAGCAGCGAAACCGCCGGCCGCGACGTATCAGGCGACAACTACATCATCCGCTGGGACGCGATAGCACACGAGATCCTCTGGTCCGTGAACCTGACAACCGTGACGCGCGGCCGGTACGGCGGGCCGCAGGACATCGAGCACGACGACCGGGGCAACATCTACGTGCTCGGGACGTATCCGGGGACATTACTGCGCGTGTCCGGCGACGGCAGCGCCGTGAAGGAATGGTACGTGCCCCCGCCCTCGTCCCGCGGCGGGCGGAACGGCACCATCGACCACGAAGTGCTGGGCTACACGGGCCTCGCCGCCGTCGACGGGTCCACGCTCCTAGTCAGCGATGCGCGGAACCGCAGCGCCGACGGCGGCGCGCTGTACAGGTTCGACATGTCGGCCGCAAGGGGCGTGCCGACGCTCGTCCCGATCGCATACCCCAGCGCGAACGCGTCCGCATCCGACGTCATTCGCCCCGGCGACGCCATCTACCTCCCGCCCAAGTACGACAACGAAGTCCTCTTGATCACCGAGCACGACGCGGGCGTCTCGGTGCTGCGATCGCGGGCGAGAGGGGCGGCGAAAGAGAACAAGTGGCGCAGTGCCGAGTTCTTAGGCCGCATACCGAATCCGCCCGACGTCGCGGCTAGCGGGGCGGTCGTGACCGCAGCTGTCGAGATCGCTGGTAGCGTTTTTATGGTCGAGGAATGGTTCACCGACCCGTTGGTGCCGGGCACGTCGGCTGGGAACAGGACCTTGTTCCCACTTGTTGACATTACTGCCCAGTTGGATGCGCTCGTCAAACCACGCTAGATGGCGAGTGTATCGTGGAGATTAGAGGGGCGAAAAGGAAATGGATAGTCTTACTGGATATCACTTTGCACTCTTGTTTCTATGAATGAATGAATAATCATGTGGGCTCGGTCTAAAGTGCCGGTTGGTTAAACACACTCTTGATTCTATTAAACAGTAGTCTGGTACTGATACCGATGCTGTCAGTCTCGTCTTCTACAAGCATCATCGGGACATCTACGAGATACTAGCCTGCGAAAGCTATAGGAAATCTATGACATGTCTCAACAGAGCGCGGGTTTGAAGGAATGCACATCTCATCATCGTGAAAGCCAAAGCCCAGGGGATATCTTCTACCGAACGCCAAATTTGCACGAGAGCTTTTCGATCCCAGACACCGACCGTAACCTTCCTGACTCAACGAGTCCAATTGATACCGAACAAGCCAGCTAGCTCCGATACGCTCAAACGACTCACACCCTTTCGAGCTTCGGGATTGAGAACATCACTGACAAGTTGTCTTTTCTTCTCCTGCAACGCAAGAATGCGATCCTCCACCGTCTGCTTGACCAGGATTCGATACGCAACGACAGGTTTATCCTGGCCGAGCCGGTGAGCCCGCTTGATAGCTTGGTCTTCTACCGACGGGTTCCAGAACGGATCAAGCAAGATGACCCGGGTCGCCGCATATAGATTCAGACCTGCATTACCACACCTCAAACTCACTAGCATGATCTTCACCTCAGGTTTCTTCATGAAGTCGTCGACAGCCGCGTCTCTGTCACCGCTAGGCATGCTGCCATCGTAGCGTCGATAATTGTATCCGTCGTCTGAAATGGGGATTTCCATCAGGTCAAGGAACGAGGTGAATTGGCTAAAGACAAGTATCTTCTCACTAGGGAAGTCTCGTCGCATTGTTGCAAGCAACTCCAACGCCTTGTCAATCTTCGCGCTTGTCTCCCAATCCTTTCTCAGTCCCTTGAAATACTGTTCCTTAGCAGCAGCGCTGCTCAAGCTTGACTTCTTAAGGGCGCCAAGCGTAAGTTCAGACCGCTGTCCTTTATCCTTACCCTTCTTTGCCTTCTTTTGTGGGTTAGCTGCACTTTTTGTAGCAGATCTTTTCCTCTTCTGGCCCGATGCGGTGCCACTGTCCTCGTCCGTGAGGTTATGGCCGCTGTCCTCGTTGCCATTCGTAGCGCCTTTTATTTGTTTTTTGATGTGAGAAGGCTTGGGGCCGTTCTCATTCATCGCTCTTGTGTCTGAAAGGCCTGCAAGAGATGAGCCCAGATTAGTAGTAATGGAGGCCCCTGCTTTCGGCTTCATGTGAGCGAAGTATGAATCGATGGGCGGCAAAGAATCATCAGAGTCATAACTATCATCCTTTGTTACGAGATGAGCAGGGTTTTGCTGGCCTTCTGGGTTAGGCTCACGGTAAGGGCTGCTTTCTAACTCCCCCAATGTAGCTGTTTGATCTTCCGTGCTAGATTTATTAGCGGAGCGCGGACTATCGCCAAGCTCATCCTCCTCATCGCTACTTTCATGGTCGTCGGAGACGATAAAATCCTTGAGGTTACCCTCTTCGTCTGCATCTTCTTCGTCTAGCTCTTCCTCACCTGAGCTGTCCGAACCGTTGGCCCCCGGATTATCAGGGAGATGCACCTCGCAGAAATGTTTGTAGCAAATCACCTGTTTCGAGTCGACATAATCATCACATCCTTCCGTAGGGCATTGTCCCATCAGTGCGCCGCCTCCATCACCCTCGGCTTCCATGCCTGGCTCTCGTACTGATACCATGTTTGAGATACAGTCGCCACAAACATAATGCCCGCAAGGATATATAATGACAGGGTTTTTCGTGTTTTCATGACACATTGGGCATTCGAAGTCACTCTGGCGTTTGATTCGGTCAACAACACGTTTCGCCAGCTTGCGCGCCAGTTTAGTCATCTCTTGAGGCGTCATGTTGACTCCCTCCGGGATGGCATGATCTCTGATAAGGTAAGGATGACAACAACATTGCCGGAGCCTGAGAATCAGAAGGAGAATGTACCAATAATTCCGGGTAACTGTGCCCTCCTTCAAGTACCTGTTCATTCGCATCTGCGAACGCTGTTCGAGGGCTTGGTAATAATCCAATTGATCTTGGTCGAAAACAGCCTCGACGGTGTGAACGGTCAGTTCTGGCAAGGTCAAGATAGGCTGGCCATCGACCATGGTCTTTTCGGTTCGACGCAAAAGGATGCGACCGAGAAGGACGTGAAGTTGTTTCATAGCCCTCGTCTCGCCCCCCTTGATGGATGTAAGATTTCGCCTGAAGTTGTCCCATTCACTGTATGGCTTAATACGGAGGAAACGAATAAGAGGGTAGAGTTCGTCGAGTCGGTTCATCAGCGGCGTTCCAGTCATACAAAGCCGATAAGTTCCACGGAGGCGATCTACAGCCTTTGAAGCCTGAGAATTCCGATTCTTGATGTTATGGGCTTCGTCAAGGATGATACGATGGAAAACGGCATGGGATGCTAGGAGCATGGACCCCTCGGTCCTTCGATTCTCGTACATCTGCTTCCACTCGTGGGCAAGGGTACCATACGTTGTTATGACGACATCGTAAGATAATAGCCTAGCAACAGTCATGTTCCGTTTTTTCCCGCTATGAAAAATAATTGTCTTGAGCTTGTGGCCGGGCTTCACCTTATCGTCGATCTCGCGTTCCCATTGGCGGAGCAATGATGTTGGAACGACGATGAGTGTGGTCTTGCGAGTACCATCTTCGGGTGGGCGGCAGAGGATTAGAGAAAGCGCCTGAATAGTCTTGCCCAGACCCATGTCGTCGGCAAGAATACCGCCCTTGTGCGGGCTTTTCTCCTGGTTAATCAGCCAGGTCAGGCCGACATGTTGGTGTGGCATCAGCTTCTTCTCTAAAGCAATCGGTTCCCTCTGGCGGTCCCATACGGGGATGTCTACGTCAGGCACATCCAAGAGGTTGCGAATAGCTTCCCGTTCCCTCTCGCCATATGGATCGTAGGCTTGAGGTATACCTCCGAAGGGCGGAATGTATAGATCATCATATTGGTCGGGTTCGGACTTCATAGGATATACTCCAGGACTGGTAGCGACCAAGTCAGGCTGAATGCCTTGGAGGGGATCGGGTATATAGCCATAGGCAGCCGAGGGAGCGAAGTTAATTGTAGGGTCTTGGATCTGAGGAATCTGGGGGAGCTGAGGGAGCTGAGGCAACTGAGGGAGCCGAGGCAGCTGAGGGAGCTGGGTGCAGAAGTTTTCTCGATGTTGGACGAAGTCGATGCTCTGGCACTCGGGAGAGCAGTAGACTGGAGTGTCGCAACCGTCGCTTATACACGAATAGCCGCAGTGAGCGCACGATGCATAGCGAGGCTCCGACTTAATTTGCGGCGGCGGCCGGCTTTGGCCGATGATGGGCAGTGTTATTTCTGGCTTGAACATCCTAGTAGTGGCCGGTGCCTGCGCGAAGTGGTTACAAATTTCAAGGGTCTTGTTTCTATGACGAAGCCATTAGAGATTGGGGTGTCGGAGGGATGAAGTAGCGGCAGAAAGGTGGGATCGAGGGGATCGAGGGGAGTCAAATAGTTTTTCTAATGGCAAACTCAGCCGTGTCTGACTGGACAGGTAGTGAATGCAAGGGAGGGCCTTATTAGTGGAATTTTTGAAACAATCAATAAATAGATGACTGTGCGCCTGCGCCTACATAAGGTAGGCACGCCTAACATAGGCAGGCTCTGGTGCCGATGTTACACCTGTTGCTGTGGTAGGAGGCAGGCTGTGGCTGTAGGTAGACGCGTTCTTGCCGTGTTATAGGTTCACATGGCATGTTTTATGGTTTACAGCTAACCAACCCGGAATAGGTACTTGCCCAAAACGCTTACAGGTTAGATAGATACGGGCTAGATACACCTACCTGCGCTAGCCAGCGGTAGTGTAGGTAATGGCACTGCACCGATCTACGTCAGTGGATCCTTCCCAGATTGGCGGGCTGTTTTCCGGTTGTACCTCCCGGCTGTACTAGTACATAGTACAGGTAGGCCTCCCTGAATTGCGTGGGGGTTCAAGGTTCTTTTGCGTTGCGAGGTCACCCGATTGTAACGGCCTGTTACTCTGCTGGATATATACTAATACCATTACTTGTACATGAACCTACGCAACCTGAGGAAGTAGGTTAGTACCGTCTTGGACGGAAAGGATGGGGGCCAAAAAGAGTGTGCTTAATTGAATCCATTGCGTGTTGGGGGCGTAAGATCGCTTTTGGACCAACCACAACCACAACATACATCTAGTAGACCTCGACTTTAGCAAGAAGCTATCTTCAGATGATGACAACTATCTGTGCGTGGGTGGCATATTCTAGTAACAATGATGGATCTTTAACTCTAGACTTAAGTTCGGCAATCGACCTACGGTGAAAAGTATGAGCGATGAGGAGCAACAAAACTATCGTCTTTCATAACCGTTGGATGTGTTCGGCGATGAAGTAAATGTGGTTTCTGTCATCGGAAGACTCCAAACTTTGAGCTCTATATGCAGAGTTCAAAACGTCCCGATAGCTCCTGCAAACTCGACGCCGGCAAGCCAGACTCTCTGGATAGTCTTGGTGGCGCTGATATCTTCAAGCGGATTGCTAGAAAGTAGTACGAGATCCGCGCGTTTCCCTGGAGCGATTACGCCTCGATCATTCAGGCCCCAATGCCTCGCCGCAACTGAGGTAGCAGCTCGTAGAGCTTCTACCGGCGGTAGCCCTGCATCGACTAAGAGTCGAAGCTCCTCGTGAAGGCTTATTCCAAAAGGCACCGTTGCAATTAGCCCTTGAACTAGGTTTGCATCCGTACCAGCGATAATAGGCACCCCAGCCTCCTTTAAACGTCTCACGGTCTCCTCTGCGGCGGTATAGTTCCGAGTTGCCGGCGATGAATCGCTGATAGCTCGCAAGATCGTGAGTGTTGGGGTAGCGACCTGCCCTGCGGAGGCAATACGTTTCGCTAGCTCAGCAGAAATCGGCTTGTCAAGCGGGGCATGTTGGATATTATCGACTCCGGCAGTTGCTGCTTGATTATACGCATCAAACGCAGATGCGTGGCATGCGACCGGCTTCCCATGCTCATGAGAGCTCTTGGTTAGGGCATCTAGTGTTTGTTGGTCCAAACCTGGGGACTCGGCAATGAGCTTGACGAAGTCTGGTCCCCAGGATACTGCATCATCGACCCATTGCGGAGCCATGCTAGCATTACTGATTAGACGATCCCCGTTACCATCCACGAAGACAGTTATGTTTCCATGTGCACTGCCAGGCGCAGCTGCTGGTAACGACCCTGCTATGACATCCACCAGGCCAGTATGGTTCTTCAACGATTGACAGAGCTGTGGCTGAAAGCAAGCCATTAGCATCGTGGTGGTAACGCCATACCGACTCAAGTCTTGAAGGTCGGTGATATTGTTCGGATGCGCATGCGCGTCTATGAAACCTGGTAGGAGGACACCGCCATTTCCATCAACGTGAGTATTGGTATCGCCACTGAGCCCAATACTCTTGATCGTTCTACCTTTGATAACCACCGTAGTTGCTGGAAGCAGTTGATGCCCATCAAATACTCGTACATTGTTGATAGCTACCTCATCGTCAGGATATGAGGCATTTCGTTGAGTAGAGCGGAAATTATTGTTCTCGGCTGCTATGGAGGTAAAGTCGATCGCCATGTTCACCCCTTCATGAGATGGACATGCAGCGCTGGGCGAGAGAAGCAATAAGAATACGGACAGAAGCGATAAAAAAGACATTTATAATTGGGGTATGTCGTTTATCTGCGCTGGAGGCGATGAAAAAGAGATCCTTACATGGCTGACGATTCTAGTGACTTTATATAGATCCCGACATCTAACTGAGGGGGCATCAGTGACCCCCTTCAATCCTACATATCCATCCTCCTGTAAAGGCGAACATGGACGTCAATTACAAAAATTCTCAATACCGCTAGTTAGTAGGCATCCCTTGTCGCGTCGATTGCGTATGCCGCGTATGATTCTGTGCTCTAGGTAGGTAGCAAGCAACGGGCTGTAATGCGGTCATTGAGAACCCAGCCTCAACCCAATCGAGTAACTGGTGCGATTCGGGACAAAATACCCATTTAAGCTGCACACACTTACAACACGGCCCGATCTAGACTAGTGTGTAAGCATGGCGGGATGTTGCATTGGGGGACCGGCAGATTGGCCGAGATCTAATTTTGTCTTAGTTAGTTTCCCTCTATTTCCGAGTCTAAGTGACCTACTATTAGGCTTGAAACTGCATCTCTATTTTGTTTCGCACGCCTTGGGTTATCATTGCGAGTCGCATGGCTGGTCCGAATTGAGACTAACCGCGGTCATTTAAAGCAACCTTACTTTTGTCGCAACTCTGGATCCCACGACAAAGACGGGCCGCCTAAGTCCGATGCCGAGCCGACCTCCCTATAGCTTAGGATGTCACGCGTGCAGGCGAATGAAGGTGAAGGTATTATTGACGGAAAGATAAAGTTTCCCGGTGTCGGCATGTGCTAATCAGTGGCCGTGCTGCCTCACCTTGTAGTGCGATGAGAAGAAGCCGCAATGCGGACGGTGTGCAAGGGCCAGTCGTGTGTGTCCAGGCTATCGTGATACTAAGCAAATAGTGTTCCGATCTGTGAACGCGGAACTTGCTTCCAAGGCCGGGACTCCGCGTGTGCCACGAAACCACACCACTATTGCGACTTCAAATCACGCAAGCCCCGTAGTGCCATTCGCACCGCGGCTCCTCACGCAACCGTCTGAGAAGTGGGATGCGAAGGCTATTTCCCACTTCTTGTACAATTACTCCTGTGCTCCGACAAGGGACAGTCCTGGCTACTTAGGGTTTTTACCAGACCTACTAGCCAATGGTTCAGCCGCTACCGGCTACCTCGAGTCTGCGGTACTTGCAGCTGGTTCTGCAAGTCTTGCCAATATAAGCGGTCTGGCTCATCTTGAACGTACCGCTGAAAGGCATTACGGAGAAACGCTACGATTGCTGTCAGCGGCCTTGGAGAATCAAGCAGAAGCTAGCTCAGACGCTACGCTAACATGTATTATCGTTCTCCAGATATATGAGGTACGCTATTCTCTCAGTGACAACTATTGAGCTCGCTCTATAATCATCATTTACAGGCAATTATTGGCATCAGAACTCTATCGTGTGATCCTCACGCGAGGGGTCTCGTGGAGTTATCACGACTACGCGGAACGTCTCGTCCTAGTACAAGTAGCGGTAACGAATTGCTCCGAATTATACACAGTAGAGTCCACATGAACTCGGTTGGTGGCCTCTTTCCTTCTCGAATCGACGCCCAATATGATATCGAAGCAGCAGATCTTCCTCCACGCCAAGTTGAGCTCTGGCGTCTCATTCGCGAAACTTCACAACGGTGTGTCGAGGCTCGAGGCGTAATATCGGCCTCTAGTCATGGGGTCTTGAAAAGCGAGATGATAAAATCCCTTGACCACGTCCTGTCAGCCTATATAAGCCTCCTTGATTGGCAGGTGGCCTTGCCGTCCAGCTGGCTCTACCAATCTTACAAAACATCTACCCAGGATGAACATGAATCCCAGCAAGACACCCATCCGGAGAAATACCACATATTCAAAAACATACACCATGGCGCCACTTGGATTAGCTTTTGGTGCACGATTATCTACGCATTGCAAATTCTCGTTCGTGTTTCTTCACTTCCTGTACTGCAGCATGTGCTCGGTCCAAGTTGGTATCAAACCTGGGATCTTAGAAAGCGACTTCGCGACACAGTTGACGACATATGTGCCTGCGTCCCGTATATGATGGCCGATGTAGACCAGTCGGGCTTGCCGACGGTTGGGAAAGACGGCAAGGCGTTAGGGTCCTTCATTCTCTTGCGGGGTCTATATGTAGCCATTTGTGTTGAAGAAATAGCTAGTGTGCAGCGAGACTACATTCTGGGAACCCTCTTACGGATTTCTCATGTGAAAGGGATCAAGTTGGCTTTGCGTCCGAGGAATAGATGGTTCAGCCAACATGGTAGCGTAGAGATACACGGCTAAAGGCAGATTTCTGGGATATTCCAATATCATATTTGCATTACTATGTCTAACTAACCTCATATTCTCTTTAAGGAAGATCTCTCGTATCATCGACCTAAGATTCTATCGAGCCCTCAGCAGGGACGATGAAGAAGGAAGCTCTTATTCTATGAGCACAAGTTACGTAGCATCACCTAAAATGATTATTAAAAAATTAGCTACATTGTATTACATTGATGCTATCGTCGTAAGAGCTCTCAATCCCTTTTGTTCCATGCGCGGCCGAGGAGGCTCAGTCTTGTTGCCTTCTCTGCCTAGATACAGTTGCTCCGCTATTTTACTCAAAGTAGCTGTAGATGTGCCTTTTCACACGACTGCTACCCAATAATTTTCGTAGCTGAGAAACCCTTTGCATGCGCGCGCCCACTCTAGACTCATGTGCTATAACTGAAAAGTGCCTTTGTAGGCCCTCAAAGCGGCAGGAGAGTCTAGCTTGCTGTTGAGCTCCCACCCAAATCAGGAAGTAGTAATGTGGAATTACTGGGAAAATTAAAGAGGATCGAACGATATCTTAGGTGGCGTGAAGTAAGGATAAAGTAAAATAAATAAGCTGCTCTTCTGACAACATTAGTGCCGAAAAGGAGAACGGCTAAGGCTTAATCTACGAAACGAAAAGCTTGGTCGCATGACAACAGGACACCCGTTAAGGATGAAAAGGGGGGAATCGCTCTTGTTATTCTTCTTACAGTGTCTATGGGTATATCTGGGCTTCCAAGGGAACGAGGGGTTACAACTAACATTATAATTCGAGATACACTTAAGGCAATTGTCAAGGCCCCGACAGGTATGGAAATAATTGCTGACGCCACAAAGGTGTAACCAGAGCCCACCCGTGATGGCGCCGGGAGCCGAATCTGTCAAGCAGTGAGGGAAGGAGTTGAGAGCGCCACGGAAGCCGGCACTTCTCGATAGTCCGATGACCTTACGGTCCCTGGCAACCTGTAATAGACCGGGTGAGTAAGGGGTATAGGGCCTCGTAGATACTTGTATACTTACATGATGCTACATATGATGTACCAGTCAGTTACGAACTTCGCTGGAAGGTCATGTTGCTATAGGAGGCCAACGGAGACAGCCGCATTTTGAAAAGGTTTGGAGTCTCGTACAACACAACATGGGTCATTCGCCTAAGTAATATCTAGCTCCGTAGTACAAGGGGTTTGTCGTCGCCAGTAATAGGGTAGATATGGATACTCGGTTTTCGGATAGCTAAAGCTAAATCAACCATTGAGGCCTCTACGATATTGGGAATGACGGAAACACCCTTACATCAGTTGCAGGATAGTCGCTCCTTACAAGGCAACGTGGCATGCGCCATGGCGAATCGAGACGATGGAAATACATGTTTATTGTAGCATCAGTGACTAGAACGATGTAAGGAAACATAGTCTTAGGCATTTCATCGTCTCACGAGCCCTACTCTGTCAGAAAAGCCTGCTATATTCCCTGCTTCTGTGCTTTCTAATGTATGGGCGTTCAAGCGGTCGGGCAGATTACCTAGCACAAAAGCAAGCAATCACCAGCAGCGCCAGTACGCCATAAACGTGTCAGCGCGGATATTCGTTGGTCGGTCGAAAAGGCTCCTCGGCAGGCATACAGGTGTGTAGCATGCAGGCGTTTCGGACCGCCTTAGGCTTGCGATAGGTGTAGTTACACGACCTGTCTAGTGGCTTTGATCCGGTTGGTGTTTGAGGACGGGCATTAGCTGGGCGCTTGTATGCCGTTTGTTTTCATAGAGCAATGAGGGCGTAAGATGCAAACCCCTTCTTCTTCAAGGGGCCATATTCATATCATATTATGACGAGTCTCCTGTTATCATAGTGTATTCTCGAACAACCGCGTTGTTATTTGTTTTCCCTCAGAAGTTCCTTCTCTCTTCATCACTTACTGAAAAATGAGGCCAGGGAGGGAAAAATCGCATGCGGATCGGGCCCCGCGTTATTGGCCACACACTGCCTTCAACCACATGGCAGATGTAGGTAGATACACTATAGCCCAACTCGGAAGCTAGGGCATCTAGCTACTTACCTGGTGTGGCAATATAGATGTGCAAGAACTGAAGATCCGGCTTGGGCCCACGTGTATCGGAGATTGGATCGAGAACGAAATCCTGCCTTACTTTGCACGAGCGAAGACTACAGAGTAAGTTTGTTGTGCTCATTGAGAAGTTCTAGACTCGTGTGAGATATAATTAATACCGAGGCGCTGAGTGGTGGCTGCATCAACCAACAGAAACACTACCCGCTGAGGCAGGTCGGGACCACAGCCGCTAGCGTGACACAGAGAGCTCCTACGCATGTACGATGTAGTACGCATAGGTTAGCTATGCTGTAGTGTAAACACCGTTAAATGAGTCGGCTAAGCCGACGCGTGGATATTTCCTAGAGGACGCCTAGAACAAAGTTTGGATGATTACGGCCCGTAACTAGTGAACCTATGTACATCAGCAGAACTAGCCTCTGAGTCTCTATCGTAACTGCGCATAGATTACTACATTGAGTCTTAGTGTAGGGTTCGTCCCATTTCGTGTTCTTCGATGGCGCTGGGTATTCTAGGCGCTCCACTAGTGGCACTTTTGACAACCCAGAGTTTCGGGCCATCAGGGATGAGCCAATTATATCGCCATTTTCCTCTTTGGGCAAAAGAGGTCTCAAGTAGGAAACACGGTTATGAGCGGTTCCTATCGAATCTCGCATCCTCCTCGCGCCTTATGATTTTACAGCTCGTAGCAGGAGAGCAAAGTGACAAATCATAGGCCTTCAAAAAGCATGTTATTTCCTATCCCTGCTCCTCAGATAGAATAAAGGCACAACCTCTGGGGCTTTTCCGTATGTATAAATAGACGCTCATAGTCTCTTAGGTAAGTGTAAGCTGCTAGACAGGATTTTAGTATGAGCTTAAGTAACACTTTATACCGGAATGGGGATAGATTTGGCCGATAACCTCGTGCCATGTGGAGAGGCTCAAGAAACCATCATGCAATTACTCCCCACAGGACGGTAAGCTCCGTAGTGTTAGAACCGTCAAAAGAACAATTCTCTGCTCGGTAAATAGTCTGGCAAGGAATACGGTACGCTAGTAAATAACAGAGGAACGGGGGATCACGTCCTTATGAGGATCAGAGAGAACTGGTTGATGGAAATCGCTTGCATGAAGCTGATCGCTTTCATTAACCCTCGTGTATGTAGGTAACTAGGCAAGTTAGTTAGTAGGTTGGGTTATCTTGTTGGTCAGAGTGGTGAGGTGTCACCATTCCCTAAGCGAATGGTGTCAACTCTCGGCGGAGGGAGTGGCTTGAGTCTGGAACTCCTGACCTTGAAAGTCGATCGCCGCAACCTACCTGTGCCTCTTATCTGCGTTACCAAGCTAACAAGCTAAGACGATGGTATCGAGCCTAGCGGCTTAGCCTGGTTTTTTTGGCGATGCTCCATCTCCCATCTCCATAACCCAGACTTAGACGACAATGCCTATGGGGCTGGTGGTGCTGATGACTACTGCCGTCAGCTGCCGGCGGTCTTTTGCCGGCCGCTCTCTTGCTAGTCTGTATCGTCAGATGAATGGATGGATGGATATTCGTTTAAGGCTCGACCATGTCAGTTGGCCATATAATTAACAATCTTCTATTCTGGGCGCTACCTCGATATGAAGTGGCCTGTCTGTCGATTCAACTTAACTTGATTTGGTCTTAGGGATACTGGTAGGCTGTTTGACAAATGCCCTATAAGCTGGAGATATATAACATGCACTTCCATATCTATGGCGCTGCCCGCATTGTGTTGGACAATGTCATCATCCAACCACGGCGTTGCGCCATCTGTCGTGACCATCTCACAAGTCCATCTATCTACACGACCTAGTCTACGCTATCAACTGCTGACTGTTTTCCCCATATGACATGCTACGCATAGATAACAGTAGCTGAGGGTCGACGATATAGCTCGAGTTGTTATTTGGCATTAGCATTGAGATTCAACAGTTTTGTACTTGTATCTCTCCCTCTTTAACTTCCTCCTTTCACAATATCCAACGCCGGATCCAGAAAGACACTGAACCTGCCTTTTCAACGACCTTGAGTTTACAATAATAACTGGATATCAACGATGGCTATGAGGTGGCTTATGGACCGCCTCTCGCCCAACTATGGGAGCGAATTAGTTACGGAGCCAGATAACGCTACTCGGACATTTCACCACTTCTCGGCCCTGCCTACGGAGCTCCGCCTACAGATTTGGGAATACTACTTTGATGTGCCACGTATTCATGTGCTCTATCAAGGGTCGTCGAAATCCCAACGAGGACTCGAAGAAACACCAGTCGCCTATGCCGATCTCACCGCACGAACGAATCACGACGTAGCTGCTAGTCGTCGGTTTGCCGCAGCTGCTATCAATCATGAAGCACTCGAGGTGTTTCTCAAGACCTTCGACTTCGTCCACATGGACTTCATGAGCCTGCCGAGCAAACATGTGAAGACGTTGTTCGACGAGAAGCTCCTGAATCTCGCCGGCCCTGAAGACCAAGACCCGGCTCAACCCCTCAGCATATCAAGAGACGTCCTCCGATCGAGGTCGGACCTTGCTGAATTCGTTAGAAACCCAGGTGGAAAACCGCGGGACATGGTCTTGCCCGGCGCCCATATCAACTGGGAAAACGACCTGCTCTACCTCACCGACAGTGGGGACGTGAACTGTGAGATGCTCAGGAGGGCGTGTAACGGGCCGATTGCGAGCAAGCTTAAACGGGTGGCCATGCTGATTCACGACGGCTGCAAATACGAAGGATTCCGTCGTTTTTACGGGCCGAGTGTCGACTTCCCTAAGCCGTCGGCGGATCTCAGCGAGATTATCCTCGTCGTGCGCCTGAGTAACCTCGAGGCCTCAAGGCATACCGCGATGGAGCGCGACGACTTCGGGTTTGTCCCGTACGACGCTATCATTCAGGGGGAGAAGGGCGGCAGCTGGGAGTGGATGCAGAACATGAAGCTGATTGAACGTCGCTTTGTGTACGTGGCACAAGTGCTACGTGAAGCCTTCCCGGGTCTCGAAGATCATAAGATCAAGGTGCGTTTGTGTGATGAGTTATTATTTTCATTCGCCATTGTGATTCGCACCCGTTTGGGGATCCCGCGATGCGTGATCCGGATGGTGTAATCTGCCTGCTACCCCGACTTCTGTTGATCCTTGCCTTGGCTGGCAGCTATCTAACTGTGATATTGCAGTGGGCCGTTGATATTGATTATATCCACCGCAAAGCGGAGACGCAATACTCGCGGACTCTGCGGTGACGAAAGCGAAACGACCGAGACGGAACATTCCTTCGTACTGTATCGACCTCACACAACCCGGAACCCGGCAGCTCGATTGATCGGCGCGACCCCAAAGGACACCATTAAGCGACGCGCCGATAAACCCCAAACTGGTGGTCGGTGCACGTATGGCAGCCCAGTCGTGCCCTGCGTGGTGTGATAGAGGAATGGGACACGGAGATGACGCCAGCGATTGATTCAAGCAATAATAGAGCAATTAAGACGACCCTAGCAATTTTGGGGTGATGCGAAGGAAAACAAATCAAAATCATGAGAAGCTGACTCTTCGATAATCCATTCATGGCAATAACATCTACCTAAGTAGGGAAAGGAGTATAATTACCTCTTCATGATGCTTCAATTAATCAATGACCGGCCAAATCCCGATCATGCAACAATTGCCATTTCGTATGAGATGAGTTGATATGTGCCTTCAAGCCCTCGACACTACCGTATGTCTCTGTCCTGCCGCTAGACTGAATAATCGGTTAGTCCGTGATGTTAGGGTTTGAACGACGATATTCATACACACAACCGAACTCGTTTGCGATATTTCACGAGCTCCTAGAAGGATGGATAGACGAACTTACCGTACACAATACACACCCCAGTCCTTTTTCGCAATGTGATTTACCTAGAAACCTAGGTGTGATCTGGAATCCATCTTTGATTATTACGGCCGCCTTATCTTCTGTCCGGTTCATGGCATTCCAGTCATAGCCACATCTGCACATGGTCCCCTCGATCGGCAGCGCCTTTTCTAGATCGACCTGGTACTTCATGGCTTCGGGACAGAAGACGCTGAAAACGCTGTTCTTCGGCCGCGGGTCGGAGCCCGCTGCGATTCGGGAATACGTGGACTGGACGTCGGGATCCCGGCGCTCTTTAGAGATCCGCGTCGGCGTTGGAGGGGGAGATGGCGGTTCGCAGTTCGTATTACTGCTATTACGGGAAAGCCGCTTTAGACTCGTTCGATGGCGGTCTGTCGGCGTTGGCTGTCGCTGCTGCTGCGGCGGCGGCGCCGCCGCGTCGATGATCTCGACCTCGTGGTGATCGATTGTTTCCTCCTCATCGTCCTTCTCAATAATCGTTGATGAGCGCGTTGGCGGCGGCAACACTCGAGGCATTAAGCGGCCAACGACAAGGCGTTGGTACTGTTTGTGCAGGGCGGCCACGCTAGACATGCGGACTGCTTCGGACACTGGGATGATCTCGGAGAGCGGCAGCGGCTGGGGGTGATCCCTTGCTTCGGCGGCTCGTTTCAGAGCCACGATGCAGTCTTGCAGACGCTCGAGATTGTCCAGTAGCACATCCCGACAAGTCGCTTAAATCGATTTGATCAGCCCAGAACGAAACGAGCGAACGGCACATACATGCAAGATAGGACAAGACAATGCAGGGAACGGGGCCTACGCTACGACGCTTACCGTCTCCGGAGGCGAATTCGTCGCCGAGCACGTCAGCACCGCTCTCGAACGCCTCCTCGATCTTGAGCTTCGACATGGTCAGCGACGCGCTCGCGGCGCACATCTTCATTACCCCGCGCTTCGGCGCGTCTCCATCGTCGCCGCTGCTAGCAGCCGTCTCGCGCACCCGGTAATGGTTGCGCTGCCGCTGCGTCTCCTGCCACCCAGCGTAGCACTCCAGAGCCGCGGCATACGAATCCGCGAGGGCCGCGACGACATGGCCGACCGTTTCGAGCGCCATAGACGACGGCCCATTCATTTACATTAGGCGGCGCCGGGCATGTCCGTCAACGCGGGGGCGGAGGGGCGGTTTTTTGCTATAGCGTAGTATGGTATGGTGTGGTATAGTATAGTATAGTATTGTATAGTAGAGCAGAGCACCAGAGTATAGTATATCGATACCCCAGCCAGCTAGATAGTAAGGCAGAAAGATGGTCTAGACTCTAAGCCAAGAATAGCGACTATAAAAGTAGCGCGAGAAAAGCGAAACGTCTAGGAATCCGGATAAATAGTGAAGGGTGCGGTCTTGACGCGCGCCTGAGATATTTTGCCGTCACTGTTGGCAATTCGCCAAGTATTCAGCCCTGTTTTTTGCTTAGTTTTTCGCTTCGTCAACACACTATACTCCCGCTAGAAAAGGTAAGTGTAGTAGTGTATTGTATGTAGGTAAGTAAGTAAGTAAATAGTGTAGACAGAACACCTAATCTAACCGACGCGTATGATATGATGATTGATACCTACCTGCATGCTGCAGGCGTGGGGCACCAACTCAGCCCCAGGAGAAGCAGCGTCGTGTGATCTATGTAAGTAGGTGCGTGCGTGTGTCGTCTTAGATAGATAGAGATGAACGGACGGACTTGGGTAGGTGGTAGAATTGGGAAAATGGCGGGCGTGGGGGGTTGCAGGAAGCAGGGGGAGCACATTAGGCGCCAAGTCGATGGCATACATAAATGCCCAGGGAGGCCTGCATTTCGAGCTCCCCGTCGCCGTGTCGTTCGTCCGAGACATATGAGTTTTTTTTTAGACAGAGAGACACTACTACCACGTACTACTCGGGCTGGTGCTATTGTCCGTGGCATGCCTTGCAAAACGACTAGTCATTTACCTCCACCTCTCCTTGATTAATTCCTGGGCGTTCGTTAGTGTGCTGTCGTTTTTATCTATTCGTCGAGGCGGTTGACCCCTGCTTGCGACGCAAGTTACGTATGTATGCTGAATCGAGGATGACTAAGTGAATATGTTGGAGGTGAAGAGCGAAGATAGATCTACCGGGTAAAACGACAAGGCAACCAAGCGTTCGGCGTTAGAACACCACGACGAAGTGATGCGCAGTATTCAGGTCGAAGTTCAACAGTAGACCGTCTTCGTGCTTTTCCCCTTCTGGAATGAAAAAGCACCATCCTAAATCCCAAAAGATTTTGAGATATACAGCACTGTCGCGTAGTCAGACGTCGGCCGAACGCACCGTTTGCGCCTATACCCATCATCGCCAAAGCTGCCGTGTTCGCTTTGGATATATCATAAGTGCCCGCCGCGCATTCGCATTCGCGATGAGAATGCGGAGCCGCTTGTCTACTTTACGGGGACGGGGTCCTGTAATTATCTAATTCGAGTATAGACGCAATGATCCTTTGTACTCTCAAAAGCTCGAGCTCTGTCATCTGTAAATCTACCAGTCTCATTTTCCGAGCATGAGTTCCTTCGCCATCGTGACTACCCTGGTCTTGGTTGCAGTCACTTTCATCATGGTCGAATTTCGCGAGATGCTCAGAGTTACCCTCTTTGGGTCGCGGAATACCGCATCAAACGGGACATCCTTTGAACCTGAGCGCGACATCCGCTCCTTGGCCGGCAAGGTCATCTTGATTACCGGTGGCGCCGGCGGTCTTGGTCGACAGACTGCTACTGAATTGGCTCGCTATGGGAGACCTGCTCGGATCTACATAGCCGACATCTCAATAGACGAATCCGCGAAGACCGCGCTCATCGATCAGATCACGCACGATGCCTACGACGGCAAAGACGACGACCCTTCTACACGCACCGCCATTCGCTTTCTCGACCTGGACCTAACGTCTTTTGCGAGTGTGCGGACATGTGCTGCCGAGTTCCTCTCTGAAGAAGATCGGCTGGACATTCTCATACTCAACGCCGGAGTGATACGCGTACCGCCCATACTCACGTCGGAGGGCTACGAGTTGCATTTTGGGCTGAACTACCTCGGCCATGCGTTGCTCACAAGGCTGCTTTTACCTGAGTTGCAACATACCGTCCAGTCCGGCAATGATGATGTTCGTATCGTCGTTGTCTCGAGCGAAGGGCATGCTGTTGCACCCAAAGATGGCATCCAGTATAGTAGTGTAAAGACAAATTGCTCCGAAATGGTACGTCGCTTTTGCTTCCCGGCATCTTGTTCATCACATCACATCACATAGGAGCTTTGGCGCTAACGAATGCTCCCCCCATTCATAGTCATACGCACAACGCTACGGACAGAGCAAACTAGCTCTTATTGGTTTGATGCGAGAATTATCCCGCCGCTATCCCGAAATTAAATCGGCCGCTGTGCATCCTGGAAGGATTCTTACGGGTATGGCAGACTCCTTAAGGAAAGAGAGCTGGTTCGCTCGAGTAACGACTCCTATCGCGCCCCTTGTTACCGTACCGGTCACTATTGGGATTCGTAATCATCTCTGGGTCGCGACGAGTCCTGGAATGGTTAGCGGCACGTACTATGAACCCGTTGGTGTCCCGGGGAAGACCTCGAAAGAGGCCGAAGACAAGGACATGCCGCAACGATTATGGGAATGGACGAGCAATGAGCTCAAAGACTTGGACGTGCTCAACTAGCGCGGATATTGTTGTATCTGTCACTCATAGGCGACCATGCAATAATATTCGCGGTAACCGTGACATTACACAGCATCAATATATATTCTAGGCGTCGCTTAGGAAGTGTATTAGATAGACAATAATTTAAATAGTATAGTACCTCCTTCAAGCAATTAATTTGCAGGTCTGGGCAGTATTAAGTCCTTATCGATTACTTAAGCACCTACGGTACATGGAGCTCCCCCCTAGCTCATGCTACTTATCGAACCTAAGGGACCTAATCTCAAGTGCGGGACAGTTGCATCATCCCCATCTGCGCCCCGCCTACATGCCTTTCCCTACGGGTTACGTAGCAAGGTAGAAGATCCGTTGGCAGCTCGTTTTATTGCTGAGATCTTGTTTACGATCTACCGGTATCTGCTAATAACCTGTTCTTTCCTCATCGGCGAGAGTAGCCACAGACATGAAACTTAGCGGAATACGAGGGGCTGGCAAGGCCGACTCCTGGTATGAAGGGGATCCCGACGTCTTGTCCGATCAGCTAGATGGCTTTCTCGGCGACGTACCGGCCTCCATTAACGACGCCAGTCTCCCCGTACCCGGGGCCAAGGTCATAATCGCTCCGTACGTGTTCTTGCGCCCATTCAGTGAGAGCCGAGCTGTATAGGTTCTGGGTTGATTGACTCGTGTTCTACAGGCACGCAGGCTACTCCTACTCGGGGCCGTGCGCCGCCTGGGCGTATAAATGCCTGGACCTCAGCAAAGCGAAGAGAATCTTCCTTCTCGGCCCCTCTCACACCTACTATCTACGCGGGTGCGCTCTGACCAAGTTCGCCCGATATGCTACTCCTTTTGGCGACTTGACCGTCGACGAACCGATCGTGCAGGAGCTGCGGGACACGGGCAAGTTCCAAGATATGCCAACCTACAATGATGTTGAAGAACACTCCCTCGAGATGCATCTACCTTACATATTCAAGCGCATCACCCAGACCTTCTCGTCGGCAGACCAATACCCCACCCTCGTGCCCATTCTAGTAGGCGACAACAAAGGGCCCGAGGAGAAGCAGTTTGGCGCATTGCTAGCGCCCTACCTCCAGGACCCAGACAATGTCTTCGTAGTGAGCTCCGACTTCTGCCACTGGGGCGATCGATTCAGCTACACCACGTACGCACCGGGATGCGACGTGAATAGTCTTACTTCTTTGACGTACAAGACGCGCAGGCCTACAGACCCGCCGATCCACGAGAGTATCAAGCTCCTTGACCAACTTGCTATAGATGCCATCGCTGGCGGCCATCACGATGATTTCGTCAACAATCTTAGAAAGACGAAGAATACAGTCTGCGGACGACATCCCATCGGAGTAACCATGGCCGCCCTGGAGTTGCTGGCGCAGGAAGCCCCCGATGCGGAAAAGTATAAGTTCAAGTTCGTGCAATACCAGCGAAGCAGCTTGGTGGAGATCTTCTCGGATTCGAGTGTGAGTTATGCGTCTGCGTATGCCATTGTGTGAGAGCGGCGTAGTGAGTTTATAGAAGCGTCTAAATCAATAGAGAAACAGGCGCTCGCTGCTCAAGCGCATCTAAGAGCCAACTTTGAACACCCACTTAAATTTATAAAGCCTAATCTACAATGCGATTATATATGTAGATTGTGTATAGATTTTGTAGACTTGATAGCTCATGTCTGTGCATCATCTGAGCGAGTATCTAAGATTTTGTCTTTATAAATGTTCTGATCAAGTAATTTTACTTTTGAGAGCCTCTTTCTGAAGTCGTGAGGGTTAGCTATGGTGTCACTCTTTTGATAACGCATCTATAATAAGCCACAGTAAAGCCTTGATCATGACTTCTCGACATACCGGGCCCCTAAGAAAGGGTTTGTCGCCACATCTATACGATCCGAGAAATGATTTTTGCGATACATTTATAAATAAGAATACCCACTGAAGTTAGTCTGTACCGTCAAGATCACAGCATGCACCGGGGCCGATGTCCTGCCCCGCAGTATTTATTTGGATGCCTGGGACGGCTTACCTAGCGCATGTCATGATGGGGAAACGCACTCAATAACGAATTACATAGCTTCATAGACGCATGTACAACCTCTCCTTATGGATTCATGTGCAGGTATGTCGTGGGGAACCTTGCGGCACGGAAAGCGGGCCAATAGGTAGCATAATAATACGTCTGCCTGCCGAGGAAAGATGGGGAGCGGGAGCAACTCCGTCGATGATATTGACGATCTCGCACGAATAGTGTCACAAAGGGAGCGAATTTGGTAATATTTGTAAATATGGTATACTATAAGTAGGCAACTATTTTACTCTCAGCATAGTAACAGCGGTGTAGCTCTTAGCGCTCACAATCTCGCAGCCTAATTATACGGCTAAGAATTCATCATGAGGCAACTGAACTTATTCGGAGCTCTTGGTTGAGTGCCGTAGTACATATGTACAATCCCGATGCTGTAAATAGAACGGGTACTTACCTTGCCAGACAGAATGAAAGCCGTCACTTACCTAGGTATGTAGATCGATTCCCGGATGCGAGCT
Organism: Nemania abortiva; assembly: GCA_022578505.1. NCBI lineage: Eukaryota > Fungi > Ascomycota > Sordariomycetes > Xylariales > Xylariaceae > Nemania > Nemania abortiva. The sequence continues at coordinate 198,132 of MU392545.1, forward strand.
GTTAACAGGTAGGTAGTACCGGTACTCCGCTCCGCAGGCTTCCGATCTACCTACATACTGTAGCTGTGCTAAGGACACAGCCCATGGATTGATTCCACAGCAGAGTACAGCAGTATAGCCGCGCTGTACTCGCATGCCTGGACAAAACCTTTTGTACTCTGTACATGTAAAGCTGAGTTGGCTGATAAGCTTACTTTTTCGTGTAGGTATCGAGGCGACTCAGCCCCAACCTCACATGACGCAGGACTTGAGAGCTACACATAGCTGCCACCTCTGCTGAAGGTCTGAGATAATGATCAACCTAGTAGTATTTTGTACACTATCTATTTCACCACTTTGGACCCCACGGAATCTGTATCAAGAAATCTGAAGCTCTCCAAAGGTTTAGGTAGGTGGTTAGCAAGATACATAAACGGCCGATAACTACTTACATAAAGACCCAATTAATGATTAGCGCGGTGGACAATTGGAGATGGTGGTGGCGGGAGTGGGCAGTGGGCAGTGTACAGCACTGGTGGGGCGCGACCTTGAACTTAGTGTGAACATAGGTCGACTAACGGTCGAAACGATTGGCTGCGGATTCTCAGGGGTCAGACATGCTGGTACACCAGAAGGGGTTCCCTTGCCAAAAATGGCAGCCTGGTACAGTTCCTCTGCAACAGCTGTAACAAAGACTCTCCTGTCCACCGTGCAGACCTGGGCCACCCTGACACCGATCCATTTCTACCGCGACCCTTTTTGACTTATTATTACAGCCTCCCTTCAACACACAACCAACAACTGGAACCACACATACGTATACTCCTCTCGCTCGGCCATCTTCGCTGTCATTGCTGCGTATTTGCTGCTCGCTTTTCCTGTTGTTACTTGTGCTCTTTCTTGTTCCGTTTCACCTATCAATAATAATATACGACTCTATTAATATATACACTACGGGATAGACGCCCGTGTTGCTGTTGGTAACCGCGCTGTTCACAGGAAACAGACCTAACCGTCAAGATGAGCGTGAGTGTTTCACCTTTTACCAGCCCTGTTTCAATGATCTGCAGAGCCAGGGACACTCGCATGCGGTTTAAGTTCCTCGCGCTGTTTATTGTCCTCTCGTCACACCTCACTTCCGCAACAACTCAATTGAACTACACCGATTCTCTTCAACATAAGCACAAGCTGACACGATGCCACAGTACGGGTACATATCCCCTTAGCCCTCGATCGCTACTCGCGAACGCTTTGCTTTCACTGCAAGACGAGATCTCTCTAACATGCAACTTACTATAGGTACGGTGGACAACAAAATCCCTTCGATGACCGCAATGACGCTGGTTACGGAGGAGGGCTACCCTCCCGCCCCAACTACCGCAATCAGGGGGCATCGAACAACTACAATGAATACGGATGTAAGTCGTAGAATGCAGAGCTGAAAAAGGCAGCGTGTTCTGCACAGAGAGACTAATCGTCGTCACAGCCAACAACGTCGAAATGGCTCCCCTAGCCCAGAATACAGACCCCTTCTCTGACCGAAACCCCAATTCGGCCCTCGACGAGATATCCGATATCAATAGTGGGATCGATACCATAGACCGTAATCTGGAACAGCTGAGGATGCTTCAGCAGCGGTCACTCGACGATGCCGACAGTTCCGCTTCGAGCAACACCAATCGACAGCTCGACCGGCTTAGTTCCGAGACGATGGCCCAGTATAGGTCGCTCACCGAGCGAGTACGCCAGTTGAAGAGCAAGCGCGAAAACACAGAGAGATTTGGCCAACAGGTGCGCCGTGTGGATACTCGGCTCAAAGATGCCATCCGGGCCTATCAACAAGTCGAGTCTAGCTTCCGCAAGAAGACGGAGGAGCAGATGGCCCGTCAGTACAGAATCGTGCGCCCCGACGCTACTGAAGAAGAGGTTAGGGCTGCCGTCGAGGATCAGACCGGTGGCCAGGTGTTCCAGCAGGCTTTGATGCAGAGCAACCGTCGCGGCCAGGCACAAGCCGTGCTGAACGCCGTCCAGGATCGCCATGCCCAGCTCCAGAAGATCGAGAAGCAGATAATGGAGTTAGCCCAGTTATTCCAGGACATGGACACGCTAGTTATACAACAAGAAGTGGCCGTCGGGAACATCGAGCAGAAGGCCGAAGAGGTTAACGTAAACTTGGACAGAGGCATTGCTGAAGTCGGTACTGCCGTGAACACGGCTCGGGCGACGCGAAGGAAGAAGTGGATTTGCCTGGGTATTGTTGGTAAGTTATCTACGATTGCGTACACCGCCCATTTATTCCCAATTAACACCTCAACTAGTTGCCATTATCGTCATTGTCGTGGCTATTATAGCCATCTACTTCGGTATCAAGTCGGCTGGTAACAAAAAACGGAGCCTGGACATGCTTGAGCTTGACATTCGCTCCCTAATCGATAATGATTCAGTCCCGCGGCTGTTGAACTCCAGAATCAACGCGGAAGCCAGGCGATGGCTTACGAGCACGACGACGTAAATGTAGTGCTCCCAAGCTGTTGCCACATCCGCGCAATGCGAGCCTTTGCAATGCTTATTCAAGCCCATCACAGCGAAACGCAAACTGCTTTGTTTTGTTGGCTCTAATGATACCCATAACCAACCAAACCAAATCCTACCAGCCAAACCTACTTACTCTTCGAGTTCTCTTCGTAACCCTCCTACATAAGACTCGTTCTCCGTAAAACTCGCTTTTAACTCTTGGTGCTTTTTGGCGGATCTAGATTTTGCTTTTGTCTCGTCTTGTGTCCCTCATTTTATGTATTTCCCGTCGTTTCCTGCTCGGAGAAGGGGAGTTCGATGCATTTTCGAGGCGTCTGGAGAAAAAAAATTGAATTTCAACATAACATGCATCTTTCTGACTATCGTGCTTTGTACTCTTAGTCTTGCTTACTCTGTGATTATTGTAAGCCCTCGGATACTATAAGTAGGCACGCGTATACACCGATACTTGAAATTAACAATCCACATGTTTGTAGACGAGTACATCACCTCAAAGTCTTGGTGTTTATTCATTTGCCAATCCGTCAAGCATAATATGGCAGATGGTTAATCTAGCATAAAGTTGCTACAGCGCTTGTTCGTCCAAGGACAACTCTGCTTTGCATCACTGGCCAAAGCGAGGCAGATGAGACAGAATTTCCTTCATTTCTTGAAATGTAAGACGAAACTCTTGTGCCCTGTCGTACGAGAGGCGGCTAACCATTGTTGGCTGTTTGCCTTTGATATAAACACGTAAGTTATCATACCGGGTCCGTCTCGTGTCTCCGGGCTATTAATAATCTACCTGACCCATGCATGGATAGACCTCGGCTCTTCCCTTCTTCCCGGCTTGATATTCTGCGATTACCTCCATTATCCTAACAACCGGCCACGAGCCGAAAACGCGAAATGATAGAGACGGTGTGTTGCGCCTGTGGGATTATTTGATCCCCTTCGCCGTGCTCTAGATTTAATAATGTGAGTCTTCCCTAGTGGGAGATGCTGTCGAAAACAAATTATAGCCTTGCGCTCCTGCTTGGTATTGCGAGATACCGTGTTCTCTCGCGTTCGTTGACGATTCGGTGAACCATGCACCATTTCTAGTAACCCCTGGTGAACCTGTATGATGAGGGGTTGAACAACATTAGTCACGTTTCAAATTCTTTTGTTTTTCCTCTACATGAGGGTTTAAGCTGGTGAGGTTGTATCCTCGGCAACCGCGCCTTGCGCCGCCACCTCCTCCTTGCCCTTCGTTTGAGAGGCCATCGTTTTCAGTCTGTCTTCGCCGGCGCTGACGACTTTTCGCAGGGTGATCATGCGTTTCTCGAACTCGTCCAGTGTGCTAGCATAGTCATCTCCCTCAATCGGCCGCTCTCGCTCTCGTTGCCCGCTACCGCTGCCGCTCGCGCTGCCCGGGCGCTGTCGACTGGCGTCGTCAGATATCCTTAGCTCAGAGGATGAACCGGTGGCGCTCGTCTCGACGCCTTCAATCCGCAGCATGAATCTCTCTGGGCGGCTACTGTTGTTGGTACCGGCGTCTCCGGCTCCACTGCGATTGCTGTGTCCTCCATCGGACGAGGGAGGAGATATCTGGCTGAGCTGGGCGTTCAACACGGCCCACGAGGGTGAGAGACTAGAAGCCCAAGCAACGCTGTAGCCGCCGTCATCATTGGGGGCCAGATCCAGGATCATGGCTCGGTTGACGGCCGCGGAGTCCGACCCTAGGTCCTCGGTATTGGCCTGTTCGCACTCGGCAAGCGCCTGGGTCAGAACATCGGGATCGTCGTCGCTGAAGATGTACCGCACATGAGGGTGATGGGTAGTCCGGGCGGACGTGTTCTCGACAAGTGTAAAGACGGGAGCGAAAGGAGGAGGCGTGTGAGGGCGTTCAGTGGTGTCGGGGGGGTGGTCCGCCGTCGACGGCCGATTGTCGGCAGGATCCGTCATCTCGAAGGCCGGTCGAGGACGAGAGACATGGGTATAGAGCGCTGAGTGGGTGTCGTGGAGGAAATGGGATGGAAAGATGAGAAATGAGAAGAAGGACGCATCGTGGAGCTGAGGCAAATGATGTTGTGAGGCTAGTGAGAGAGCTCACCCGATCGATGGTCACAGATGCAGACCGATTATGCATTACAGCTGCAGCTCGCCTGCACCCAAGCTGCAGGAGTAAATAGGCAAGAGTTCTGGGCAGAAGGTAAGTGTGCTTGCTGTACAGCAGTACATACCTAGGCAGGCTGGTACCTAGCTCTACCCACTATATCGGACGGTAAGTGGGGCCATGGTACAGCACGGTATCCACTTTGTTGGGGGCCGATTAACAAAGTGTAATAATCATCAGTTGGGCATCCAGCTAGGTAGGTAGGCTGTAGGGTGTAGGGAAAGGCTCATAGTATGCATAGCTTAGGTAGGTAAGCACAACTGCTCATACTCGATGACCATGGTTAGCTAGATAAACCCAAGCAATACGCTGAGCCCTTCTACTCCGGTCCCATAGCTATGCTGCAGCTCTAATTTCCTCGGATGTAATAGAATCTGTTGAGAGCGAGCAACACAGACTTACACCCTCTCTATACACTGAACAGGTATAATGAAATATGAGCCTCACCTCACACAACCCCTTCATACTATCGATGAGGTACAGCTCTTTAAACATAGCCAACCACCTTAGTCCTCTGGCAGAAGGTAAGGCCTCTTGCTTCCAAAATAGCCGTACTAGTGTCCCTAGGTAGGCTACATTGTCTAGAGCGGTTCGTGGGCGTCTTCGTGGGCTTCTTGCTGCTGCTGGCCACCTGACTCGTCCCACTCGAACTCTGTGGTAGTCTGTCAGCATGAATCAAGGTATACAGCAACCAAGCATCCTTACTTTGCCTGCACATGGGACATTGCCCCTTGGCCGAGTCTTGCTTAATCCACTCCATAATGCAGTGCTTCGTTGGCGTCAGTCGGAGATTCATATGACCCGGTTAGAGGGGGCTTAGGTAGGGCAGTCTACTCAGATACTGACCATGTGGAAGTTGTGACCACATTTCCCAGACACTACAACGAGGAGAGAAGACTGGTTAGTTATGCCAAGAACAAACCGCATAGCCAAAACGCCGAATAGCAAATAAATATCAAACATCGCATAATAAAAAACTCACAGAGGCTGCAGTCGTCGCCGGGATATTTGCAGGTCGGACAGGTGCCGTCAAAGTGAACCTGGCAGATACCACAGACATCGTCCTCGGGGAGATCCCATCGCCAAGTCGCAACCGCATTCCACTTCTTGATCTTGACCTTCATAGTTATAGGAGCCGTATGGCTTGGATAGCGGTGGACTCTCTATTTATCAAATAGACTTGGGTTCAGTTGGGTGCAAGATTGTGGGTAGGGTAGAGAGGCGTTGTGATTTCCTATTTGTCCACTCTAATGGGTACTGTTATTCTGTGGCGCGTCTAGGTAGTACTGTACCTACCGTATACGTGCATGATAGGTATATAAACCGGGACCTCAGCACTCTTCAAAGTGTATGTTGAATCCGCTTATCGGAACGGTTTGCACGCCCGTAACCGACAGATTAACTAATATACGTAGTAGGTATCGGGTAGTTACGATGATGCCCAGGTAATAAGAAGCACCTTATCTGCCTGTAGATTAGAAGGCTCGTTTGTAGGTTAAGTACCTAAGGTACACACACGCGCACCTCTGGGGGACAAATGACGGAAAGCAATTCACGATAAGGGAAGCACTACAATCAATAATCGTCATATTGTCATATTGTCATATCGCTATATCCTCACCCGCACGCACCTCGACTTCTTTGCCCCTTCTTATCTACGTCCCTATCCGCCTACCTCCGTCGGTAGAACTGACTGACTGACTGACTCTATGCCAACCACAAAGAAGAGCTACCTAGGTAGGATAGTGTCGCCAGCAACTTTAAAGTCGCTTTAAGGCCAGCCAAAGCTAAATTGACATGGTTACAAGCTAAGCTCCCCGCATCATTGCTTGAGGTCCCTGCATACTCTCTCTCACTCTTTTGTTCCCGAGGGTCCAGTGCTCTGCTCCTACGTCTCAATCCTGCTTTCTTTGTCGAACCTGACATACACTCAAATACTTACGATACCCGTCATCCAACCTATTCTCTTCACTACTCAGCACCAATTAATTTCTATTCTCGTTCTCCAAGAGAGAGTTGTTGAGCCGTAATAAATCTCCGATATATCTATCGCACGGGTAGTCATCATATCAGATTTCGACCTCACCCACCCACTCATACATCCCTACATACGTACATAATAGTACATCCTCACCGGTAGATGCTCCATTTGGCGCCGAACCCCGGAACTCTGGACCCTCTGTCGCACGCCATATTGCAGCAGCACCGACTTCGCCGACCCGACACCCTCACCACGACCCGATTCGCCCATCCGCCACCAACCAGCAACTCCACCCATCCCAGCCCGCCATGGCAACCATGGCCATCTTCCGCTCCACGAGCTCGAGAGCGGCTCTTCCTCGACAGCTCCTCCGCAGATACCAACTCGGCAAGATGGACGCCCGCCGCGACCTCTCATCCTATCTAGTCACCCCCAAAGAGCTGGCCGACGCCCTCAAGACGAGTCCGCCCTCGCTCATCAGCACAGATCCCCGCGTCATTCCCCTCTGTGCCTCCTGGTTCATGCCCAACGATTCCCGCTCGGGCATTGAGGCTTTCCACGAGAAGCGCATCCCCAAGGCCCGCTTCTTCGATCTCGACAAGGTCAAAGACAAGCACTCGCCCTACCCGCACATGCTCCCCACCGCCAAGCAGTTCGCCCAGGCCATGAGCGCTTTGGGTATTCGCAAGGACGACACCGTTGTCGTATACGACTCACACGAGCTCGGCATATTCAGTGCCCCTCGCGTCGGCTGGACACTCCGCGTCTTCGGCCACCCCAAGGTACATATCCTCAACAACTTCAAGCAGTGGGTTGAGGAGGGCTATCCGACCGAGTCTGGTAACCTCTATACCATTGAGTGCAACCCATACCCAATCCCCCAGCTCGACGAGAGCAAGGTTGCTAGCTACGAGGAGGTTCGTGAAGTTGCTACAGACTACAACAAGGAGGGTGCCGAGGGAATACAGATTATCGATGCGAGACCCCATGGTCGATTCACCGGCGAAGCCCCCGAACCGAGAGAAGGATTGTCCTCCGGCCACATGCCGGGCTCAATTAATATCCCCTTCAGTGACGTCTTGGACCCGACGACCAAGGCATTCTTGCCGAAAGACAAGCTGAGAAAACTATTCGAGCAGAAGGGGGTTGATCCCTCAAAACCCATCATCTCAAGCTGTGGCACTGGTGTGACAGCAGTCCTCATCGACACGGCTCTAGAGGAGGCGGGGTACGGCTCAACTGAAAACCGCAGAGTTTATGATGGCAGTTGGACGTAAGTAGCCTCAATCCAACAGAGTAAGCCCTCTTCTATCCACAGCGCCAGCTAACTTAGATATGCCAATAGGGAATGGGCACAGCGTGTTGAGCCTTCTGACAGCCTCATCATCAAGGACCCTCCAAAGGAGACGTAATCTAGGCCAAGAGAGAAGTGACATTCACCAGGAGATTCCCTACTTTGACTTGTTGCCCAAAAATAAAACTTGAAGAGGATGAATGAACGATATTGTGAGATACCCGTCCTGACTTTTATGGCGTTCGCTTGTTTGTAAAAAAAGAACTTGTACTATTACTATTCTAGGGTGCGAAACTCTCTTACCCTTTACCCCCCGTTCTTGGCCACCTTTGAACCTCTCCTCTATGATTTTAGAGTGTAAAACATGCTAGCTCTCGCAGGCAAAAATTGGCAGACAAATTGTATCTTTCTCGTATGATCTCCTCCTCTAGCGGTTTGAGGGTGATAAGGTCCTCTGTCCATCGGCAAACATATCTCCACTCATAGTCAATCCCACTATTGATGGCCTCCTTGTCGTATACATCATACGTATTTTTCTAGGCTTAATCTCCACTAGTCTTTTACGTAGCAGTAATCAGCAATGAGGTAGAACTCTGAGTACACCCGAAAAGTTAAGCCAGGCCGACCTAGCTAATTAGAGGTCGTGATGTCCTACAATATGTGACATTGGAAAAGCTATCTCATATTGCTTCGTAAAGCAATGGAGTATGAGCGATAGCAATGAAAACAACCATAGAAAAAAATGATTTCGAACTACCAACCTTAAAAAAGGAAGGCTCAACATCTTTAGACCAGGAAACCCCGAATGCTTATGGCTCATCCTTCGACATGAAGTTTATCCTGCCGGACTTTACCACTCGATCATACAGGTCGAATATGGGGCGTCTGTTGAAAGGGCGTGCACATATTGGGGCCAATAACCCTCTGGCAGTATCTTGAATAGAATAGAGGGAGGGTTATTCTTGATACCGAGGATCTCACGACGATCATATGTTACATAACCACTATCTTGCCCCCATTACCACATAACCAAGCTATAAAATGTTAATAGACATTCTTACTATTCTTGAAAGGCGAATTTGTTTGATCTAGCCCCGACGTCGAAGGAATTAGACAGAGGAGAAGGAGGACTCAGGTAAAGCTAATTCAGCAGCTCGTAATAATGATCGCGTCCACCACATTTAACAGAAAAGCAACGCTGTAAACTCATAAAGTGAATTAACCAGTATTTATAGTAGTCTGCGACACCAACTATTCACGCAATCGAATCTCGATATATACAACCATGCCAGATCTTCCCAAAATAACCTTATTCCTTCAAAAGTTATCCCTGGAAACCTGGCGGCATATCATGGCATATGAAACCGGATGCTCTCCCTCTAGCCAGGTATCTCGTGTCCTCATATTCTACAATGCTTCGCTAGCGAAGAACCTAGCCTCAGCTTCATAGGGCTAGGAATATAAAAAGTTGAATCACGTCCCATTAAACTAAAAATATGACCAACCGGTATCTAGATTATACCTCTCGAGGCTTCTTTTTCTGCCGATTTACCCAAATAAATCTGTCAAAAACAAGCAGGCGTTTATCAATATTTCAATACTGTCACAGGTCCAGTACACGTATAGCTAACTGCAGACAGTCAAGTGCTCGACTTGACAACGTTCTACCTTTTGTGGTGTTACGGTATGGTGTGCAGTTCCATGACAAGTCCATTTTTAGATTCAGTGCGTTCTTGTCAAGTATGCGTATTCTGGTAATTGTGAGTTGCATCTTCCGTGTAATAACTCTAAGCGATCTCTGAACGCCATTAACTACTATCATAATGCACGTAGCCTAATCTAATTAATTTTCATTTTCTATGTAATTTCATCAATGACATCCTTTAAAGCAATATCGTGCCCTCTCTAGCTTATCTCGTACTTCCGTGGAATAGAAAACAAAAGTGGAAAAATAGAGACCATGTTAACTGCATAGGCGCCTTGTTTTGATAGGCACCCTATTAAAAGCTTCAGTCCAAAGAACGTGTGACCCCTTTTTTTTTCTTTCGTTTTGGTTTTCCCCCCCTATCCCCGTCTAAATTCCCTGATGCTAGGTTGTTTAATTGTTAGCTTAATTATCCTCATGCTTTTTATCTTTCCCGGTCATCTTGCCTGATCTAGCCTGTTTTTCCCCCTTTCCACGCTCACCATACGTAGACTGGGCGGATGCGCTGCCATCGCGGATCAGCGGACTTTAGGATCGTTGCCGCCGTCGTTGGAGCCTCCTTAAAGTCCAACGCCGGAGCCTCCTGCCGCGAGCTAGGGCTATCGTGTAGGATGGCAGGATGTAGCATTGTGGGAGCACCTGTTTCCCCATCTGGCTCGCGCCAGGCTAACATAGATGCTACGGTCTTCATAGATAACGAAGGGCTACCATATGGGACTATGCCGGACGGATATATGTACGACGTCTGCGAATCGGTAGGTGCTGGACTCGTAGAATTTGAGGCCGCCGGTTGCCCTGGAATGGTAGGTGAAAACGTCCCTCCACTAGGTGGTGATGGGTTGTGGTCAGTCCCGGTTGGAGTGATATTGCCGCCTGATCCTCCAGAGGGGCTTGAGGCAGTTCCGGACGTCTGAGTACTGCTCTTAGGGGTCTGCGTACCGGGGCTCTGATGGCCTGGCGCTACGCCACCGGCTCCACCAGGCGGCAAGGTTGAACTTTGACCCGGAGAAGCGGGAGAGGAGTTGATTGGGGTACCTTCATTCGGGCCTGATGGTACTGATGAACCTGGATTCGTGGTGATCAGGCTGCTGCTTCTATTCACCGTAGACGTTACCTCTGATATATGCTCACTGCTTACACTGTTGCTAGTTGGTGTGCTCCCAGTAGTCGAAGCTAATGTTATCGAACCGGTTGGCAACGTAGTGGCTTGACTAGGTGGTATAGTAGGACTGGGACTACCACCGTTGCCCGGAGCAATGCAAGTTGGATCTGTTGATCCTGGCGTGCATACACCATTGCCGGAGGAGGGACTAGACGGATTTGTTGGGCCTATTGGGCTTATGGGTATGGCTGGGCTGCTTGGACTTGCAAAGCTCGTTAGACTAGTAGGCTGGCTCTGACTAGGTGTCACACCACTTCCGCCAACTGGTGGAGTACAAGCGGGATCCGTAGACCCGGCCGTGCAACTGCTTGGTACGTTGCCCGGTGTGGATGTTGAGGGCTGTCCATGACCTGGGGCTACTCCCCCTCCACCGAACGGTGAGGTGCAGGTTGGGTCGTTTGATCCCGGAGAGCAATCTACTAAGCTGGTGTTTGGCGTGCTCGTGCCAGATTGTGTCTGGCTTGGGGGAATGTCCTCGCTACTGCTGGTTGTGATACAAGCTGGATCACTCGATCCAGGTGTGCATGTGGCAGAGCCACCGCTAGATGGCGGTGATGTAGAAGGCTGCCCATGCCCTGGTGCCACACCTCCCCCACCAAATGGAGAGGACGAAGATGGATTATTAGTAGAAAATAGACTTCCGGATGGAGATATGGAACCTGGCGGATTTCCTCCACCGGAGGGCGTTGGTCCTGGTGTCTGACCCGGATTACTGCTGGGGTTCCCACCACCCCCGGGGGGACTTGTTGGAGTAGCTGTACTTCCTTGGCCTTGACCTGGTGATGTAGGGCTGGTACTAGGGTTCGAATTGCTGTTACTAATTGTCTGTGTGCAATTGCCATCTACTCCAGGAACACATGGCCTTGAGCTGCTGGGCATACTGGCTGAAGACACTGTCGTATCTTGGTCTGAACCACCAGGCCCGGTAGGCGTTACACTCCCACTGCTACCGCCAATAGGCGTCGTATTTGGTGGGACCATAGTTCCCTCTGATGGCATGGTACTTGGATTCTCGCTTCCAGGGGTTGTGCTTGAGCCTTGTCCGTGGCCCGGTGCAACTCCTCCAGCACCATTAGGGGTTGAGCTTGAACTTCCCGAAAAACCTGGCGGATTCTTACTCGGGTTACTCGGTGAAGTTGTTACAACACTCCCACCAGAGTTGTTAGATGTCGGATTGGTGCTTGGGCCAGTCGGTGTGATTTCCGTCCTAGAAGAGGGAGGTAGTCCTCCATTTGTTGACGGAGTGGGTAGAGTACCCTGACCAGGTGCAACGCCGCCACCACCGTTCGGGTTAGGAGAACCGACTGGATTGCCTGGGCTGCCTGGATTACTCGGATTACTGGGGTTGCCTGGGCTACTTGGGCTACCTGGATTGCCTGGACTGCCTGGGTTGCTTGGGTTGCTTGGGCTTCCGGAGGGACTGGAGGTGTTGGGAGAACCTGGAGTGCTTGGGGTACTTGGGATATTAGAAGTATTGGGAATGCCTGGAGTATTTTGAGAACCAGGATTGCCCGGGGACATTGGAGTATTGGACGGGCTAGGAGTGGCATCTGGGCTCGTAGAACCACCTAGGGTACCTGGGATGCTAGCGGTTGGACTACGGCTCGACGTAGTTGACAATGTGCCTCGACCTGGGGCCACACCCCCTCCACCGAAGGGGTTTGTTGATGGCGATGGGAAGTTGGGGGGTAAAGACAATGTGATATCGGGAGGCAAGTCGCCTAGGGGCTGGCTCGTAGTCTTCCCGTACCTGCTGATGATGTCTTCTACATTTGCGTCTTCAGGGGGAAAGACGACTTCTGGGGTGATTATCTGGGTTTGGGCCACGCCACCAATATCTAACTCGAGCACTTCTGGTGGTATGTTGGTAGGCGCGCGTGGCTGAGGCCCGGCACTAGCCCAACCATATGGTTGGCCATCAGGATTGTAGCAGCTCAGTGCGTTCAAGCCGCCACACATTTGTGTGGCATCCCCGGAGCATGGAATCGAGCATACACTCTCGTCCATTTTCTGCGTGCCATTCAAAAAGTTTCCACAGAGACAGCTGTTGCCATTTTCTGTACCCGCCATGATGAAACCTCTAATTATGCAATGTTGTATGCATGCCTCGTTTGTGAGGAGGTCTAAACTAAGAATATCTGCCCCGAGGGCCCTTTGATTAAGGTCGTTCGCCCAGCAGCCGCAATAACTCCAACCAGTGACTTTCTCTGGAGGAGGAGGACTTGGCTGGCTCGGCGCAGAACCCCCCGGAGTTGATCGAGAAAACGAAGTACTAGTAGCGCTAATGGTGCCAGGCGTGGCGGCTGTGGGCGTGATGGAACCTTGACACGGCCCAGAGGTTTGGACGGGAGCACAGAACCAGCCACCCTCACAATGGGCGCATGGCCAACCGAATCCACAAGGAGCAGGTTGCGCCGGAGTTTGAAAGGGAGGGCAGAACCAACCATCAAGACAGTCATGGCACGTGTAGCCAGTTCCTGGACAGGGGCCTTGCGCGCCGCTGCCTTCCGGTGGAGTAGGATTAGCATTTGGACAATTACAACTTGCTTGTGATGCCGTGGTACACGGCTGAGTCATAGTTTGGTATTCAGTGACGGTAATGACTCCGTTAGCTTCAAACCCGTTAGCTCTATGGTAGATTATGGAAGCAAGATCTCTAGACCTACCACCGGTGATAGTTGCTTTTGAAATGCCGCCTGCCTCGGGACGGGCTGAGGCAACCGTTGACAGTGGTGTGGACGGTACCCCGCTGGTTGGTCCTGGTGCTGAAGAGATAGCCGATGGGAGGGAAGACGTGGGCATAGGGGACGCTCCGCCAGTAGGCCCAGGTGTTGGAGAGCTGGCTGGTGACTGTACCGGCGATGGCTGTCCACCAGACAGAGAAGAGGTTGTGCTGTTTCCCATTGGATTAGAGCTGGGACTGCCAGCGCCACTAATGGTAGGAGTCGTCAAACTGCTCTGGCCTTGAGAATTCTGGGGTGATGAGGTCGATGCTGCAACCGTATCTAAGCCTCCCGTGGTAGCAGGAGGAATTGGAAATATGGTACTCGCGGAAGCGCTACCAGTCAGTGTGACATCCGAATTAATCAGAGGATCAGTTGCAATCTCCGAGGAAACTTGGGCAACCGCAGAGGGGATATCTCCGCAGATCCCGACAACCGTGGCGAGGATACCGTCGAGAGGGGTGACGACACCACAAAGATTTTGCTCAACTAGATCACCGACGAGGGAGAGAGGGCCGTTTGCAGCCCCAACAATGTCCCCGAGCCCACTGCTGACGATCTGGCTGAGGTCTTGCAGAACAGGCGAGGGTAGTTCAGACGATAGGTCGGACGCGAGCCCGCCAATGATGTCGTTGATTTTCGAGTCGAGAGAGCCGAGTAGCCCTCCCACTTGGTTGAAGGCGTCTGGGGCATGTGTCTGATCGTTGGCGATCTGGTTACCCAAAGAGGCAACATCCGTCGCAATGGCTTCTGCGGAGGAAATAACGCCAAGGGCCTGCTTGGTTATTTCTGCGATGATGCTGGATGCTGGGAGAGGTACGGCGGGGTTAAGGAGATCCCCAATCTTGCTAGCGAGACTACCCAACTGAAGCCCCGTCGGTAAGGGTTTGGCAGTAAGGGAGGGCGTAGCCTGTCCACCAGTGACAAGAGGTATACCACCCGAGGACTGGGCACCAGGTTCGTCGAGTATGGAGGACAGGCTGTTGACGTTGGCCGTCACTTGGGATAATAATGAGTTTGCAACGTTCGTAGGAATGAGAGTCCCTAACAAGCCGCCAACGACACCACCCCACCCAAGCAAGCGTTTCTCGTGAGACGGCGCTAGGGGTTCATCTTTCGAGGGGAGGCTATGTTTCTGGAGCGAGTGAGAGGCGTAGGTATTAGAGAGAGAAATGGTGGCGAAGAAACCAATGGCGAACAGAGTAGCAACTAGGAGGCATCTTGCTATGGGTGGAGCGTGTGATTGAGATGGCATCGCCTTCGCACGAGACACGACTAAGCCGACAAGACAAGATTTCTCGAAACGAGTGAGGTGGGTCGGTATATGAAGAGTTAAGATGGAGCTGATGAAGCAGAACGTTCAAAATTGGGCCAAAATCGAAGTCCAAAAACACCAAAAGCGAGGGGATATGAGCCGGAGAAACGTGAAGCCAAGTGGATCAAACAAGTACGGAAATGGAGAGAATGGGAGAGGGAATACCTAGCAGATGCGTCTTGTCTGGCTTCCAAAGTAGAGAGAGTTGTCCATTCTGCCTGCCCTATAAGGACCTGCGCTGGCTCTTTCCGTCGCATCACCGTCGCCTTCGTGGAAGTAGCGATATAGATAAGATCCAAACGGGGGCAATAGAAGGGAGGACTACTTGGGCGAGGGCAAGGGCGACACCCAAGTATCGAGGTATCTGGCGATTGCTTTATTTAGTCGTTTAGAATAAACATTGACCGTCATCGTCATTTTCAAGCCTAATCACCGAAACCAACGAGAAATGATCATCCCTAGACACTATTTATCAATAGACATAAGTCATGAGTCATAGGTCGCAGGTCATGAGAGAGAGCACGGAACAATAAAGGTTAAAGAGAGAACTCGAATGGTCAGAAAATAGGTGCTATTTTTTGCTACCTCAACCCGATGCCTGCCCACCCGGCACCGATGCAATTTAACAAAGCCCGAAAAGAGATCCACGCCATATGCCCGAAACTGCCTTTCTAATATTTCTTGCCTTCCCGGAGGGTGTCTGCGTATTCCTCGAGGGGACTGCGGACGAGCTTCGTCTCCTTCCACAGGTTGGGTGTTAGGAAACCGTAGCAGTTGGAGATAGCGGCGAAAGTAGCCTTCAGGGTGTTCTCTAGGGTCTTGGTGGAACCGGAAGAGGAGGTATAGGCGTCCTCAATACCGGCGAGCTGGAGGAGACGCTTGACAGCGGGGGAGGCGACGATCTGGGTACCACGAGGGGCCGGGATCAACTACGAGGAAGTCAGTACCATATCCCATACAATACAATGAATTGCCTTTTGCTCGACATACCCTGACTGTGACGGAACCGCACTTTCCACTCTCCTTGACGGGGAGCGAGTGAGGCAGACCGAGGTTGGTACCCCAGTAACCACGTCGGACGGGGATGACGCTCAACTTGGCAATGATGATGGCGGCACGGATGGCGGTAGCAACTTCCTTGGAGGTCTTGATACCGAGGCCGACGTGGCCTTCGGAGTCACCGATGATGACAATGGCCTTGAATCGGGTTCGTTGACCGGCACGGGTCTGCTTCTGAACGGGCTTGATCTGCAGCGGGAGAATAGCTATTAGCACTTGATTCGATTCAATTCTACAACAGTCTGTGTGCGGTAATTCCCGGCATGGGGCGCCTATTGCTCCTGTGGCGCGCGGATGGGCAAGGATGGATAATCAGATTGGAAGTCGTACCTTCATGACCTCGTCCTTGAGCTTGGGAAGGAAGTGGTCGACAATCTGGTACTCCTTGATAGGGAGAGAGTGCAGGTAAATCTCCTCCATGCTCTTGATCTTGCCGGTCTTCACGAGACGGCCCAGCTTGGTGACGGGCATCCATTCCTTGTCGCTGTCCTTGGGACCACCACGTCGACCGCGTCCACGTCCACGGCCACGGCCTCGCTCGCCGCCACGGTCACCTCTGGAACCAAATCCGCCACGGGCACCGCCTCGGTCGCCTCGGTCAGCCATGTTGTCGCTCGTATTAGGGTCGTGGGTAGAAGGAAGAATTGGCCGTCGGGGGAGGCTGTTGTTGAGCTGTGAGGTTAGTGCCGACCTTTTTGAAGATAGGCTGGGGGAATTTCGCGGTGGAGGGGATGTACCACACAATTTTTTAGCATTTGGTAGATAGGTAGGTTTGTGGGAGATAAGCCCGCGGCAGCCGAAGTGGCTAGTGCTCGCAGCTGGTGGCCACCGGGCAGCGGACCCGCTCTCGAGTACCAAGGTACAGTGCTGTAGACGTAGGTACCTGAGCCTGCCCCTCAACCCCGACATGTGTACCTGCTTTGGGGGACTTCGAGGTTCACTGTAGATTGGCCAATGAGATCTCGTTATTTGACTGCACAATTCCCAGGACGAATAGATGCGTACTTGTATCTAAGGAATCTTTAAAGCTAGGACGACTAACCAACAGCCTAGAGATTGCTATAATTAAGCAACATTTATTCGCGACTGTATCTGGGTCTTTCTTGAGGATATTGATCAATGCGTAGATCTCATGGCCTGACGCTATAGAGTGGTAGGTATATTACTTCACCATGATAGATATCTATCACCCATGTTTCTCAATCGGTATACAAACCCTGATAGATCGACCCCATAGATTTCGAGATTCCGCATGTCATAGATTCGCGGCACGGCCAAAGGTCACAAAGAAAGTCAAGTGGTACAGAGGATTTTTACTGGTCTGGTGTATTTACGTGCAGTGGATAGCACAACTATAAATGTGAAGAAATCTGCAATGACGATACCTGCACGAGGCATCGTCAAAGCGTACCCTGACGTCTATAGTGACCTACTTCCACCAAGAATGAATTATTCTCCCTCCGGGGGGTACCGATGCAAATGTCTGCAACCAAGTCATCTTCGTGACTGCGGTAGAGCGCAAACATGCGTCTGCAATTCCTCACCCAGCTTGAAGGGGAGTGACAAGAGGCAACTCTACGCATGCGTTTGCTCTTGTCGGTGAATCCATCGCAATCCGCCGTGCCCTTTTCAGGTAGCCCAAAATCCGTGAGCAACTATTTCTCCTTTTTTTGTCTCTCTTCCCACTATCCCTTCGGGTGGGCACGTTTGCTCGCGCACGTTTTCTTCTCTCCTTCCCTGCAATCTGGGCGTTTCTGTAAAAGGGAAATGCTGGTGGACGCCTGAACTCGCAAAGCTGAAATCAGATTTTTTTTGGGGGGACGGCATTCGTTCGTTGATTTGATGCAAGATGACTCGCGCAATGGGTATGACTGAAAAAGGAAATAAACTCGAATCAGGTCGCTAATGCCAGGAGATCCTTAACCGTCAATTTATGCAACATTCTTTTTTCTCCTCCAATGGTACACGTCGTGGGGTGAAATGGTAGCATTAAATACCAGGGTGCGTCTCTGAGAGGCTAGAGACATCAAAAGCTGGTGTAGTCTGATATGTTTATGGCCATAGATACGGAAACCCAGATGTAGGGCTCCTAGGCTACCATCTGGCCATGGTATTCGTCGTATGGATAAGTGGCATAGTGCTGCGGCTGTTGTCGCTGAGAGTATCCAGCCAAGTTATGAACTTGAGGTGTGGGAGTGACAGGACACCTCGGCGGCACATATTTGTTTGTAGGATCTGTTGCAACAAAGCACATCCCGTCAGGCGTAATAGGTGGTGTCATGTAACCGTCTGCGGGCCCAGCAGTAGAGCCGCAGCCTTTTTGCGGGGTGTTGTATATAGACGAGTGGCTCGGAGTTAATGTGGGCTCGGCAGGAGGGGAAGGCGGTGCCTGCTGGGCTCTCCTTGACATGGCGGCTTGCTGTGCCAGGAACTCAGCGAGTCTCGCAGAAACACGAGACAGATGCGGAGAAGAATACTTCCTCGATAGGGTAATAGACGGCTGGTGCAAATGCTGCGAGAGTGTTAGAACTGTGAAGTGTTCAACGTTGTCCCATGCACCATCGTTGACTTCTGGTCGCCCTAGTATCGCGCGTGCGAGGGCAAGAGAAGCCCGAGCCATGGTCGATGGCTTCGTTGAAACAAAGTCGCGGTGGTACAACGCAATTTCACTCAGGTAAGCTGCCATATGTTCAACCTCTCTGTCATCGGCCTCCTCAGCCACAATCAACTGAGTGAAAAAGTCAACGGTAGGATGACCAATAGTCCAGTCGAGGGTGTTCAGAACGTGCATCTCCATTTGAGTAAACATGCCAGAGTCATACAACCCACAGCACATATTATTCAACTCATTAATTTGCGGAACTCGGTCTTTCTTGTCCCCATACTTCGCAGCAATGAGGAGTGCTGCGCATCCAACCAACTGGTAATGCTGCTTGTACACTACTCGCTTCGAACAATAGCGGTCCAGTAAATTGATCGTCAAGAAGAGAGTCTCGGGCAGGAGAGCAAAGGCTGCATGGGCCTCAATGAGGAAATCAATCAGGTAAGGCCTCATAAACCATTGTATTTCTCGTTGCATATCGATGAGGTTGGCGTCAGGTAACGTTTCGTCCTTTGGTATCGCATTAGCTATCGTACAAAATCCCGCCTTCACACCCTAACTCCGAGACGAATGGGAACGGATGGCTTATTAAAACTAGAGAATCACTCACTTCCATGTGTCTCATATGCTGCATGATATCTTCAAGGTATTCATCACCGGCAAGGCGCGAGAGCTCATTGGCAATCATCTCCTGCCGGTTACGCGCCAATATCTTGGCGGCATCCTTCACGTTAATGCGCCGGGGCTCATCGGTCTCGATGAAGAAGTCGTTGTTGTTTGAAGCGTACGCCATGGTGATCGGAGCGTGGTAGTGATTGTTAAGAGAAGAGTATGAGATGGTTGGCTCGGAGGTAGGATAGTAACGGAAAGAGTGAGGGTCAGGTTCTCCAGGAATCTTGGTACGTGAGTAAGAGTATTAAGTTTGGTCGTCGCAAGTGAGCAGAAATGAGCGTATTATGCCAGGTGGACGGACCGTATCAACATTAGAGTATTAAAGAACGTGATGAACAATATCTTAAAAAAAAGGAATGACTAGAGGTCGAGTGTCTGGATGGTTGCCGCACAATGGTGGAATTGGGGGTAACCGGGGTCGGGGGTGGACCTTTTTAAGAAGAGTTGAGAGAATGGCTATATGGAGTTTTGGGTCAGCCCTAGAATCAGGTACGATTGTAGTGGATTGCAGGAGATAGATCGAGACAATCTGCAGGTACGACTCTTACAGACACAATAGTGCCCACTGGGGGTCAACTACAGGTTTGTGGGGGGTAGAAAGAGCGCCTGGCACGTAACAAAGGGTATGTCTCTAAGGGGTATTGGATAGGGAGTAGACAATAGACTCAGATATATGCAGACACATTCGAGTGCATGAGCAGGGACAATAACGTCGGCATCTAGGACGAGTTATGCACAAAAAGGGGTTCTCCCTTACCGCCACGATTAGTTGCCAGGAAATTAGATGATTTCTGGGGAACACGGTGGGAACAGCGAGTTAACGGGTCCCACGGGGCAAGCAATTCTGCTCAACACTGAGATGAGAAGCGTGAGTGTGGAGGGTGCCGCTGGAACACTGGGAACCTATCGGCATGCCACTACAAGGGAAGAGAATAAGTTAGAACTACAGCGCTAGGAGAACTGTCTGTTAGATAAGCTTGCTTCCTCTCACGTACCTCTACACCAGCGACGCCTCTATCACAAGGTAGGTGTCAAAGTGACTGGGCTCATGTAGGGCTTGTGGGCGGGATGCTCCAGTCAGAATCAGACTCTATGAATATAGAGTCCGAGACTGATGTGTCTGGAGTAGATCCACTTGATTGGGATGGCCAAAGTCAGATTCCAGGTACCGCGGGCTCAAAAGACCGGCGGAAGTCTCTTCTCGATAGAGGGATATCGATCGAGGAATGAGCACGAGGTATCGACCGATGGTTTGGGAGCTGACCAAAGGGCGGGTTGAGGTGGGTGGATATGGGGGATGGAACGAGCCGAAGGGAGGGAATGTGGTGATTGACAGATTCCTCGTCAAAAAGAACGAGACTATTAATTGCGAGGAATTCCAGCTAGAGAAGGGACAGACCGACCGACCGAGGGGGCGGATGGGCGTGGTTCAATACTCGAGGAAGAAGGAGTCCTGTTGTCTAATAAAGCCGATAGGGGAACTATCTGCTTTATTATCTCGTTCCTAACCTGCACTTCTTTTTTTTTCTCTTAGGTATACCAACAAGTAGCACACACTCTCGAGCTCGAGTTCTGTTCCTTTTTCGACTAGTGACGGGCCCTAAAGGTTTATCTCTCCTCCGTCCCTCTCCTTTTCATTGAGCAGGGAGTCTGTAGTAGGGAGATACGTCGAGAAGAAGGGAATGAATGGATCGGATGGAGGAGGATGAGGAGGTGAGAAGGGGAGGAGAAAAAAAGAGACGACCTCGAGTTGGAGGAGGGTGTAGGAGATGAAAAAGGATTGGAAGAGATTGGCTTTTGGGAGAAAAGGTACTTTAAGACGCCGGCGAACATCCACAGATACAATGTACCTACATCGATGTACCTACCTCTTACATGAGATAAGTGGGTGGTGGATGGATGGATGGATGATAGCTCGATGGATGAGTGGATGTATATAAAAGTACGCTACAGGGGGAAGAGGGAGACGGATGGGAGAGAGAACCACTGCAACTGCGCGCTGCGCTGCACGCTGCACACACCAACTGCAGCACCAAGACCGGGATGGGCCCAGCATAGCAAGCATCGTAGCGACAGGGGCTAGCGAGGAGCGCGACACGGGACAGCCTGTAAAATGCGAGAGATCAGTGATGGCTGAGATGCAGGTCAGAAGTACAGTACTGTACCTTCAGCTCCGTGTTGCTCGATACTGTACCCGTCTGGGTTTAGTTACCGCAACACAACCTTCGCCCACTTACAGTGTCGCGATTTGGAATCCACACGCACAGTATTACTCGCACTAATATGAGCCAAAGCCTGAGCCTACACACTGTATTTTTGCTTGTGCGCCATGCAACTGCTAACTATACCTAGTATTAACTATAGGCGATTTCTAGGCAAGCCAGACGTTATATGTACTATGTAGGTAAGTGTCTATCTCTTCTACTCACAGCTTCTCCTTGTCCCTCCTCATCAACCCCTTTGTCAAACATACAATTACATTAGAAAGCGGTTATGTCATGTAATCGGACGCTGCCCCATGCTGGCCAAGTAAGGCGGTATCAAGTGAGTAAGAAATCCTGCTTCAAAACGAATCCCAGCCTCACTAGAGTGCGTCCCTACTCAAGACCTTCACTGGCTACTAGTGCTACGCAAGCAAATGGGTGGATAATGTACTCCGTGTGGTTACCCGGGAAAAACTAACTGTACACGGAAAGATCTCAATACAAATCTGTCCATAAAATACAGTACGAATATGACGGGACACATTCTTAAATTAGGTACCTACCAAGGGCGGAACTTGAGGGTAGCCCGCCTACGTAAGTTGGCCGGCCCTACAGTATAAGAGAAGCGGCGGGCAGCTAGGTATCATGATTATTTGCATCCCTTCTTCTGAGCGGTGTAGATGATTAATTGCAGCTTTTATTTTAACCACCTACACTACATTCTACTTGCGAAGCTGGCTATTTTAACTGACTCGTTTTTGTTCGGCCGGAGAATGTGTGGTTAATTGCATGGATTCATGGCTACGTGCAGATTCAGGTTGTTACATACCATACCCTATCTAAGCCCACCAAAGAACCAGAAGCCTAAGGTTGCTTCCAATGCATAAAGTAATCGCCAATCTCTAAAACATCAATCTAACCATCACATGTAGATACATGGTTGAGAAGCAATTGGTGTATGCGTATGTATTGATTTGGTATGCAAGGAAGATGGTACTGCCGCCCTCAGGTAAAGAACAGTATGAGCTTCAAGTTGCAGTCTAAGTGTATGCATACATATTTATCTGTTGTGCCCATTCAGCAAGGAAGGGCCTTGAAGGATACACCGTACTCCCCGTACTCTGCGTACTACTGCGTACTTTTCGAGCAAACATGTCCATTGTCAGTATCCGTATACGGTCGAGCCAAGCACGCACTGTCGTTATGCAAGTCTGTTTGTATTTATCTAAGTGCTCTAGTGTGCATCATCTTAATCGGCCAAGACACCTCGAGAGCCTTGCTTTTTTGCTGACAATAGGTAGGTACGTAGACAATGCTACAAGGCCATTCAAACGGTGCTTTGCGGATAACAACTAGCTAATGTATGGGTAGTCGCACGATCTAGACTTACAATTCACTAGATTGCTTGATTGATTGATTGATGGATGGATGGACTGTTTGTTTGTTTGGCCTTAAACTTGTCCTTCTAGGGCCTCTTCTATTCAGGCCAGCTTATAGCCCATGGATCACGTACCTACAGTAGTATACCTACCTACCTACGTAGATAGTGTACCTACTGTAGGTGGTACATAGTTAGTAGCAGTATGCACGTAATATTACGCTCCTAAACCTCCGCAGCGGTCCGTGGATGGTACTATGCTACCTAGGTAGGCATACTACCGAGTGCTATATACACTGTACATTTATGCCCAATGTGTAGGTAAAGTGCATGCGGCTCACTCCACTATCAGAATGGGCGGTTTTGGTGGTTTTGGGTGTGAAAACAACTCACAACCTGGTGTCTGCGGTGCATGATCAAGAGTCGCCGATAGGGATGATAGGAGCAACACCCGTCACACAATTTCCGCGGCCGGATACCGACCATGCAGGCCAGGAAGAGACCTCTTCAGCATGCTCATGACTCCCCCACATGGGTTTGATTGGTACGAAGCGCAATCGAGCTCTTCTCCAGCCAAGGAGAGAATGGATTGTGTTTTCAGGCCGTCGCGTCGCCGGCAACCTCTGTTTGTCAAAATAGTCACCATGCCGTACCTTGGTCGCGTCCTATGCCAGAGGGGCCTTCTCAGTCACCATCCCATATCTTATATATCCTATACACACCAAGCGAAAGGAGTGGTAACAAGTACTTCGAACCCTGCGGTAGGGCTCGATATCCAGCCAGTTATACGCCAGATATATGTCGGCGCCGAAGATCCTTTCCGTTCTAGGGGCGTGGGAGACAAGATTGCAGCTGACAGGACTACGCTCCCTGGACCCTACATGTACTGTAGTGTATAAGCACACAGCATACCGGCGATTGCACCACCAGCCTGGCATTCAAGCAGATAGTTACACCAGTATGTCGGAACCGTGATGGAAAGATGTGAGAATCCCTCTACTACGGGGGGGTTTCCGGGGACCAATAGCATCCAGACGTCGGCAGAGATCTCCAACACGGCGTCGCGCACTGCATCACGCACAGCAGAGAGACGGCGTGCTGGTAGCGACAGAAGAATGGCAATGTTAGTGATGCAATGTAGATCGGCTCGCTGTAGACCATTGCGTTCGTGATGATTAGCTAGCGACTTAGGCCTAACTAGATGCCTGCCTATGTATGTATATACGTATGTACGGAGTAGTTCTCGGGTGTTTTGTAGGAACGGCCTAATGCACATTAGCAACGCCTCAAATTCTCTCTCTGCTTCAAATCATAGCAGCACGCTCGGATCCGCGTCCGCCGTGCACAGTAAGGTGCTGAACCGCAATTTCACGCCCACGCCATACCGAAACATGTCAGATCTCCGAACCACTTTACGCGCTTCACAGCGTGCACGCACCCACGCGGATACAGTACAGATCAAATTTGCCTACCCAGGTAGTACCGTAGCAGTGCTCGGATGCCTTGGGTACTGTCTTGCGTATGCGTATACTGGATTTGAACACCTGGCTAGCTTCCAGCAATTGCCTACCTGCCCACCTACCACCCAATCCGCACTGCACCGTTACCTACCGGCGTTAGAGTACCAAAGCTGGGGAACGCCAGGGGAATCCTGCTCCTGGCGTCGCTTCAGCCTTTACCTTGGGTGGTGTAGAGAGGCCCCGGAGCCTGCAAGAATAAGTAGGTACTGTACCGCAGGGCAGTTGGCCGACCCAGTCGGACCAGGGCGGCCTCGTCGTCAACAGCTGTGAGCCAATGAATCCGCGCCGAACGCGGTCTACACGACTTTGCAATCAATTAATCATGCGTGTCGTGTGTTGAGATAGGATCCATCCCGCTGCACGCCCGGCACAGAAACACACCTTCTAAATCCATCCTGCTCTGCCCTAGCACGCGAACGCTACATGCGACTAATTCGGGCTTGTCAGCTCATGACTCTGCCCCTAGCCACCAATAGAAGCCCTCCGTCCCGACCTGACCGGGAATAGAACAACCGCTAACTCAGCCTGAACAGGAGACCTGGGGAAGAAGACCCCGCAGGTCGTTACCTGTTGTTATTGAGGGCCTGGATTTGACGACTCTCAACTAGTTAGCTATGTGTCTACTAAAGTATGGTCAAGTAGTTAAGGTTAGGTAAGGTATTGATGTGGCCAAAAGCTTCCCAGGTTTTGTTTCATACATTGGGTATCTATCTATCTACCTACCTCGTTCCTGTAGGTGATCAAATAATACTACAAAATACCCAGCATTAGGTCCGATGCATCGAAAAAGAAAAAGAAAAAGGGTTTGTCGATGATAAATGCTTGCCCATGTATTGCTGCGCTAGTT
This sequence comes from Nemania abortiva, assembly GCA_022578505.1. Taxonomy (NCBI): domain Eukaryota; kingdom Fungi; phylum Ascomycota; class Sordariomycetes; order Xylariales; family Xylariaceae; genus Nemania; species Nemania abortiva. Next base: position 223,245 of record MU392545.1, read on the forward strand.
AATTGATCCCGTATCCCTAAACCAATTGTAGATAGCTACGCCGTACAGAAAAAGGAGACAATAAGAAAATATTGGCATTGTGGCTAGTGACATCGTTTTTCCGATCCACGATCCACGGCCAATTTTATCTTCGTGCAGCTCTGTACTACCGTTGGCTTGAGATAAATAGCTCCCGAGACGTCCCCTTTGAATGATGCATCAGAGATCAGAGGCACATTGCTTTCATACTTATTACACCTTGCCATGAAATTCTCGCATCAGCAGACGCCCTAACAACCTAGCATGTGAAGCGCAAATATGACAAGACAACAGGGACGGTACGGCCTTGCGTGACCGAGCCACAGCCCATCACCTGGGTTTTGTCTTGTCTCGTCTGGAGAGCCGAGTTGCAGGTGCGGTTACCGCACGTCAGGCATGGCATGGGCATCGCATCGCATCGCATGACGTTTGATCCCACAAACCACACCTCGGGTCGCGCCAATGGATTGTATATGATCATTGTCACATTTCGTGTCCGTCCCACGAGGCAAAGAGGGAAACATAGCTGCAAGGCAATTCTAGGCTCGGTCTCGCAAGTGCAACAGCCGGCCCTTCTACACAAAACACTGACTTCAGTGGTATTAGCCTGCAGCCGTTTCATACTTTAACAGAAACATAGCTAGCTATATGTACATAACCCAGGCCGTTTCCTCCGCCCATTCTTGCCTCGCGACCACGCCCGAATATAGCCCGTTTAGCCGGGTCGCCCAGCGAGAATGGTTTTCCTTTGAGTTTCAGAGCCGTTCGCTCCTCTAGTTCGAAATTAATGATAGGGGTCACAGCTGTGCTGTTGCAGGTAGAAGTTGTCTCGGCATGAGGGCTTGAACGGACATTTTCCAGATTGCCGGTGTTGGATTACCTACTTAAGTACTTACTTACCTATGTAGGTACACTGTAGTTACTAGTAGGTATTGAAGTACCTCCTGGCTTTTTAGCGCAGGACCATTTTCTGGGAGAGGTGATAGGCACATGGGAGCCAATGAACCGGTAACCAGATTCACATTCTGAAACCAATACAAGCATGTCGTGCTGTATCCCGCCTACATGTCCTAAGGACGAATTATTCGCTCCTCCATGCCGTACAAATAAGTGGCTAAAAGTTTGTTTACACAAGAGCTCAATGATATTAGTTAGATATACTCCGACCGCCTTCTGCTGCCCCTTATTATTATTATCGGCTTGTTTGTTATAAGGCGGGCGGCTCCGGTACAAGCCCAATCCGGCGAACCCTAACAAGTCGAGATATAAACTACCTCCATATACGTATAAGTTGCCTATTATCTTTCCAATAATTTACAACTCCGCTATCAAGGTAACCGGCAATTTTAATGTAGGACCTAGCCTCGCAATCATGTCAGCACGACGTTCTGGGTAACCTACTCGTGTGCTAGATGGCATAACTTTGCTTTTCGTATGTAAGTGACGAGAGGGCAATTTCAATTGATGTACTCCGTGCAGATGCTCGTTCCGCTGTGCTAACACACGCAAAAGTGCAGCAACGGGACACCTAGCATGATCTCAAATTTGGTGTTTCTCGCGCTTCAATGGCCACCCAGCCCTCTGGTATCTACCTGGGTACTGGTAATAAGGTCTAATTTCTTACCCCGTTAATGTCTATGTTCGGAATAGCGACGACCTACTACACTATGACGTACGAGCCGATCTGGCGTGGTGGATCCGGCGGGTATCGAGTTTGGGACCTTAAGCCCGTTCATGCCCGTCAGTGATTTCGCATGATATTCCCGATCGAGAGGTTTACGTCGATGAACTGCCCCGGCGATGAGCTGCCTGCGCGCTTCCCCATGAGAAACACTTGGTTGGTTGGCTGGCAGCTAGCGAGCGCATGTCGGCTACCTAGTGTTGGCATTAGCTGCATATAGGAGTCATGCTATTTCTTGGAATCAACTAATAGCTCGAATGGCATTTGTCGTCTTCTCGATGACGATCAAATCTTGTGATCCCTGGTTCTCGGTCTGCCTACCTACCTACCTTATTCGACCTGGCTGCCAGTCAGCGAATAGATAGCTTCTCCAAATTTCGGCCCGCCAAATGATGTGCGTCCACGTCTTTCGGCGGTGAACGCCCTCACGACTTAGTTCCAAACGAGACATGATCCAATCAACGCTCTTCGCCTCCAGGCCTTGAAAACAGGCTCCAAGCCTTGGACTGCCACTCAGCCGCCTCCCCGTATCTACGGTACGTAATTTCGTCTTCGCCAATAATAAATAGAAGGCTAATCATCAGTCATCACGTTCGGCTACTACCAAAGATGCAACAAGCCATACCAACCTTTCTCGGCCCTCTTTGCAGCGGTTGTCTCGGTATTGTGCTACCAATCCCTACGTGGAGGAATCGCCCAAGTTTTCACATGGAAACGAGGCAACGGCAAATCTGCCTTTTGTTTACGCCTGTGATGCAAGCCATATGTTCGATCCACTAGCTCCCGACATTTCGGGTGTCTGTGTGGGCGACGTGGACTGTGAAGGGACCTAGGGGATACAGGCAGCCAGTACTCACCTGCATAAGCTAGGGAGTCACTGTAGGTAATCTTGGTCGTTGGCGGGCTGACATCAATTTGATGAAGAAAAGATAAGCTGCCCGAAAACCTGCAAGAAATGCGCCCAACCCGAAACCTTCCAACCAGTGACATCTCGCGATGATAGAACTGATGAGACATCGGTTCCGGTTACCTAGTCGACTACACCTACCTACCCAGTTCATCTCCTATGGTTTTCAGCTGTTCAAACAAACCATAATCCCGTTTCCGACCCGAATTACACACCAGTTGTAAATGGTCAATTTGAAGATAAATGACGAGGTCGGTATCCGCCAAGAAGACTGTAGTATCTACTAAAATAAGATCTCACTATCATGACGCTAAACCTATAACAGCTCCCTTTCGTGGGATAGCTCCGATCGAGGTTGATCAACTACGGCGACCTGTTAGATTATCTATTCCCTGTGCTTACATAGTTGTCTCCTAAATCGCCGCTATAGGTGTTCTATGAACACGTTATGAGCTTGTTTCGTTATTCCTACATGTCGTCCTTTCAGATAGCTATGCGCTAATGGAAGGATACAATATGCTAAGGGCCCCTGACTAGACAGGGCTTACGCGTTTCTCCATCCAGTTTACTACACTTAATAGTGAGAACTATCAACTAGGTATACCTAGACATTAAGTTAAGCTATAATAGATTTATTTCCCGCAACCTAGGCCGTCCTTTAAGGGATTGATTGATGCCTCAGCTGTCTTGAATGAGAATACGGGTAGTTTTAAGAGTTCAGCTGACGCCATAAGTGAAGTTGGAGTGGGTAATCATCTCATAGTGCTGCTGACATTGGTGGAGGTCCTTAAAAAAGAGGGGATCTTGAGAAGCCACACAGGATTAAGACTGCTGCCCCGTCCCGGCAGGCTGGGACCACACAGCCTACCCTAATGCAACCTCACTGGCTAGTGTATGTGCCACCCACCAATTGCAATAGCCAAAACGTGTCGCCTATCTATATTGAGATGGCTTTCGTCGGAGGTTCAAGACGTTCCCGAGACAGAGACAAATGAAAAGCTTTTCTTCAGGTCCAGCCTGAATTAGCGCCTATAAACATTCGCCTAGCTAATACGCCTGTGCAACTAATTTTGTGCTTAGAACTATGTGAAAGATTGACCAGTTATACATTCGGTTCTCATTCATAGTCTTAGAGTGATCATCTACCATGTATAAAAAGGGGTATCCTCGGCTATTTGGTATACGCGTATCTTCAAGAGACGCCGTAACTTTATGTGCCTCCTATTCCTTCGTCCAGGGAGATACGCAACTGAGTACAATATCTACGAGCTTCCGCTGGATCATAAGTCTTTAAGCATTGTGAAAACAAACCGGCAAGCAGGCGCTAGTGAGTGATCATCTTCGGATGATTGACGCTCTCAGTGATATGCATTATTCGACGGGGAAGCACTGCTTAAAATTTAGCTGTGCTCATCGTAACTCACGAGTACTTGTGGGAGACTCTGCTTGGGTGTACCAACACTGCTGCTGCACCGGCACCTAGCTCCAACTAGGGATACCCCGGAAATTTCAATCATTCCGATTAACGATACCACCATTTGCAAGGTCCTCATACGACCTGGAGCGGCGTGGAAGAAACCAAAACTAGCCTTATTGTCTCGAGCACCTGTAAATACATACATCTTACGATTCTCGTTGATTACTACCAGGTTCTGCCGGTTTCAAAGAGGAACGTGGAGCCTCTAAATAGGAAACGGTCGATACTCCAGCCGGCCCATTTCGTATATGGCAATGCAGCGTCACATTACATACATGATACCTGGTCAGAAGCTATATGCGGAGAAACACTCGGCAAAGCAATTGGCAAGCTGGGACGGCTGATGCAAACCCCATGTGCTACGGGCCAAATGGCCGCGTCTGCAGTACTACAACGTACGATGCACCATGATCTTAATACCTCATCTGTATAGTTCGACACGGTCAGGGACAGGGCGGTCTTCGAAACTGTATCCAGCCTATGTAGGTGCACTCTTCTAAATATTCTACCTTAATAAATAGGCCGCATCCTCTCCCGCTCAAACCTTTATTGGTTTCATACCTAGAACGTATAATAGGTAACTCGCGATTTACAAACAAGTTAGAAAGGATTCACTGTTACATCCAGGCATCTAGGCCGTTTTGCGCTCGGATGCTCATAGTGGTAGACATATACGTAACTCACTGGTGCTCAGACGTGCGTAAATGCAACCACTTGGCGTTGTCGCTATGAATTGTGTCATGAAGGATTTCTCACTGCCCGCAAGACACGAAAGTCCCGACGCGTTGGTTACGCGACGCGCACGAATATGCGGGCACCCCGCCCCAGAGGAGTTCGATTCTGATTATAATTAGTCTACTTGGACGAACTACTAATCCGCCTTGGGACAATAGATCGCCGGACATGCCGTAGATGCACTAGCTACCCTTCAGACCACAGCTGAATGCACAACATACTAGAGTTAGTAGATGGTCATCTCTACACCGCGAATATTCCTGCTTATTATGGCTATACGCGGTAGAGACCGTTCATCCATGTCAACAGGGCGGGCTCATGCCGGCTAGGTCCTCGGCTTGGTGCAACACTTTAGAGAATACTTGGTACAGTAGTTAACAAGTGGAGAGAGAGATACATGAGAGTCACACTGTGGTACTCGAAATACTTGTTACCACCGCAACGCGATCTTTTCGACGAACGGCTCCCTCTAGTTATTAGACGCAAAGGCCTCAGATAGATTTTTTTCTTCTCTTCGGCACGGCTGCTCTCTAAGGTCCACACGGACCGGAGCTAGGAGGTACTTATAGGCTATGAGCCATGTGTAAGTGCTTAATGTGCTGTTCACATCTAAATTAGGATTGATGAAATACTATACCCACAATGATATAAGACGCGGGGACGACTGTACGGGGCCAACGAGTAAGTACCAATCTACGTCTGTAAGTAAACACTTTTCGCTATTCTTCAGCCCCCTGCTTAAAACAAGGCCGAGGTCCACCAAACTAGAGTTACCCGCAGTTAAGAAACGGCAAATACTACGATACAAAGGCACCTATTACCCTACATAGCAACTTAGCTAAAGTAGCAGGATGCACCAGCGGGCTGCTTCGCGCCCGGTAAAAACGCAAGTTGCCAATTGTGAGCTTGCTATGAGCCTTGACTCCGCCTTCAGGATCGGCGGCCCCCTTCAATTCCACTATTCGATACTCGGTTGCACGGCTCGGTCAATCATTCGCGTTGGCTTCTAGCTCGACGTAGGGTCATGAAGGCGTCTTGGTCAGCTGATCGTGGGGCAGTACTTAATAGGCTATAGGTTATGGTACGACAGGATGCCGTTAAGAATCTATATGGTCACAAGATGAATGTTTGACTGTGGAGGATTTTCAGGATAGTATAGTTATTGACCAACAGATTGACATCCGTTGGCCTGTTGGTTCAACAGAACCCGGTCGATCCTCCCCTAGATAGCTTTATTTCAGACGCTGGCAGTTAATAGTTAGGCACTTGGTGTTGCACCCAGTATCTGGACGTATGTAGGTATGTGAGAAGCTCTACCCTCGTAGTGGGACGGCTGACGTTATTGTGTCTGCAAGCGACGACTAGCGCTGCCGATACTTGCAATCGAGCAATGCCATCCAAGTTTAACACCGTGACATCGTTCCTACCGCCAGCTGCATAACACGGTACCAGACACAAGTCAACCATAGCACTACTACTGGGCAGAGAGGCCTAAGCAACTTGAGTTACCTAACCCGACCCGAAGACCGAGGGGCATTTCGAGCCGTTGTGGCGACGCTGGCGTTGGTTCCCCGCTGGCCCTCGGCCGTTTTCAGGGTCCAAACTTAAGCAATTAATCCATAGAGTGGAGGTGGAGGTTGCAAACGAGTTGCTTGTCGACAGTGTCGCCTTGTATTGCGGTCGGTGACGAGGCTCGACAGAAGGCATGTTCATGTTTCACTTGACATGCCATCGTTTGTGGCCGCGGGCCAATAGGAGGCGAGCTTTCACAGACAGCATCCCCATTTGGCAATAGGCCGCGAGACGTCCGGCCCCTCCCTTCTGCCCACTGTTCGCTGATAGGACGCCGTTGGCATGAACTGGCTGCTTAGCTTGTTTAGCATGGGACAATTGCGTGCAGGTTCTGTTGCCGAATTACCTAGTAGGTAGCATACGATTAGTAGCACTGTAGCGTAGGTTCCCTCATGTATGTTCCCCCGCCCGGCGAATCAAAGCTATTTTAAACGTCAAGAAATGCGTTCCAACAGAGGCTAGCTACCTAGGTACCTGCTAGTCCCGTCGCCAGCGCCCAGACGGGCAGTCGGTCTCGAATGATGACGAGATAGCCGCGGCAGCGCCCCGTACAGTGAATAACGCAAAGAGCTTAATCTGCATTTCTCCTTGACTCTCTGCCGCATTGCCGGCTCTATCTATTACTTAAGAATTGTCGAGAAAGAAAAAAAAGATTTTTTTTTCTCTTTTGATCTCTCTTCGGTGGCATGACAACATGGCCCCGCGTCGGCGTGGAGAAAGAAAAAATTAGCATTAAGAAAAATTACAGAAAGACCTAAGAATTTGGGAAGCTAAGCCAAGCCAAGATCGCAGTCTCGTCGCGTGCTCAACTAAACATATGGCTATTCGCGATAGACGTACTAGTAGAGGTAGGTAGTTTAGCTATATGCTATTTGCAGGTATATACTAATGTTGATATGCTCTAATCGGGCTCTGTGGGGTCGGATTTATGCATGTTCAAGGGAACACTTTACGCGTCTCAATGTTTCTTCTCGTCTCCCCCCTTTTCCTTGGCGCGCCGGAGAATTTGTAAACGTCTTCCTCCTTCCGTTCGCACCAGCCTCTCATTATCACCACCATCGGCATCATGTTTGTTTGCCTTGCATGTTGCCTTGTTCCTACGCCATTTCGAGTCTAGCGTTTAGCTTTGATGCGTAATGTGCGATTGGGAGAGAAGCAAGACAAGGAAGAGACTGGAAGAGATGGGCGGAATCTGCTACATCCACCTGCATATTCTTGCTCGGTTCCAAGAGGTCTACAGCAGTGCAATATCATTCACCAAATGTCAGCAGCTAGAAAGCTAAATCGCATAGGAGCAGCATAGCGCAAGTATCTACGGTATTCTGAGGAGTCTTGTCATCTCATGCTGACTTGATGTACATCCGTCTCTAGAAGTCTCAGCGCCCTCGAGTATAACGGCGTCGCCTTATGAGCATAGAGAGATTGGCTGCTGAAATTCTAGATCGGCGAGCCGCTAGGTTATACCTCGACATGAGGGAAGCCACTCGGCCGGGACCACTGGTCAAAACTTTACAACTGCGGAATCTATTAGCATATCATTGCTTCGGCTTCAGCTTCTAGGACTTTGCAGAGTCCTCATCGCAGTTCTCGTTAGCTAAATAACTGTCGACTAGGCCGTTCAAGCGCCAGTGACTGCACCCACCGGATGGAAACACCAGCCTTTCCATTATATGTGTGACCATCATCTAGTTGAGCCTTACCGGTGCGTAGAGTGGGTGGCAGGTCTTCCCCTTCCGCCCAACCTACGGGGACTACTGGGAACATCACTTTCATACGTTCTATGCCACTTGCGCTGGCCTTAACAATGTGAATAGTTCGTTGTATCAATTGGCCTTGCTCGCTCCACTAATCTAGTACTCGATTTTTCGAGAAGATACACTATGGCTTCCTTTTGGTCGATCTTCGTCCCCCATCGAAGCGCTTCCACCAGTGGCGTTGTCTCTTGGGTATGATCTTGACGCCTCCTTTCCGTGGCTCGACCCGGAAAATTCGTTGTGGAAAGGCTTTTCGTGGCTTCTTAGGGTCTATTGTTACGTACTTCCCAATAGCAAGCTCACTCCTTCCCTTGGTTCCTTTTACATCACTATCTGTGAGCAGGAGGTCGGGTCTGCCCTCATATTCATGTAAGAATATCACACGCTCAGGTGTGTGCGCCTCTCGTCGGAGGGCTTCGATATCCTCGGGCAAATCCAAAAGAAGCGTTCTATCGGTGTCGTATCTAAGACAGGAGGGTAGGCGGGTGGTACCTAGTACGTCTCTCCGGTCCTCCCCTAGCCAGACTCTGTACATGTTCGGCGCTGAGGAGAGGTAGCAAGCATCAAACGGCACCATGCCGCTAAGTCGATGCGTAAAGTTGATGTCTCCCACGGGATCGTCAGTGCTTAGAACTGGGTAGAATCCACCCAAGCTCCGCCGTTCGGTCGGCCATACTACGTCGTTTCCTTGGCCAACTAACGACTCGCCCTCATCATCGCATACAGATACGTACATCTCATAGAATCTATGTCTTGATTGACCCTCAAGAGTGTTGAGTTCCATGGCTCCTTGAGCCGGGTAGCTAGACAGGTCTACGCCCAGCCTTGCGAAGTCGGACTCGACTATGATCGGATAGGTCGCGCCACTATCCATAAGGACTTCCAATTGACATGAAGCGTCACCGTCCTCGTTCCCCTTCGAGTCTCTTTTCCTCTTCCTACCACCCTCCCGCATTTTTCTAGAGACTTGGTCTTTGTGAATTACGAATTCTTGCGTCATTTGGTAAATGCCTATGTCGTATTTGTCAATTTGAGATTGCCGGGAAAGACAATGCCCTTTCATCGCCACGGCACCATGCCCGGGACCAGCCAGAGGAGGTTCATGCCAGAGCCAACCGGGTCCATGCTCGGCAAAGTAACGATCGAGCCTTTCACTTCTATCCACACAGAACGAGCCATATGTTGGACATACGTCGACGATTCGACCCCCATACAGCAGCGTGAAATCATGGGAATATGGTATCTGTCCGGATTCGTATCCCTCAATTGCCGCTCTGATGTTAATCTTCTCATCCTCACATTGGCTAGTATCTAGGGTCCATCGCAGCAGCTCTAGGCGTCCCGAAATACGTGCTCCTTTCTCTCTTTGATCTCTGACGGGTCGCTGTTAGATTGAGACACGAGATCTTTGTTCATGTAAATCAACATACTCAGGCATATTATTCTCCTCGTTATCCTCCATTTTACTTCTCTCGTCGATTAGCCGATCCAGTATCCTCCTATTGTGTTCTACTTGATGAGGTGAATGTTCTTCGTGATGTTTCACGATAAACCTCTGCTGCTCGATCTCGCGATTTTTTCGCTCGATACGACTCAAGTTCTCGCCCAGGCTCCCGATGACTAACGACTCCCAGGGTTTTCTCTCTTGGCTATCCGCCGGGACAACTAGTGGGTCTTGCGATGACACCGGTACGCCGGCGTCCGTCGTAGTTCCCGCCTGGTCTTGGAGTTTGTTTGAATCTTTGGTGTCTCCTTGACCTTCTTCCCATGTCCTTAAGAACCGGATTCTCCGTTCTTCTCTTGCAGCCCATTCCTCATCCGACATCCGGAGTGATCGGGTGGCGCGCACTCTACCCTCCCCCGTACCCTCTTGACCCTCGTTGATCGAGTACCGATCGCTTTCTCGCTGTCTTTCCGCCATGGTCAAATACTTCAAATCGTGGTGGTACTAAAAAGATTCCACAACGATGCTCATGAGAATCATGAACTTTTGCTGAGTTACTGATGTGCAATTTTCGAGTCCTAAACAAAGCCAATGAAGACACTACAAAACCTGCAAACGGCAAGTGTATGTACAGTGACTGTCTCACTTCCACCAACGAGAGCTATGACCACGGCCTAGGCATTCTTTGTTTCAAAGTGCATCGGGAAACTCCAAGAGCAGCCGACGAAGGAAGGATGCTGTCTTCGGAAAGTTTGCGTTCCATTCCTGAAAAGCCGGTGGATTCCATGTGAATGGAGACAAGAACCACATGCCCCGCTTACTACCGATTCACATAGACGCGTTACTTCCTTTCTTATCCTCTCTTGCTTGGTTGAGCGTCGGGCAGTGTGGTAACATTTGCGACCGCTCTCAATCTGTTAGACATTGCTCTCTGCCAAGCGGCTGCCTGGTTACACAATGGCGCCAATACACAACACAGACAGGGGGATTGACCGTCAGCGGGTGCTTGAACGACTTGAGTATCTCTACCAGGATCCTATTATAGACGACGATAGCTATGAACGTGTGGCGGCCAATATTGGGCGTAGCAGCAGTGCAGCAATGAACCCCAAGACTCACAGCCCAAGCACCACAATTCCTCAGATGCTTTCGTACCTTAGGGACAACGACGCTGACCGAGATGCTAACTGGGACACCAATTTCGCCATCATCTGCCACTATATTGCGGAGGCCCATCGAGCGATGCTGATGGGCGAGTTGGGATTTAGCGACCCGAGAACACGTGCCGCCTTGGAAGACGCGCGGGTGATGATCCAAGTCCACCTCAAGTCGGAGCAACGGGCTCGGGAGAAAACACTATGGACCGACGATATTCTTCGAGGCCAAACCACACAGCAGCGCCTCTTGACTTATCCGAAGGTGTTTCCCCTTCCCGACCCTGATCGTGCGAAGTCTAAATATCGGCCGGTCAAACCTATGCCTCGTCCCAACAATGATCTGCCGCTCTGGGGCGAGAGGTTGCCGAAGTTAGCCGAAATTGATGACTACGTAAGGGGTGAAAATAAATTCTTTAAAGCGGCTCAACGGTCTGCTAAGACTGGAGGGACGACCACGCCCACAGGGAAGCGCGGTCGGTTTAGCACCGAAAACCAGGCATATGAAAGATATATAAGCCGTGGCGTGGCAGAGACAAGCGCCAAAGCGCCGCTTCCACATGGCGATGGGGCCAAGGACCATACTTACAAAAGACGCGGGTGGCAGAGAGCCGCACTTCAGCAATGCCTCAACCTGTTCACTAACCACGAGAATCGCGCGATCAACACCCCATGGCGCCGACCTGTGTTACCATATGATCCGCCTGCACCTCTGCCAAAAGAAATCCCTTATGTACCACGAGTAGCCGAGCCCAACCAAGTGGGCGAAAAGGAGAAAGAGCCATTTTCATGGCTTCATTGGTCTTCTGAGTATACGCGGATTGTCGATTTCCTGGCAGACTGCCAGCGTCAACGCTACGTTAATCAATCCTGGAGTGATCTCTCGGCGTCGGCATTGCCTGTAAACTTCCGGGGGCCTCGAATCTACAGAGGCCTTGCTATCCACGACCAATACTGGCTCAAGGTCGGCGAGTATCTTGACAACCTCGAAAGTATGCTCCATAGCGCATGGGGAGCAGCACCTCGCCCTCTCCTAAGAGCCATCCTACGGGACATTGATGCCGGGAGACGAAATACTCCAGCCCCCCCGAAAATAGGCAGCAGCGAGGCTGCACCAGCCGTAAGCGACGATGAGCTACAAGATAGAAAGCGTTATTGGCGCCGAGATATCAAACGCCGACTTGGAATCGACAACGTAGAAGGCGACGCCGACAGCGATACCTTCAAGCTCCTAGACGGCTTTGAGAGTGGCTGGTTAACGTACTTGTGCGAGCCGTCCCGTACGCTGGAAATGTGTGATCCATCTAAACAACCAACACGCAATCTCCTCATTCTATTTGATACGAAGCTCCAGTCGTACTTCAGGAACCTGCCGGTATCGGGCACCCCCGACAGCAAGGCACTCAATATCTGGGCAGAGGACAGGGAGGACGTTGAAGATGTCATGCATTACCACAAGCCCAATACGCTCCTTAAAATAGTGGCGTATATCAACGGCTGTACGGAGGCAGAAGTAAAGGACAGTGGAGACACGGATCCCAACCCAGAACACCCGAACGGTAGCTACCAATTTTCCCTGGAAGAGGCGGAATTCTTGTGTGCAGAGCTTCATGCCCTTGGCAGATGCGTGTAAGTCTCAGCAGAAAGCAATTAACCATAACATCATGCCAATGCTGATAAAATCCAGGTACATGCCAGAAAGAGGCAATGAGCTGTCGAAGGTCGATCGTCCACGCTACAACGTACACCCTGAGGATCGTGTTCTGTGGCGTTACGCGGATTCAGATGAGTTCGCCCAGAGCAAAGCAGACTACGTGAATGACATTGTGGATCACTATGACAATTCCTACGGCAACTGGTCTCAGTACATTGGAGAACGGCCTAGGTTCTCTCGTGAGATAGAATACATGATGGACCATGCAGGACCGGATTTCACGCCCGAACTAGAACGCATAGAAACACAATATGAGCATCCTGGGACCAAGGAGGCGTTCGCTAAAAGACGATCCTTCATTAAGAGGTATATTGTATCGGAGGGTTTGTGCCACATTGCCGACCCGGCGATGGACAACATTGAAGGCGAACGGGCGGCGCCCTATCGGGACGACTTGGCTACCTGGGAGTTGACTGGCGCCTACTTGACAGAGTATCACAAACAGCAAAAACAGCAGCACGGCCATATAAACTACCATTTTTCGGGCGAACCATACGAGCCACAGACACCCGAGAGGAGCGTGCAGTTTTTCAGGAACATCGCTTATCGCATGGGGCGGACGTTGAACTACGTGGATCAAATTAGGGAGAGGCTACATTATCTAGAACCTAGAACGCAGGACACGCCATCAAAGCCGCCCCTAGACCTCTCGACAGATCTCAAAGAACCACGCCCTGAAATTAATACCAACGCGAATGCCGCCCAAGCCCCCGCTGCAGTTGAAAAATGGTGGCAGCCAGTATCTATCAAGGATTACAATCTCGCTATAGAGAAATGGAGCACAGCCATTCGAGAAGGGTCTGGCGAGGTGGCGCTTTTGCCCCCGGACGTCCGTGATGTTCTGCTGGGAGCAGATCCGGACTCCTCGTTCCAAAACCCGTTGAAAGGAGTCCAAGACCCTTTCACGGTGATCCGGGAGGGTATTATTGACGACTGTTTTCAGAACCGGCCCACAATGTACCTAGGGCGGCTAAGTGGTCTCAAAGACCAAGAGGACAAAGAGTACCAGGGCTATCAAAGACCCAGTCTCTTTGACTGGGCAACAAAGGACCAAAGACGGTACCAGGCCCAACACACCCGGCGCCATTTCTTTAACATGCAACGATGGCCACTGTCTCGCATCCTTCCACATAGACTCGAGGCTATTCAGAAGCGCAAGGACGAAGTAGCTAGGACAGATCCATCCAAGCCCGACCAGGCCTATGGTATCTTGACCCACCGACTACCTGTAGGAAAGGACAAGCCGCTGTACGCCCACCCCATCATAGATCACGGCCACGGTCCGGACGACTGGCGTGATATTGACCTTGACTTCGCCAATCCCCCTAGTCTACGTACTAGACCTCGAGATCCAATTACTGAATCTCAAGATCAAAACCCTGCACCCCAAGATCAAACTCAAACCCCTACACCTAAAAACCAAGTCACTGGAACTCAAGGTCTGATCACTCCACCCCAAACCATTACGCCCCGACCACGGGTCCAGTACGAGGACGAAGACGAAGCCGGAGACTTATTTGACGAGGAAGACGGCGATCTCACGAACGTAAAGGCCAATAGGAACGGAAACGCCAACAACGCTAACACTAACCTCGGCAACAATCCCACTATTCCCATCCCTAACCAGAACATCACTGGCGGCAATAATCCCACTACTCCCATCCCTAACCAAAACGCCACTGGTGGCAACATTTCCAGTAACATCAACGGCGATAACAGCAACGCGATGGCGATGGAAACGCAGACGATGAAGCCGCAAGGGCTAACGCAGAGATTGGGGGATCGGTCGACGGGACGGCTTATTCCGGTTCGGCGATCTGATGAGAAGTTCGCACCTGGACCGGCCGTGTTCCCTATGGGTGACACATTGCTTCAAAAAGTATTGATCAGCCACGAACTGAGCAATGGTAAGTGAAAGAAAGATAATCTCTTAAGCTGTGGGCAGCCGCCCTCACGCTTCGAGTTCCAAGGCTGACACATATCTCCCACCAGCGCTGTACCCGACTCGACCTTTCTATAGGGATCGTTTATTGGGTCTCCCGAAGTTGTGGCAGAAGCTAGTTGGCGCGGAGCCTCCTATGGTCCCTCTAGTGCCTCCAGTGGCAAAGGCGAACATTCCTCGTAGTAACCCAAGAAAGCGCAAGATGCCCATCGAGTTTTTGAACGGCGCGAGCGCAGCCAAGAAGTTCCGCAGTGATGTCTCCGGTCCCTTAATACCTGGCGGCGTCGGCGGTCAGTTCGCGGGAGGTGTGGTGCCTCAGGAGGATACTACTGGACAGCAACAGCAACCTACAGGCAGCACGGGCGTCACGGGCGGCAAGGGTAAGAAGAGGGACAGAGACTACAGCGAGGGCGCATACACGTACGACCCGCAAACCGGGCGCCTGGAGGGACGCAGCAGAGCCCAGTCTACTGTGGGCGGCCAAGCGACGTTCCATGACATGACCACAAGCCGGACGATAGCAGCTGCTGGCACTACTCTGAAAACTTGGCCGGAAACCTCCAAGGCAGAGGGCAAAAACCGATTCAGGCAGGACTTCCCTAATGGTTGGGTATCCACAACCGTTGAGTTGGACTCCTTGTATCCAGCAGCTACAATGGCGCTGGAGTTTAGTATCAACAGCCAACTACGACAACACAATTTGCAAGCGACACAGAAAGAGCTGTCCGCTCTGGCCAAGTCGCTGCCGGCTCTCCAGTCGTACGTAGACACGAGACACAACAACTTTGATATCCACGCCTTGGCCCACCTACTAGAGGTCTATGGTGAGAACCATGGCCTTAATCTCCAGCTCGGTATTGTCCAACAAGAACAAAATAACGGCACGAACCCGTACATCATCGCAGGTCCAACAAGGGCTTTCGGTACGTACCTAGTGGGAGGCAAGTATGACCTATATACAGACAAGATTGTCGTCTGGGTTCGGTTGGAACGGATCCAGAGGCACAGTGCTCAGTTAATAAATGGTTACAACAAGGAGGGATACAGCTGTTACAAGGGCATAAGTGCACGCGGAAAGAAGTGATCGCGCCGGGGATGGGAAGAGCCGGGCGCCGGACGGGGGCGTTGTAGCGGACCGGGACGATAACGACACGGCCGTTCCGGACATACTCGACATTCCAAACAATTTCCTTTGTTTCTGACAATTACCGGATTCGTCATTCTTTCCGTGCTAGCGGATCCCCCTAATCCTTTGTTCCCTCCAAGCGGTACTATATAGATCGTCGAATACGGGTTCCTACCTGGGGTATTTTCACTTTCACTTGCCGTTCTCCATGTATTCTAGAATTCTAAAAGAAAAGGAAAAAATAACTCGCTGTTCCAATCATAATTGCATGTTTCTGTTCCTGGGCTGTGATTGTGCTGCTAATGCTCAAGGGATTGTGATTACTAGCTTTCCTATCCCTCCCTTGCTGGTGTAAACTTGTTCACACCCTTTCCTGACCGCCTGTATGTCCTCTAGGGCTACTATCCTGTTAACGGCCTTGACTTTACCTGTCGCGATAAGCTCCCCCACTCGCTCGACGTCCTCCCGGACACCGAAATTCCCGGATACTTTGAACAGTGCAGGTTAGTGATTACTCTTATAGGCTAGAAAAGAACAAGGAAGAAACAAAGAAGATTGATACTAGGTTCGTAGAATACCTGAACCAGGGGTAAAGTTCAGTTGAAAGAAGAAGAAGGAGAAGCCGTATCGAGTC
This sequence comes from Nemania abortiva, assembly GCA_022578505.1. Lineage (NCBI taxonomy): Eukaryota > Fungi > Ascomycota > Sordariomycetes > Xylariales > Xylariaceae > Nemania > Nemania abortiva. The sequence goes on from MU392545.1 coordinate 239,403, forward strand.
GAAAAATAAGAACATAGCGGTATATAGAAAGAAAATCTCCCACCCACTCACCAAAAGTGTACTTGATATTCGTGCCACGCAGCCTGAATGCATAGTACCACTGCGCAACAGTTAGGGCCCAAAAAATCCAGAACGGCGCGGTGGGCAGCATCTCTCTGAAGAGAGTCGGGTCCGGGAGGCTGCTGATGGAGACGACGACACCCGTCTTCGGGTTCGCGAGGGCGAAGGTGCCGAGAAGATCCCACTGCGTGTTGAGGACAAAATCAACGCTGCCGGCAGGGATGGCGTCCGTGAGGCGCTTTACGGCCGTGTAGTCAACGACCTGGTCCACGAGGCCTGGGAGGTACTGTTCGACGAGCGGTAGCTTCGCCGTCGAAACAGTCGAGATGACACGGCCGACGCCGTAGTGGTTCTTCAGCAGCTGGATCGCGACGGAGCCCGTACCGCTTAGTGCTCCTGGTACGAACACCGTCTTCCCTTCCAGGCCACCTGTGACGCCATTCTCTCGCATCAGACGCAGCGCCGTCTCGGCGCATTGGTACGCTGTCAGCGTGAAGCCTAGCAGTGTGGCAGCGTCCTCGTAGGTCAGGCTCGCGGGCTTGGGCAGGATGCACGGCTCCGGCGATACCGCGTACTGACACGCGAAGCCTACGTCGGCGAACAAGTCGAAGGGGCGTCCGGGCTGGGCAGTTGTGTACACCTCATCGCCTGGCTTGAACTTTGTCACGGCTGGTCCTACAGCCACTACTACGCCGGACTACAGTCATGCGGGTTTAATTAACAGTGCGTAGCCAGAGTACGATGAGAAGAACTTACACCTTCGATCCCTATCTTGATGGGAAACTTCATCTTTCCCGGCAAGATCCTCGTCGCACCCTTGGCACGCTGTGTGTCGCCAGTGTTTATACCAGCAGCATGTACCCTAATGAGCACGTCGTCTGGCTTCTTGATGGTTGGCAGCGGCATGTCAATGACTTCGTAGTCGGATGGGGTGCAGAATTTGGGCGCCACAAGAGCGCGCATGGTCGAAGGTAGATCGGACATGTTGATCTGCGTATCTGTTAATGACGGGGTAACTATTCACGGTCTAGAGTAAGTATAATTCACATTTTGTGCAAGGCCTAGGAGAGCCAGCTTTTCACGAACGAAGTAAATGTAATAGGTCGGAAATTTACAGCAATGGTTTGACCGAAACCACCATTTATAAGAAGCGCCGTAGCGATATTAGTCCGGCCAACTTGCGCGGAATTCGTGATGATATTCGGCGACGATCTCCGAACTGTGGATGCACAACCGCCGAAGTCCCCACCGAATGCCCGCCGAATGGGCGGGCTTCCGACTTGATGTAACAAGCCCTCTGTTCTCGCTTTGCTCTACTTGTTGTCCAGACAGGCATCACCGAGGAGGAGAATCTTCTAGGTTTATGATCCCAGCCCCCCATTGACGACCTCGGCCGTTTTAGATTAGATTAGGTAGACCACTTTCGTGACCGACTACGTTTGTTTTGGTTCATATTTTAGTAGGTTTTTCTAATAATCTAATTCGTCTATTTATCTATTGTCTACCCTTGCCAGTTGATACTTGTCGTCCTATTTTGACGCACCCTCTAAACGTTTTATTACGTCAAGCTAACAATACGAAAATTGTCCTCATTCTAGACGAGAGATCCGGTTACTATCGATATTGTGTCCCCTTCCTCAGAAGTCAGAAGATCGTGGCAAAGTATCGAACGTCGCACTATTGAGGAGGACGCAGCACCGTAGCGAAATACCCATGGGCAGTAAACGAGATTCTCAATAGCCATTTCAATAATGATCGATAATACAATTAACGGACCGAAAAAGAATGCGACGGTAGATTGCAAATTGCCAACTGAAAGAAAATGCTGTGATGTGACGTAGACGTCGCTCGTACCGAAGGAATAAGTTTAGAGCATTTAATCGGTCGAGCTGAAGCATCTCGTAGATTAAGTAACACAATCCCCCTTTTATTTCATCCGAAGTAGTAATAAAGCAACACGGCACTGTGGCGCCATCAGGATTTGGGGGTCAGACCACGTCATTGCTTAGAATTCCCGACGAAAAAGAAAGAGACACACGCAGCATGTAATGTGAAATGAACAAGAATAATAAGTTCGCAAATGAATCGCTATACATAGAAGTTTGATTCGATTCCATTCGAGGTCTTTTTCTCGTAGGGAGAGTGACTTTAATCTTGTGTCGGTGATATTTGAGGTACCTAGGGAGAGGCATTGCAATTTGTAACCTACTACAGATACACCACACCGCCAATAGGTAATACAAAATAATACTGTACCTCTAGTTAGGACTACCTAAGTGAGCAGCATGCGGCAGTGGGGGCGAAACTGTCTTGGAATCAGTACTTTTGAATCTGCGTCAAGACATTGATTGGCAGAGACGGACGCCCAACCTGACCTGCAAGCGCAAGAAAAATTGTAGTGCCTTGCTTCGCCGATCGTACGTAAGTACTGTGGTTATTACTTGGGCGGGTGGGCGAGACGCTGGCGAAGAGTATGCATACAGTAGCCGAGGCGCCAAATCTGCATGCATTATGTTACTATGTGTTGACATGGGGATGCCTATTCCAACCATCCATAGTACTGTAGCACTGTACATATAGACCCTTTTTTTGTTTTCTGGGATCGACGACCTACCGTTTAGGTCTATCTGTTTACGCTTGTTTGTTAACGAGCTCCCTGGCTGGAATCCCGACTCGCAAAGTGCTGATTTAGCCTGGCCAGGAATAGCATGAAACGATGAAACACAACTTGGCTGCAGGAACGGCACATCCAGGCAGAAGATCCAGGGCAGAGTCCGGGTACTGTCTGTCTGCCAAGCACAGAATAAGTACTATGTAGGGTGCCATCGTCCCCATCCGTCTCCATCGGGTCTCCATCAGTCCCCAATCTGGATCGGCCAGGCCCTCCTCATTGGCGCGTAGTCGCCCAGGAACCGCCGAGCTGCCTCTTTCTCTGGGACTTGTCTGGGGGGGATTTCCCGGTAAACCACACCGCGCTAGACCGCTGTTGGGTGCCGCTGCGCAGCAATCGTCGAAAGGATTGGATCTGGCGATCGACAGCCTGCGTGGCTCGGCCGCAAACCACTGGCTGCCGTCAGCTCGTATTGTTCCCTTGCGATTCCCATGCGACGGTACTTTGTCGCTTCGTAAAGGGACCGATTGTCCTGGGCTGACAATGCTGCTTCAAAAGGCCTTTGTGTCCCTCCTCCTCCTCCCTTCTCCGTTGTCATTATTCTTCATCAGCATGGAGTGAGCCGGTTCAGTTCATTCACTTCCATTTCAACCAATCCTTCATTCCTTCATTTCTTCTATTCATCTATTTATCCATTCGCTCACTCATTCTCGCTGTGCCTGATTGCTTTCTGTTTCTTGGCTGTGTAGAATTAGCCATCGTTCCCTCTCGAGTTCCTGTGCTCTGAGAAAAGAAAGGAGAAAAAAAGAGAAAATAAATACAATGAAGACATCATCGTCGTCTTCGACATTCGCCGTTGCGGCGCTGGCCTTAGCTCATGCCGGCTCTGCCGTTGAGCTCAACACTGCCGATACCAGCTCGATAAAAACCGCCGCCAGCACGGTGGCCAAGGGGCTGTACGTCTTCCACAACGAGCAGGCGACGACGGGCCAGTTCAACCAGCCGCAACCATGGTTCTGGTGGCTATCGGGCTCCGGCTGGACCGGGCTTATGGACTACACCATGTACACCAAGGACACGACCTACAAGGCCGACCTGCTCTCTGCTCTCGGCAAGAACGTCGGCCCCAACTTCGACTTCCAGCCTCCGGAGCAGAGCGGTTGGGAGGCCAATGATGACCAGGTAAGATAAGCTTATCTCCCAATATGCGTATAGTAAGACTATAGTATGGGCTAGTAGTTAACATATATCCTCAGGCTTACTGGCTGTACGCGGGCCTGACCGCTATGGAATATGGCTTCGACACACTGCCGGGTGCTCCTAGCTGGGACGTCATCGCAACCAACACCTTCAACCTCTTCGTAAGTCGGTGGAACACCGACAGCACCACCTGCAACGGTGGTCTGAAGTGGCAGTACGACCCCAAGGCGAACGGCTGGACGGTAAGTCTCATTTTATTTCTTACCATAAGTCATATGACTGCTAACATGAGAATCTTTACAGTATAAGAACTCCGTTACGAACGGGGCCTTCTTCCAGACAGCCGCGCGCCTGGCTCGGTACACGGGGAACCAGACGTTCGCAGACTGGGCGAACAAGGTCTGGGATTGGTCTACGGGGGTCGGTCTCGTGAGCGCCGACTACCACGTGTACGACGGGACGTCAGACGACAAGGGGGCCAACTGCTCCTCGGTGAACCACATTGAGTGGTCGTACAACATCGCGAGCTACTTGCACGGCGCGGCGCACATGGCCAACTTCACCGGCGACGCGGTCTGGGAGAAGCGGGTGCTCGGCTTCGTCGACACGGCCGCGGCCACGTTCTTCACGCCGGCGAAGACGGGGGTCATGTTCGAGCAGCAGTGCGAGCCCAGCCACGCCTGCACCACCGACCAGACCTCCTTCAAGGCCAGCCTGTCGCGCTGGCTCGGCAAGACGGCCGTGCTCGTCCCCAGCGCCACGACGACCGTCATGGGCCTGCTCGAGAACAGCGCCAAGGGCGCCGCGCAGAGCTGCGTCGGCAACGGCAACTCGACCTGCGGCGTCTCGTGGACCGGCAAGGGCTTCGACGGCCAGTCCGACTTCGGCGTCGAGCTCAGCGCCCTCGAGACGATCCAGAGTCTGCTGGTCTTCGACGCGCCTGCGTTCAAGTCCATCAGCGGGAAGAAGAGCGCGAACCCTCCCGCGAGTGAGTCCTCGACGGCTCCGGCGGGAACAAGCACGGTGGCTACCAGCACGACGGCTTCTAGCACAACGCTTATAACCACGACAACTACGGCTGCAGGAAGCACGTCGGTCCCGGCAGGAGGTAGCAAGTCGAGTCCGACCGGGGGTCTCACCTGCGGGAAGAAGCAGAAGAGGCACCGTAAGCACCGATAGATAGATGGCTAGACGAGAAACGGAGAGAGAGGAGAGAGAAAGGGGAAAACACATTCATCTGTACATATGAAACCGCCATGTCGCACGTATATATATAAGAACGTTTTGGATTACATTAAAGATGCTATTCCATTTATGCACTAGATCAATTCGAACGAAAAAGAATGTGTTAGCACAAATGGTGATAGGATTACTCAGGCGGCTTGACTTTTCCAACCGGCGACTTGGTAGCAGCACTATACGACTAGTAGAAGGAGGGAATATTAGATTTATAACTCATTTATGACTCTTGTTGATTGCCCGTGACTACGTCTCACAAGCTACCCGAAAATCACGAATTTTAATAGTAGACGGGGCTCATGCAAATTCACATTACGCAATTAAGGGTGATTCAAAAACAACGATGCTCAATTTGAATAATGATATTTTCAGTTGTGATTTCCATTATCTCATGAGTCCCTATATCCATGCAAAGCTACCTCGTCGTCCAGGTGTTTGAGGCGACAGACTAACCGGCAGCTCCCCGCTAACTACCCATACACGAGTACATACACAAACCATACCAGTACCGCCTTGCAACAACACCAATCCCTTCTAAACGACGACAAACAATGCAAGCCATGCCGATGAACCTGGTATCAGTCATTCCGCCATATAAAATAACGACCCAATCGCCCGTGTTCCCTTATTCCCGTAACCCTTTCAATTTTACCTCCCAGAAGAACGAACTCCAATTTTACTGTGTCCGGTAGAATTTCCGGTATAGAAGGTGTAGTAGAAGGTTGACGTTCACCCTCAAGTTGCCCTCGAAAAAGTCCATAAACTGGCGTGCCTCGAATTGGGCTTGCAGGAGATCCTCAATTGGTATGACGGCGCTGGCTCCGGGAATCTGGATATGGCCGCGGCTCCCCTCGACATTGAATATGCCCACTTGATCGCACGCGATTGTCAAATTAATGCTGCTCCAATCGCGTTCCGGTACACCTTGCCACGAGACAATTACACCCTTGCCGGACAGAGCGCGTACGCTGTACTTGTAAGAGCCGAATTTCGGCACCCGACCGGATCGCTCGAGCTCTCGCTGGTGGTTATATTGTTTTGTAAATGGGAAGAAATGGCGTTTTCTAGAATATAGAGGTTAGTGAGAATCATAACTGGAAGCGAGGGAGGCTGGCTTACCCTTGGTTCTTCTGGAGCGTGGCCATGGCCTGCTCGATGTAGTCGTCGTAACTCTTTCGTTGTTGTTCGAGATATTTCGCCTTCTCATGAAGGTTGCCGAGAGTCAGTCGTACACCCTCTAGCTCTCGTTGTCGCTGAACCCGGCGCCGACTCTTGGTTCGGATGTCCAACGCGATTGCATTCAACACGTCTTGGTAGTGGTTGTGTTTTGTGATGCGTCCCATTTGCTCTAGACGCATGATGTTCTCTAGGGCATTGCGTTTCATATCATAGTACGACATGCGAGTCACGTCGACCATGTTCACGTCCGAGTAGGCTCCCTTCGTATTGCTGCCCGAGGCGAAGTCCTCCCGCAAGAGTGCTTGCCACTTCTGCTCGTCTTCTTGTGTTGGCGGGCGAACGAGGATTTCTAGTAAGGTGGCGCCCGTCTGGACGCGAATGATGTATAGGATACACCTCTTCGTTTCCATGAAGAGGGATTTAACCTCTGCCTCAGGGTCGTTGACATCATGGAGCTTGGGTGTCAGAAACATTTGTATATCGGAAGAACCCGCGGCGTGCATTTCATTCTCGTTGTTCTTCGCGCTACCTAGGTCTTGGAGGATCTCATAGAGCACATCATTCCGACCGGGGCAGACACTGGAGAGTTCTTGGGCTACTAGGTTGTGTATGGCAAATACGTCGCTCATCTTGATGTAAAGTGTCGGTCGATTCTTGGCATAGAGGTCGTTGAATTCGTCCACTCCGAAGGTATGCTCGGCATTGGCGACTGAAATGAGCCCATGGGTAGTATGAATGAGTCGCTCAATTGAATCGTTTATAAAGGCATTAAGAGGCTGAAGGTAAATGTTATCACCTCCGAACGGGCGGCCTGAGGCTATTTGACCGAGCACCTTAGCGACTTCACTTAGATTCCGCTTCTGGAGTGGGCTAAGAATCTTTTCAACCACACCAACTTGCTCCGGGTTGATAACGGCCGGCTGGAGGTAGAAGCGCCAGACCCAATTGCTGACAAGCTGAAGTATGTGGTGCTGAGGTTCGCGCTTAAACCGGTCACATAGCGCTTCAAAGATCTGCTGAGATATGAAACGTAACCCATATGGCATTCTCGGGAGCAAGTCTTCGAAGGCAGCGAGAAACTGGTCACAGATCTCTCTGAGGTCCCGAAGGTGATCAATGAATAGTTCGCGTGTCTCTGGATCTTTGATGGCGAGGTCGCGTGGGATGTCTAGAGGACGTCTGCTAGGCTGGCCGGTACGAAGCTCCTCGTTATTGACAGCCGACCGGTATATCTGCATAGGGTCGCTTTCTAGGTCCAAAGCGGGATCCTCGATGATGTTGTCACGTATCAATGGGCCAAGAAGCTCTCTTAAATATCTCCTGTCGCGAGGGGATCGGCTGTAGTTCATCAAGAGTCTCGACCAGAAAAAGTTGCCCCGCAGATAATCTTGGACAGAGTTGCAATAATCAACCTCTTCGCGGATCGATCTGGCAATAAGTTTTAGCAGGTAATATTCCTCTCTCGTCTTCTGCGCGTATCCGAACAACCCCATAATCAAGTGTTCGACGCGCTTGCATTCTTTGTCTGGAGTGCCTTGTTCCCGGAGGCGTTTGAAGAGGCGTGCGAGATATTGCGGCTGGGTTTGAAGATTGAAAAAGAGTTGCTGATATGAGTCAAGTTTCTTCCTGGAGCTTTTGTTGAGCGCCTTGAGATCGAATTGGTTTCCGGACGAGATGGAGGCATTAGCAAGGAGGCTAGTGGTGTGGCCGCCATAGTTGCTCTGATGTTTAACTACTTCATCTAGTGTGATTTTGTTTTTCACCAAGAGAGCGATCTTGATGTCTAATTGATCGATATACTGTTCAAGCATCTCATTCTGTCGGACCTGCTGAACAACAGTCTTTCGCACTCGTTCGAACTCCACTTCTTCGTTGAAATCAAAGCCACTATCATTGAGTAGGTGAACGAAATTTTTGACGGCGCTAACAGGGGGGTTTTTCCCGGTGGTGAGGCTCTTGTAGGCTTCCCCCTGAAGCTTGGCTCGAACAAAGCTCTGGATTTTTACCACCTTCTGCATATTCTCGTTGAAGTGTTTCTTCTTAGCAGCGAACCGACGCCTTACGATGAATCCTCGAGCTAATGCTTGCAGCTCGGTAATTGCGTAGTCATGCTCGTCAAGCTCATTCAACAGATCTCCAATGCGGCAACGTAAAAGCATTGCGCGTGCCAGAGCTTGTAGCGAGGTAATTTCTTCATCGTGGGAATCGAGTTCTTCCAAAAATACGTAATGCCGCTTTCTGGAGAGAAAACCACGGGCTCTAGCTTGGAGCTCTGTGAAGATGTCTGAATGCATTTCAAGGGAGTCAAGCATCGTTGTTATACGTTGGCGAGTCATCATACCGCGTGCAAATGCCTGTAGATCGAGAACCGAGACTTCGTGACTATGTAGGTCCTCCTTTGTTTGAACGATCTCTCGGCGGACTGCTGCGGCCCGTATATGAGCCTGTAGCACGCCGATGTCAGAACTGTGTCGTTGAAGTTCAGACTTGGTGGCCGTGATATCTTGTCGCAACCGTCTGCCCTGAATAGCCGCTTGAATTGCAGCCCATTGCGGCCCGAAGCTCTCGAGAGCTTCCTTCTGGAGATGTACCTGGCGTCTCATCAGCGTCGCCCTGGCAATAGCCTGTAAGCCTGCGACAGTATGGACTTGTTCATCTAAAGAAACTAGAACGCGCTCCACCTTTTCCCTTGCTAGCATTCCGCGAATCGCAGCCTGAAGCTGTAATACATGTCCAGCCGTATTACTCGTTTCCTCCTGTTGTGAATAGAACCGCTTGCGTGCAAGGTGGCCCCTGACCATGGCCTGGATACTGCGCACCGGCCCATCGGCCTGGACTAATTGAGATTTTGTATCTCGTACCTCATTTCGGGCTTTGATAGCCCGCATCATGCTCTGAAGTTTGATAATATCTTTTTCCTTCGCCTTCCAGACATGCTCCCGGTGCATCATGTGGCGACGAACGAGAAATCCTCGCGCAGCGCTTTGAAGGTTTACGGCGAATCTTCGCATCTGAAGCCGATAGTCCATAACTTGACGTGTCCATTCTCCTCGTATGCGTGATTGAAGGTCGATGAGCCATTCTTCGGAGTTCCACAGCTGCTCCATCACGTTACCAAGCTGCATCCGAAGCATGGCACCCCGTATCTGAGCCTGAAGATCAGTGATAGCTGCTTCGTTCTCCGCCAATTCTCGATCAATACGTTCTTCTTCTGTTTCTACAGGCTCTGGCGGGGGCTCCTCAACCCCAAAGTCGGCACCCATGTTTCCAAAGCTAGGCATATTGACGCCGAGCTTATCTAGACCTTTCTGCGTAGCCTCTAGCTCATGGTGCTCAAATTCCAGTTGGCCTACCAAGTTGCCGATTCTGAAGTCCACAATCCCCTTCCTGAAGAGTAGCCAACTAAGGGCATGCACACAGTAAATGACTTTTGGGATGTTTTTCTTCTCGTACAAATCTATCAACTCGAAACGAAATAGATCGGGCATTTCCACCTCATCGAGGTAGCGAAAAAAGGCGGCAACATTGTCCCAGTGTCTGGCTTGGAGGCGTGGATTTCGAAAGATACGGTGTCTTCGGCCTGGATTGAGGGCTTCCACAATCTCGGCAAGGGTCACGCCGTCCCTGAGAGCCTCCTCTAGCTCGACAATGGGAGGGATTTGGCGGTGAATAACGTCTTCGATCCATTCCTTGGCCTCGCCGATATGGCAGAGATATTCATAGGCCTGAAGAAATTGACGTTGCTTATCCATCCAATTGCGCCCTTCGAAGCCATATCGGTCGCTGCGCTGTCCGTTTCTCCCGCCACCAGCCGTTCCCATGCGCTGTAGCCTTCGTCGACCACGTAAGCCTACGACCTCTTGTGCTGGAGAAGTGATTGCGAACTCGTCGGGAGACGCATCCTGCGCCATCTTCGACAGTGTTCGGAGCTGGTTCGTCGAGGAGCGGCCTAATTGTTGCAAATCAGGAGCTACGAAAGGAGAGTGCACGACGGCATGATGGGTGTTTGCCGTGCTCCTACTAGCGTCTGGGCGTATCGAGTCGGAACGCGTTAGAAGCATTGAGGTTGGGCGGGCATTGGTCGAGCGAGAGAGAGCCGTAGGCGACGGCGTTGGTGACGTCCCACGTTCGTAGAGAGAGAGCTTGCCAATATCAACACTCTGGCCGCGTCCATGGTGCTCGTGGCGAGGGGGGGTGCGAGGCGCCGGCGCCGGCGGAGGTGGAGGCGAGCCGGAGGCGGGCGGCTGTGGAAGAGGCCTCAGCGATTGCCTAGCCATGCTATACATCTTCTCGGGACTCCTGGGGGGGTCTTCTAATGTGGCAGCTCGGTGGCGGATCGCAGCGGCTTCACTCTTGCCTCGTTTGTGACCGAGCGTTGATGCGCCGTAGCCATTAGAGGCGACGGAAGAACTCGTACTAGCGTTACTAGGGTTGTAAAGATCCGAGTTGAACGAGGTGTGCGAGTATCCGGATGACGCGGACGACGACGTCGTGGAGGGCTGGCGATTGACGAGCGGGGGGTCAATCGTGTACGACTGGCGGAGAGGATGGGGCCGGTACGACATATCGTTGACTTGGGTAGGTAGCTAAGCGAGCACCAACCGTCCTAAGGATGGTCTTCCTCAATTGTATCGAATGCTTCGTTGGACGCTAAAGTCTGCATAACAGCGAGTGAATGTATGGATACAGACAGCAAGCAAGCAAGCAAAGCCCAGAAACTGTGGCTGGCTCCGAATGATAAGTTTTCCGGTCGAATCTGGGATGGCGGTATTATGTATCGCAGCCCAGTACGGTTGCAGTACGCTGGTCGAAGATTTATTCTCCTTTGCTATTATTTTCTTCGATGATCGCTTCGTCGGCGGCGATGGCGGCGACTACCCAGACTAAGGGTGTATGTGTTAACAGGTATTGGTTGTAGCAGAATTTCGGAAGAGAAACAAACACCTTCTTGCGGTGTTGGATACAAATGAAGAGCGCGCCCTCAGCGCACCCATGTGATGAAAAGAACTGTGCAAAGGCTGTCGCATAGGAATGCTGAGACCATTTGCCGGGCTTGTGGTAATGTAGTGCGAAACTTGCAATTACCAGCAGCAGCAGCAGCAGTGGTGGACCCTGGTTAATGGAACTGAAGCACGGCAGGATTCGGCGGAAACATTGGGCATCATGGTTGGCCGTAACAGGCAGTTTGTTTATTTATTTTCCCACGCAGCGGAGCAGCAACCATTCACCACTGATCCCAGCCACTAATGCCCCTCACCCCAGGCAGGACCCAGGTACAATACAGCTGTACATCTGCCAAGGTGCTGCGGGGATGCGTAAGCCACATCAAAAATGTGGCACTTTAAAGGTACAAACAGGTCCCCACACAGGTACCCGCCCACATACGGCATAAGCATTCTGTACCACATCCACAACCATTGCAGACGGCCAACTGAAGCTCTCGAGCCAGATAAAAGCATAATCGATAAGATATTTTTTCTGTGCGAACCCCCCGTGATCGGCCAATCAACTGGGAAAATGTCCCCACTAGCATGCATCTGTTGCGCTACTGCAATGGGGTACTTTAAAAATTTGGGAGGACTCGGGCCATATTTGGTTTTTCTTCCTTTTTTTTTTCTTGGGAAGAAGATCACTCTCAAGCGCGCCGACCTGGTCAATCAATCCTCCACGCCTTGTCGCCCATCTTCGACCTCGCTGCTTCTTAAGCTTCTACCTACCCCGTTGCTCATCTCCTTGTGCCAGCCACGAACTACGCCGACACCATGCCTGCCACCAACGGCCACACTGATGTCAATGGCAAGTCCAGCTTCCTTGACCACACCAAGGCCGTCGAGCTCCTGGGTGAATACGAGTCCCGAGATGGACTCTCCATTCAGGAGCTGATGGACACCAAGACTCGCGGTGGCCTAACATACAATGACTTCCTCATTCTGCCTGGCTACATTGGTTTTGCTGCCTCCGAAGTCTCTCTTGACTCCCCCATCACCAAGAATATCACCTTGAAGACACCCTTTGTTTCCTCACCTATGGACACTGTCACTGAGCACGAGATGGCCATTCACATGGCCCTGCAGGGTGGCTTGGGTGTGATTCACCACAATTGCTCCCCTGACGCCCAGGCCGAGATGGTCAGGAAGGTCAAGAGATATGAAAACGGCTTTATCAACGATCCCATTGTCATCAGCCAGCACACTACCGTTGGAGAAGCCAAGGCCTTGAAAGAGAAATGGGGATTCGGCGGCTTCCCTGTCACAGGTCAGTTCCCCCTGCTTCCTGATATGCTATTGGGCCCTTACAATGCTGCCCTCCATATGCATCTTATGATTATATCTCTAAACTCAATAACTTTCGTTCCACCGTATAGACAGCAATGTCATGGGGAGAAAATTATGCTCTTTATGATGATGCTCATGATGATGACCTTCTCGTTGGCTTGTGTTGTGACACTAGTAACTAACTCGTCGTTAGCTACCGGCAAGCTTGGTTCTAAGCTTCTTGGCATCGTCACCAATCGCGACCTCCAGTTCGAAGATGACTACAGCCAGACAGTCGATAAGGTTATGGTCACCGATCTTATCACCGCCCAGTCTGGTGTTACTTTGATTGAGGCAAACAAAATCCTAGCCCAGTCGAAGAAGGGCAAGCTACCCATTGTCGACAAAGACTTCAACCTCGTATCCATGATCTCTCGCTCCGACTTGACCAAGAACCTCTACTTCCCCCTAGCTTCGAAGCTCCCTGATTCCAAACAGCTCATCTGTGCTGCTTCCATTGGCACTCGGCCAGAGGATAAGATTCGCCTCCAGAAGCTCGTGGAAGCTGGCCTGGACGTCGTCATACTCGACAGCAGTCAAGGAAATAGCATGTATCAGGTTGAAATGGTCAAGTGGATCAAACAAGAGTACCCTAAACTTGATGTGATCGGTGGAAATGTTGTTACCCGTGAACAGGCCGCCACTTTGATTGCTGCGGGTGTCGATGGTCTGCGAATTGGTATGGGTAGCGGAAGCGCTTGCATTACCCAAGAAGTCATGGCTATTGGTCGACCCCAAGCCGCCGCCGTTTACTCTGTTTCCGCATTTGCTGCGCGCTTTGGTGTTCCGTGCATCGCCGACGGGGGTGTGCAAAATGTTGGCCACATAGTAAAAGGTCTAGCCCTTGGCGCGTCCACCGTCATGATGGGCGGCTTGCTTGCTGGTACGACCGAGTCTCCTGGTACATCATTTGTCTCGCGAGAAGGCAAGCTTGTAAAAGCGTACCGTGGCATGGGCAGTATCGACGCGATGCAAGACAAGAAAGCCGGCGCCGGGGGTAAAAACAGCCAGGCTAGTAACGCTGGTACTGCTCGGTACTTCAGCGAAGGGGATAGCGTTCTTGTTGCCCAGGGCGTGTCTGGTGCTGTCGCCCACCGTGGGTCTATCAACACCTTCGTTCCCTACCTAGCTGCCGGTCTCAAACACTCGATGCAAGACTGTGGCCAGAAAAGCTTGAAACAGTTGCATGAGAGCGCTGTCGACGGTAGCCTGCGGTTCGAGATCCGAACCGCCAGCGCCCAGCTCGAGGGTAACGTCAACATGGAGAGTTACGAGAAGAAGCTCTATGCTTAAGACGTTGATCGTGTATCAGAAATGCATACACATACGTAAGCCAGCCTCGATGCGTTTTAGTGTCCTAGTTGATGATCGAGAATGTGGCATGCACATATGATTTGATGGGTGATGATGGGCAATGCATGTATACACTCAAAAAAGGCGTTTGGGATGGTTACCTGGATTTGAGCGGGGATAGGAAAAGTTACCTAGGTTAGGTAGGTAGTATGTTGGCACATACACGTTTATGACGCTATGAAGCCCGCGATATTGGACTAGCATTGGTTCAAGTAAACTCTCAATGCACACTATATATACCCTTACACTTCCGATTAAATCTTTTTTCAAGGAACATGTGAATCTATTAAGTCAGGTGTCTAAGTCTCCAAGTAATGATACCAAGATACGAGAGCATATGTCCAATGTCCCATAACAGGACCCAATAAGTCACCGCGACATGAAGAAAATGAGAAAAACAACGAGCCTTTTACGGACCATAACGCCTTGCCATGATTTCTTGTAGTGTTAATAATGATGCGCGAATGCCAGCCCCAAAGCTTTGATCAGTCCCCTGTCATACGTTAATAATGCCTAAGTGCATTACCTCATCCGCCATGGCTCTCTCGAATTATCACAACGTTCCGTATTTAGTGTCCTTGGCTCCCGTACCATGCGACGCGCCGGTACTACCAGACGAACCATCCTCATCTTCCTCATCGGATACGACGGCCTCTTCATACCCCCCGACTTGGGCGTCATCGCTATCCTCAGCGTCACTCGAATCCGAACTGCTGACGGTCGGGCCATCGCCCTCAGCAATCATCCAGACGGGTAGGGCGCCGACGGCGGCGATAAGGCCGAGGATCCACCAGGGGGCGCCGATCATGTTGTTCTTGACGCCCCAAGAGAAGGCGAGGCCGGCGAGGGCGGGGCCGCTGGCACGACCCAGGGCGCTGAAGGTCGTGGCAAAGCCGTTGAGCGTGCCGAGGATGCTCAGGCTCGCGGCGCTATTGGTCAGCAGGATGGTGGAGCAGGGGAAGCCGATAATGACGGCGAAGGCCTTGGTGATCATGGCTGCGAGGAGCGCCGTGTAGCGCAGCCGGGTGTTCTCGATGAGCACTGTGAACGGCAGCACGAAGTACACGATGGGGAAGGTCAGTACGCAGACGCGGAAGCAATTGAGCACACCGTATTTTTTACATAGAGGTGGGAATAGTACGAATTGGATCGCGCCGCACGTGATCCCGTATAAAGTGAAGATCGTGCCGATGCGCCCTGAGTTCAGCCCGAACCCACCCGAGAAGAAGAACGGGAGCGATGTGGTTTCTGGTGTATGTTTCTCCGGTGGGTAGTTCAGGAAGACAGGGAGGACTTGGTCGAACGCGACGGAATGGAGGGCTAAGAAGGTATAGGAGACCAGGTTTATCACCGTTTGGCGGGTGAA
This sequence comes from Nemania abortiva, assembly GCA_022578505.1. Classification (NCBI taxonomy): domain Eukaryota; kingdom Fungi; phylum Ascomycota; class Sordariomycetes; order Xylariales; family Xylariaceae; genus Nemania; species Nemania abortiva. The sequence goes on from MU392545.1 coordinate 254,725, forward strand.
GACGGCGGACATACTCGGTGTGACGGGGTTCTCTATCCGAGTGCCCTTGCGAGTGATGATGGTCGACTTCGAGGTTGCATCAGCCTGCAATAACGGCGCCGAGGCCTCAGCGTCCTGGAGAGAGTATCGTCGGAGCTTCTGCTGGCGCCGGAGAGGGTGGTCTTTGAAAGCCTCCTTAATACGTTGGCCGAGGACGAGACCCCAGTCCCGCGAATGTCGCTTGCTCTGCAGCGTCTCCTTGAGAAACAGTGCCGCCGTCGTCACGGAGATCAAGAACACGACGGCCGCCATCAAATTAGGCAAGGCGAAGGGGAACTTCTTGAAGAAGTAGCTGTCACCAAATAGGCCCGGAAGCTGTTGGGTAGGCTTTGCAAAAAGACCTCCGAAGGCGGGGCCGAAGACTGAACCGATCGACCAGACTAGAGGCATGATGGAAAATGCCTTCGGTTGGAGTTCTCTGTCCTGGACCATCTCCGCTACCATGGTTCTTATAATACCAACTATATTTTCCGTTAGAGAGCGGCCTTCATCAGGAGGTTTAATTAGCACGAACCGTTTCCATTGCATGCGCCTTGAAGACCGCGAACAATGATGGCCATTTTCAGACTCGTAGACAATCCCCATATTATGAATAATGTCATCGTGCAGAGCAGTCCGGTCATGATAGCCGGTTTCCTCCCTAAACTGCGGTTAGTCTGCTACACTCTGATAGAGTGGCTCAACATCGGCCAGTATCAATGGTGTGTATTGCTTACCAAACGTGTCCGATGCTCGCCCCCACGCCACAGCCGTCATGCTCTGTGCGACTGAGAACACGGCGCTGGTAGCGCCAGCCCACTTCGCAACGTCTTTTTCCGGGACTCCAAAGCTCGCTATCATCTCTGGCAAGTAGGGATATACCGAGGTCATGGCTAGGGGCTCGGCAAACCGTGCAACGGCTAGAGAAGTACGTTAGCCACCGATATCCGGTGAGGAAGGAAGTACCTGAATTGTGCTACCAGTTGTTCTTGGTTGAGGGTTATGGTCGCCATTGTTTCCCGTCTACTCGAGTGCCATCTACTGTGAGATCACCTGCTCGATTGAGGTTTGGTAAGACGACTTCGACACCAAGATCAACAACTCACGGAACACAAGCAACCAAAATTAAATTAGGGACCAAGAAGGAGCGAAGCGAAGGGTTGGTATTTTGAACGTCTTTTTCTTTTCGTTTGATTTGTACGCTTATGGCTCGAACGCTGGTTTTCAACAACGCCAGCGTAGCGATTCCTCCGTATAGCAAGATAGGTGACACTGGTCAATACGTTCCAGCCCAGATTTATTGTTCCTTCCCTCCATGATTCCCGGTCGTTCTTAGGGGTTGTAGAGCTATACCGATGCGTAGAAGACAAGAGGAAGCCGGCTATGCTTACCCAGGATGGCCAGCTGCTGGGCCGGCAGCTTTGGACGATTAGATTTCGTTGCCATGATGCTTATGTGCCGGAGCTCGATGATACGATGTTATTGCAGACTGGTTGGTAACAGAGAGGGGGAGAGATCAGGCGGCAGGCTGCCGAACGAGGAATGGGAACTCAAGGGGGCCAGAGTCCACAGACTAAATAGCAAGAATATATAAACAAAGAGAAGGACATCTTCTTACGTAGGCAGGTACCGTATTAGTATTAAAAAGAAAAACATGTCTTCCCTCCACCCCACTATACATACGGCAAATACGGAGCAGAGCAGCTGAACGGGGTGCAAGACCTCCTTCCAATGGGTCCGTCTAGTCTAACTAGACTGAGCCGAGACTGGACTAGGCACAGCTGCAGCAGACACGAGGCTTCCCATTTCGGCCATCCAAGAGTTCTGATTTGTTGCTTTGCAGTTTTGCCCCCCCTTCGAGGCAAAAATTTTAAGCAGCCTACCTACTACCTACCTATCCGGTAGTGAAGATAATACTGCATTATTAATTTATTCGTTTCAATGGTGACCATACAGCCGTATGATACAGGTGGAACGGCCGTCCCGACTGCAGTGTTGAACTCGGTTACAATACGGTATCTATGACAAGACATCTACCTCACTCGTACTTACGTAGTACTATCTAAGGCAGTAAGTTAATGTTATTATGACCTCAGTCCAGTAGATAGATAGATACCTTAGGTACGTAAGTATTGCGGGTAAAATATAAGGGTACCCAGGGTCGTATTCATTCATTATCTGCTGCAGGTTTCGGTGCCTCTAGCCAAACACTTCTCGCAAGTTCCGGCCACAGATGTAAAGGCGCCGCCACCCGATACCTGCCTGAAGGATCTCACTAAATGTCCGTTGTCGGAGGAGTCTACTAGACGGAGGTGCACTGCCCAATATTGTGTACTGTGGCCAGCCGCACACCGAGCATGGCTGGTTCCCGTCCCGCATTACAAAGACTGGTCACAGGGCCGGCAATAGTGCAGGGTGCAGATGCAGATGCAGCCTCTTTTTTCATGCGGTGTAACGTCTAACTCGGGTCTAAGCTCTACGGTAGCGCTCCGCGGCATGCAACCTGGGTCCTCTTGACGAACTTATCTGATGACTCTCGCAGTGGACAACTTCCAGTTGCCCTGAACCTCAACCACATTGGTGCACATTCACACACTTGCTAGTCGCCTGCTAAGGGCGCAGGTAGTATCGTAGCTATTGCTTGTTTATTCAAGCAGCCAGTAACAACGTGGGCATTATCGCATTTGCAGCAGGCACCCCTCCTCCTCCCCACCACACCAGCCCCACTGACAGGTCTCATCTAGTGTAGAGATGACTGACCGGCATGCCGCCCCGGCCTCCATGTTCCAACCCAACCCCCGTCGTTGTTTCGCATGCAAACGTGCATACCTACATCGTACTTCAATAATAACAAGCCACATGAACATGAACGCTTTTCTAGGCTCTTCAACCATCAATGCCGTGTCATTGGATAGCTGGCTGCTCCAAACAACAACTTCGTCATTAAGTAGAGAACATGACTGTCTCACATAATGTATGCCTACCTACCTCCTAGTGGGCTCGGTAGGTTCTCGGTTAGGTATTTAGCTCTTCGGCCGCTACACTAGCCGCCCAAATGCGCCAAGGCATACATGGGTATATGTATATACCTGACGTTTACACTCAAATGAAATCCTTAATCGGAATCGTATGTTTACCTATCTGCATGTATTGAACCTAGTCACTAGACACTTGTGTCTAAAGGGGACATGGACCTGCAGCTAGGTTGGATGTGACTCAATGTCTTACCTCTGCCTGTCTGTCGGTCTGGTTTCTCGGCTTTCTTCGGTGTTGGTTAGACTCAGTCACTTATATCTAGGTAGGTACTCCATAGACTGCTCTCCTTGGTGGGCATAAGTAGTTCCATAGAAGATTAGTTCGTCCATTAGTAGTGTTAGGTTACTCTATTAGGATATACTCCAGCCACAATGACGTGCGAGATAGCCATGGTGGCGTACCTGCCTAAAGAAGCCAAGCTTCTGCTACCCAGGAACCGTACCTATCTACTATCTACTATCTTACCATCACGACTTACCAATCTACTTAGATAATGAGTAATTGTATACTCTATATGTTGTAGAGTTGAACATCACGCGAGCCATGCAATGCGACCCCAATCGTCCTGATGATGGGTGTTAAATTGACAATGGCCGACGAGCGCACGCCATTGATTACCACGGTAGCCGTTGCCGCCCCGCGCCGCCGTTATCCTCACCAGACTGTGCGCCGTTTCTGCAGCATCGCCTTGGGCTCATCCTTAGTCGCCCTTCTAGTCGTATTTCTCGTCACTGTTGTATATGCACCGCCTTATAGTCACTCTCGTCCGTGGCCGGGTCATGGGGGAGAGCATCTCACTTTCGAAAAGCTTCAGGCCATCCTGTTAGACACGCCAAGCGCTGAGAAGGCCTCCGAATGGAGCAAATACTATACATCCGGCGCCCATTTGGCCGGCCAGAACCTCTCACAGGTGAGCCTTACTCTGCTCGTATAATGAGAACCAGAGAATATGAGGAAAAGTAGAGTTTGAATAATGATTGACCTTCGTAGGCCGAATGGACCAGAGACCGTTGGGAAGAGTGGGGTGTCGCGTCTGAAATCGTCGCTTATGATACTTACCTGAACTATCCACTCGAGAACCGGTTGGCTCTGTTAAAGAAGAAAACTACTGGCACCGGCCAGAGCTCCGACAGCTGGGAAGTTGCTTTTGAGGCCACCTTGACTGAAGATGTGTTGGACGAGGACCCTACTACCCAGCTAGAGAACAGTATCCCTACCTTCCACGGCTACTCCGCTAGCGGCAATGTCACTGGCTCTTTCATCTACGTCAATTATGGCACGTTCTGGGACTTCGAAGATCTCATCCGTGCCAATGTCAGCCTAGAAGGCAAGATTGCTATCGCCCGATATGGAGGTATCTTCCGCGGTCTGAAAGTTAAGAGGGCCGAGGAATTGGGTATGATAGGCGTTGTCATGTACAGTGACCCCGGGGATGATGGCGGCATCACAGAGGAAAATGGGTATCAGCCCTACCCGCTCGGCCCTGCTCGGAACCCCTCTAGTGTTCAACGCGGGAGCGTGCAATATTTGAGCATAGGGCCAGGCGACCCGACTACACCTGGTTATCCCAGCAAACCTGGTGTGCCACGTGTGCCAGTCGATGGTGTACTCGCCAGCATTCCATCCTTACCCATTTCTTACGCCGAAGCGTTACCCATTCTGAAGGCTTTGAACGGTCATGGTCCTCAAGCCAAAGACATCAATGAGTACTGGACTAGGAACACAGGGCTCGGATACAAGGGTGTTGAATATAATATTGGCCCTTCCCCCGATGATCTGGTCCTAAATTTAGTCAATCAACAGAACTACACCATCACCCCACAGTGGGATGTCATCGGTATTATTAATGGAACCATTCCGGATGAAGTTGTCGTTGTCGGTAACCACCGTGACGCATGGATAATCGGCGGTGCCGGCGATCCCAATAGCGGTTCAGCCGTCATCAATGAGGTCAGTCCCCTAGAGTCTTTTATTCCCCCTTTGGCACGTCCGAGAGCTAGAAATTGCCTCAATGGGCTTTCTTTGCTCTTGCTACTCTTGCAAGCTCCCGAAACCATAAGTAGTTTTTACCATAAGTGAACATTATTGACTCCAATGTTACGAATAGGCGATCCGCAGCTTCGGTCAGGCACTGGATCAAGGCTGGAAGCCTCTGCGCACTATTGTCTTTGCTAGTTGGGACGGTGAGGAATATGGTCTTGTCGGTAGCACTGAGTGGGTTGAAGAATACCTGCCTTGGATATCGGCGGCCAACGTGGCTTACATTAACGTGGATGTCGGCGTTGCAAGCCCGACCTTCTCGGCTTCGGCCGCTCCATTGTTACACGATCTCCTTTACGAGGTAACAGCACTCGTCCCATCCCCCAATCAAACCATCCAAGGCCAAACGGTTCGAGATCTCTGGGATGGTCACATTAGTACCATGGGCAGCGGGAGCGACTTTACGGCTTTTCAAGATTTTGCTGGTGTTCCTTCTCTGGATATGGGTTTCGGTGGAAATGCTGGGGTGGCTGTCTATCAGTACGTTCGTTCTTCACTACGAAGTTAATATCTCCTGTCTCCTCACCCCCAACCTCCTGAACCCAAGTATAAGTCAATTATTTTCACTTTAAGCAACAATTCCTAACATGTAGTTGTAGCTACCACAGCAACTATGACAGTTACTGGTGGCAGAGCACCTACGGCGACCCTGGGTTCCTATATCATCGGACTATGGCCCAGGTGCTCGGACTTACAGTCGCCAAGATCGCTGACATGCCACTGCTTGCGATGAACGCCACCGCGTACGCTACAGCGCTCAAAGAATACGTTGAAAAGGTCGAATCAAAGCTCGCAGGCTCTGACCTTAAACCCTCCAGTGAAGCCGAAATCTTCGAGTTTAGGGCACGAGGCGCTAGCGCAGAGGTTAAGGGCGACCGGGCTGCCTTTGAACGGTCCTTCAGCCAGCTATATGCATCTATTGATGAGATGAAATCTGCAGCCGTGAAGCTCGACGCTAAGGCTGCGAAACTAGCGGCGCGAGCTGAGGAGCATATCCCATGGTGGCACTGGGTCAAGAAACTGAAGCTATTCCATCAAATCCGATTCACTAACACCAAATATAAGAAGATTGAGCGCGCATTCTTGTACCCTGGAGGTCTTGATGGCCGATCGTGGTTCAAACACGTCGTCTTTGCGCCAGGTATTTGGACAGGATACGCAGGTGGTACGACTGCCTAACCTTTATAAAGTTTAACAAGCCTGAGCTGACACGATCCTAGCTGTTCTCCCCGGCCTCGTTGAAAGTATCGATGGTAACGACTTCACCAATGCCATCAAATGGGTTGGTATTATCGACAGCTGCATCCAAACTGCCACAAAGACGATGCAATAATGCCAATGCTCATTATGAAACCTAACTCAGATAGATATAGAAAAACCTATCGCTCTTGAACGGCAATCTTCATTGGATACGACAGTCCTTCGTTGACTTAATTCGCCGGGGCTTGGTGCGGTCGATGTTACGTTCCTGGGTATGACAAAGTATATACACGTGTAGCTATGATTAGAATGTTCGCCTCCTGAGATTTATAGCGGCCACCAAGACACGAATATAGCAGCTTTATGATTGAGCATCATTTCATTATCGCGAGGCAGCCTCGCCCACTTAGGGACTAGCTCACAACCGGACAAGCCTAGAGGGCGGTTGCCTGCATTAAACGGGTGCATCGTGGCAGTCGTTCAGGCCATTCCCTTGCCCGTATACAGCGACGTAGACGCACGTTTCAGCCCCGAGCTGCCAAGACTCCCATACGGAGACCTGCATTAAGTAAGTATGTACGTATCCTCCGCAGGGTAAGCGGTATAGGGATCCCAAAAGCAAGGCTAGGTGATTCATCTGGATCATCTTGCGTGATACGACCAGTATCTATTGGCTATTGGCCCCTCATGCTCGCGGACGAGCGCGAGCTAGGCGTGGTGTTGCCTTGTTGGGCTATGCTGCCTGGCGAATCTGCCTGTCGTACCATATGCAGGTATCCATGCAGGCCGGCTTAGTCACTTTGGTTGCTCAGCCACTGCCCGGGGTGATCGACACCGCCTAGAGATATGAGCAGATATGAGGCCGCTGTTATAAGTCGATGTGAATCCTGATATCTATGCAGTCAGACCCGAAGCCTGCCTAGTCTCCTCATTCTCCCTCAACCTCAACCTTCACCTTCACTGTTTTCCTCACCGGATCCCATATACCCCAAGCCAGAATGACGGACGCAAACTCCGTTACCAGCTTTGAGGATATTGTTGACCGCTTCCGGGATATGCCTGGATCGGCGACCAATGCCTCCTCTTCAGTAGACATTGCTAATGGTAATGATGAAGACGTCCCTGATGTCTTGTATGTCCTTCAGTGCAAGGAGTTCGGGAAAGGGACCGTCGAAGGTTAGTGCTATTAGATCACTTATCCCCCTTTCATATCCTTTCCTTAGCTCTACAGTTACGGCTCTATTCTGGCTCTACCGCCTATTTATTACAGCGGAGATCCATTCCTCCCCTCCCAAGGCGCACTTTCCTGTCTATGTTGGACCCGATCATTGCCTAGTCTTGCTAACATGTAAATAGTTCGTCGTGGTCCTAAACCTATCGACCCCGATTTCGAGAGTGAATCGGATGAGAAAGCACAAAAGGACAAGAAGAAACCTGTCCTAGAGATCGTCACTGTCGTGTCCACTTCGCTTGTAAGTAACCAGCCGAGCCAGGACAACCGCAATTATGGGCACCCTTTCTTCCCACGCCGTCCCGACTGGGGATATGGGCCTGGACATCAGAAAAAGGAGGAAGAATCCGACATGCAGATCACCAAGTCCGAGACTACGACCATGATCATCCGGTCTCGCCATCTTATCAACGCTCTTGCCGCCGTGGTCAGCTACTACCCCGGCACGTCCTTCGCGGGCGATGAGGTCAAGGTCGAAGCGCCATATGCTGTTTTAATCCATCACCGCGAGGCTCTAGAGCGGTACAAGACGTCCCAACCCGAGGTGCATGACGAAGAATATGCTTCTACCACGTCTAAGCACATTGACGTCCTGCTTGACTTCCTTGAAGAGACATACGGTCAGCAAATCCACGAGGAAAACGAGCGACACAACCGTAAGACTCCAACGGCCACCTATGACTGGCTCTGGCTCCTGCTCCGGCCGGGAGAGGTCATCTATACCCGATATGACAATACCTGGACTCCCTTTGCAATCTCCCGTGTCTTCAAGAAGGTCACTACAAATGCAGATGGGCTCTGCAACTATTCGAGTGAGTGCTAACCGGGGGTAACCCTCTGAACTCCCCTGAACTCCTCTGTTTTCTTTTTTCCGAAAATCTCTACTACTGAAGAGAGAGATTGCTGACACCAGGCTCTATAGTTGATTGCTGGAACTACATGTTCGAAGGGAAATTGCGTCGCAAGATGCACACATTCGATATCAACCCATTCTCGGGCGAGGAGGCCATCCATAACCTCCCTGTGATCCCGGCACAATTCTTTACCGGGGCCGACAAGGACATGTCGCCCTCGGACGTGGTCGCCGAGCAGATCCGGCTGGGCAAGGTCGTGTGGGACCTTTACGAGAAGCCGAGCTACAAGGCGTACGACGGCGATCTCGCGAGGAAATCGCCCAACAACAACTGGGACTACAGCAGCTGCCCGACGGGCTACATGAGCGGACGCGTCATCGTCGACGGCGAGGGCTTCGAGCGCAACTGGCAGCTCTGCCCTCTACGAAACCGCCGGTCTTACCCGTACGACAACCCTCCCCCACAGCACCCGACGGCCTTCGACCAGCTGCCCTACTTCGCGTCCCGCTGCGGCTGTCGAGCCTGCGGCAAGGCCGAGCGCAGCAACGACCTAAGCTCGTTCGCCGTGTTCCAAGACTTGGATCCGAAGAACGACAAGGCGCCGGATAACGACCTCTACTTCCACGTCCTCTCCAAGGTCGTCGCGGGCTTCCTTCTCGGCGAGCGCCGCTGGGGCCACCTCCACGTCGAGTGCCTCCGCGAGATCAGGTTCGATCGGGAGGCGTTCAAGTACCTCGTTCTTGACGACGAGATCAAGACGACCGTCAAGGCACTCATCGGCAAGTTCGCCAGCGATGGCGGACACGTGTCCGCGTGGCCTAGCGATTTTGTTAAGAACAAGGGCCAGGGCCGCATCTTCTTGCTGCATGGCTCGCCTGGAGTCGGTAAGTTATATCATATGGACCCCTTACCCAACCTGCCCTACCTTACCTCACCTGATCTATCTGAACAACGTTGCTACCTTTTCTTTGACGATAAATAACCCGATGGTCCAAATGGCTAACATACCGAAACAGGCAAGACCTGCACAGCCGAGTGCGTAGCAGAGCTAACCCGTCGTCCACTCCTGTCGCTCACGAGCGGCGATCTGAGCACGGATTCGGCGCAAGTCGAACAGAACCTCGAATACTTCCTATCGCTGGGAGAACGGTTCGGTGGAATCGTGCTGCTGGACGAGGCGGACGTGTACCTGGAGACGCGCCGCAACAAGGACATCGAGCGCAATGGGCTGGTGTCGGTGTTCCTGCGGGCCCTCGAGTACTACCGCGGCGTGCTCTTCCTGACGACGAACCGGCGTGCAGACGTTCGACGCGGCCTTCACGTCGCGCATCCACGTCGCGCTGCACTACGGCCCACTGAGCGACACGGACCGCGAGCGCATCTGGATCAACGGCTTCGAGCGGGTCGAGCGCGAGGCAGCGGGGCGCGTCCACATCGCCGTTGCCGCCCGCGAGTACGCCTGGAGCAGCGCCGACGTGCGCTCGCTGCGCTGGAACGGCCGTGAGATCCGCAACGCGCTGCAGACGGCCGTCGCGCTGGCCGAGAGCGAGGCGGTCGAGGACGACGTCGACACGGTCGTGGTCGCCGAGAAGCACCTCCGCAGCGTCGTGCGCATGAGCCGCGGCTTCAAGATCTTCATGCGGGGCCGCCGGATCCAGGGCAGCAGTGATGAGGACGACGACGATCACATCCCCCTCTTCGACGACGATGATGACGACGGCGGCGCCCGGGAGGCCGAGTTCTCGGGGAGCGAGGCTGAGGTGTTCCGACGCTGTCATCGATAGATGATGGGCAGAGCTGGGTTAGGCAGCTGGACTAAGTAGGTAATCTACCTAACTGGTCATCTCGACGGATGTCACCGGATCGAGGAAATGTTGTCGGGACGGTCGCTTAGCGAACTGATTTTGCTTTTTGCTTTTTGGTCTAACCTACCTGCCTATTTAACTTACCTACCAAGGTGAGTAACTCACCATCGTTAACGTATCAAGTCAAATAAAGAAATGAAAGTCATTCATTATGACAACACAAGTATCTCGGCTTATTTGCAATCACAACGATGTGACTGAATATATATAAGCAATCGGTACCACTAAGTGTATGGCATCAGCTATCATGAAACCTCATGCTATAAACTACTATATAGTTGCGCTACCTGTTGCTATAGAATCTGACCAGCTCTTCAAAGCGATGGGACCATAGCGGGCAGTATCTAATAATAATATTAAGCATGCTGCACAACACCGGAACACTCGGGTCCGCGGAACACGCTCCACCCCCATGTACATAGGTGTGTGTATTCTTCCAAAACGGGTATCGACTACGTTCCACGCTTGCTCCCAATACTTTGGGAGTAATACTATGGTTGCTGTTCAGTAAAACTAACCTTGTCTTCGTACACTTGGCACGCTAACCCATAACTCGGCTCCCAGAAGGTATCGCGCCCCAAGGTACTTACACCAAAAACCTCCCGCAAAGGCCACCAACTGGCTTAAGCGCGCCCTGTCCGCTGCTGTCCAAAGCCTTGCAGACCCGCTGTACTTGGCTAGGTAAGTCTTACTCCCCTACACACCAAGTAAGTGAAATATTAAATCGAAGCGTGCCGCGAGACCCTGGATTTACGGTTATTTGGATGAGCCCACGTAAGTAGGCATACCTAAGTAGGTACCACATAGTAGGTAGCCAATGAGTCCTCGAAGTGCCAATCTGGGGTTATCTCGGTGTCCCGAATGCTGAATGCTGAATGCTGACTGCTGTTGATGGGTTCATGCGTGTTGAGCACACCTATCCAGGCCCTGCACGTCAGATTACTTACTCCAGTAGATAAGGTTGCGACACCCTCAAACGCATAGGAACCTCTCTTGGGTGACGTTGGCTTTGTGATGGATGTTGACAGGCTTACTTGGAGCTAGGTAGTAGCATTGCATAGGTAGTACTACATGTATGTAGGTATGTATGTAGGGATGCATCTTTCCTATCCATCCACCTATTACAGCCCTAGTAAGTAGATAATATCTTCAGCCACATGCCTACCTATAGGTCATGTGTGGTTAAGATCGGCTTGGAATTATCGATGTATCGTACTATGTATTGCCTTTTGTTTGTGATTGTGATTACCTCGGCCGAGGCTGCAATCATCCGATTGTCAAGAACAAGGAGCTTCCTCCGGAGAAAAGGAAGGACTCGTTCGCGGCAGTTAGAGCTGTGCTTATAATCTAGACCGTTGCCCAGGCCCCCAGCTGATGTGAGATGTCATGATGGCTTGCTTCGTCTTTGTCTCCTAGGAGGCAAAGTACTGTACTACCTACAAGTAGTTAGTGGTTGCGTTGGCGGTGTCCTCGGCTTGTTCCTGGGCAGTTCTTAGGCGGTTCTTGGGCGGTTCTTGGGGTTCAAGAAAACATGCAAGAAAAACATGGGGGAAATGAGGAGGAGGGAGGTATGATGCGGGGAAGACACGTTGTTGGTCTTGGTACATAAGACATAAGACTACAACATGTAATTTTGCCGGACCTAATACCCGTTCTGGTATTCTGCATGGGCATGTCGTCAGTAATGCCAAGAGTAGGTGGACAGCGGGGAAAAGGGGCGCCGAGAGAAGACGAATGCACGACCCCAACTTATAGGTAGGTACTTATGTTAGTGATCTAGAACTATTTCGTTTAGAGGCTTGGACGATCTTCCACGCAAATTCTATCAGGTGATATGTATGTAAGTAGATAGGTCGCTTTGACGATGTCTGCTACCGACGATGACACCGACGACAATGAGGCGCTGCACACCTACAGTATGTAGAAAATAATAGCGAGTTCATGCAAATTATTGCCCTGGTGGTGTTAGCATTTGCCTACTACATACTGCTGTACACGCATTATTACCTAATTTGTAAAGACTTAGGCTAGCGTCTCTATCCAATAAGCACTCATGTAATTAACTGGTTTAGCTTCTTCTAGGTATGTTCCATACAGTATAGGTATGGCATAACTAAGTATATCCAACCAAGGTAACTTGGAACTCTGCTTGGAACTTACACTCTGGCCTACACCTACGCTAGCTTAGTAGTGTAACACTACATGCCTCGCTCCACCATTTGGACGTGAACCATTCATCCGGGACATCCATAAAACCTTAATACCAATACCAACGCCAACTCTTCGACGGTGAGATAATCTATGTATATACATACCAAGATCTGCCTACCAGATTGCCCACGCCCAGCTAGGTACATTAGATGAAGTACATAACAAAAATCTGCTCACACGCTTACCAAGCTTAATGTGAAACCCATAACCCATGACCGGGAATAAAAAAAATATTTTGTTGCTCGTGATTCTACCTATCACCTACCTATTTTACCAGAGAGTTGGTCCGAGTTACTTACGTATGTATCTTCTACGTCTCAGCCGTAAAGTATAGAATTGGGCCCAATGGATACATAAGGCCCAGTTTGATAGGCAGCCGACTAAGTAATTTTGTGAAAGAGATGTGTACGAAGCTGAGGTATGTTCTGGATCTCTCGGAGGCTCTGCCCACATGGTGCCAAGCCACCGGTCTCATTACCATAGGTACTTACCCTACCTGCATGTAGGTAAGAGAAATATGCGTTAGTAGTTTGATAGCTACTGTAACAAGAAGAATTCTAGCATGTATTATAACATTGCGTATGTAAGTAGGTATGTAGTAAGAAGGAGAGTGGGAAACCCATGCTGCGAGCGTCCAATATTTCATTCCTTTTTTTCCCACCCACCTTACCCTAAACATATACCCCTCCGCTTATAATATGATTCGATGTAACCTCAACCCCGGCGGCTCAGTGATTTGAGTCGCCTGGGGGCGCACTGGGGCTAGCTGGGGTAGCTAAGATCCCAGGCGGGACTGTGAAGGAACCTCGGGGTCCCCTCAGGATCTCACATACATATGTACATACAGGACTTACATAAAGTACAGTTAGGTACGTACTAAGAAGTCGGGAGAAAGGGAAAACTTGCCGATAGCGTGACAGACGATGAAGATTGGGACCCTTTCTCCGCGTGCCAAGCTGGAGGTAGCTCACCAGCTAATACCTATTGGGCAGTGTAATACAATACTGTGCTGTGATACCATAATAATAATACCTACTTACCCACGATCACCCACAATGTTGATCCTGCTTAGGCGCGGTATTCCCCCGTCCACGCCATAGGTTAGGTAGGTACTGTAGGTAGGTAGCATGTAGGTACGAATTCATAAATACCAATCCGTTCCCCCCCCTCACAGCTCTTTGTCAATTGGGTCTCACTTCTTCCCTCTTCCTTTTCGTTTTTTGCCGCCAGGCTAGATTGATTTGCTTTGTGACAAATCGGTAGAGGCGCACCTGACCAGCTCAAGCTCCCTGCTTTAGGAAATCATACCTCGGGTGACGAATGTTCTTCGCGTCTCTTATAAATAAACTATAGGTACTAGGCCCCGGCTTGCTTGCTTGCTTGCTTGCTCCAGCATTCATACCAACACCCCAGCCAAACCACACGATCCCTCATAGCAATAATAATAATAATGGCTTCTGCTACCCCGGCTCCGGAATACCAGACGTCAGCGCCCGCTGAGAAGGAGATCACTCCCGCCCCGGGCACCAACGGCATGAACGCGGCCGGTCAGCGCTATGACTACGGCGGCAATCCTCTCTTTCACGCACACACTGGTGGCGAGGCCCGATTGCCTGCCTTCGGTGGTGAGTTCCAGCCCGGTCTGTACCGGCCCACCGAGCACAGGAAGTTCGCCAACCCGGCTCCCCTCGGCCTCTCCGCCTTTGCTCTCACCACCTTCGTCCTGTCGCTGGTGAACCTCCAGACCCGCGGCATTACCGAGGCCAACATTGCGCTCTCGCTCGCCTATGGCTATGGCGGTCTCATCCAGCTTCTCGCTGGCATGTGGTAAGTGATTTGCCCCCTCCCTCGCATCTCATTCCGTGTCCGTTCAGGCGGTTTCGGTCGTCGAGAGCCAGCGTGTTATATTTTTTTTTTTGTTTGCTAATACCGTGCTTTGTGTCTTGCAGGGAGATGGCTGTGGGTAACACCTTTGGTGCCACCGCGCTGTCCTCATACGGTGGTTTCTGGATCTCGTACGCTATTATCCTGACCCCGTCCTTCGCGGTCCTCACCCCATACACCAGCGAGGCCGACACAGCCTCGGTGCTCGGCTTCTTCCTGATCGGCTGGTTCATCTTCACCTTCATCCTGCTGCTGTGCACCTTGCGCTCTACCGTCATGTTCTTTTGCCTGTTCCTCACTCTCGACCTGGCCTTCCTGTTCTTGGCTGTCGCCGAGTTCGCAGGCAGCAACGGCAACGCGACCGCCAGCCTCGGCCTCCAGAAGACCGGTGGTGTCTTCGGCTTGCTTGCTGCTTTCTTGGCTTGGTACAATGCCTTCGCTGGTATTGCTGACACTAGGTAAGATAGATTAATGTTCTACTCGATTCCACTTTTCGCGACTAGCAACACTGGCTAACACGATTATAATAGCAACTCGTTCTTCATTGTTCCCGTCTTCCACTTCCCCTGGTCTGAGAAGGCTCGGGAGGCCCGCGTCAAGAGTGAGCGGGAAATGGCCTAAGTGCTGGTTGGATTTTATTCCGCGAGGCGCTAGGATGAAACTTCAACGTAGCGTTTGTACCTTTTCTTATTGCCCAATAATAACTTGACGAGAAAGAAAGAGGAAGAAAAAAAACAGAAGACTCATATACCTATACCCCCGGTCTTATACGCACGGATTCCTAGAAATCAGGATATAAAGTAAACCGTGCTTTACTGCGTTGGAGAACGTGGCGATGTTTTCTGGGTCTGTTCACTGGCAGGGGATGGAGGGGATGGACATGGAGACGGCGATAAAAACACCTAATGATTAAAAAGGAGACAACGACCTGTCTTGCGCTATGACGAAGACCGAGCAGGCGGCGTACGTGATGAGAATGGGAGATGTCTTACAAAGTGAGCATTGGCTTCGATACCTGGCTCGGTCCTCTGGATGGATGGATGGATGGATGGACGGTGAGAAACTTATGATACCACAGTTATAATACCAATTGATTTTAACCGGGTCTTGCCTTTCCTCCATGCTTTTGACTTACTGTCCATTGTGAATCATGTTTTCCACTAGGTTATCTATCATGTCGGGTCACTCTTACGAGTGTATGACGCTACCTAGGTAGGACAACAGAGCCAAGAGCAACTAGAACCATTCTACCATCAACTACCGACAGCCACAACAGCCTCTGCCCGGACCCTAAACCACTAGATCTTATGCAGCTAAAAAAAGGCTTGAATAGCAACGTTTGGATTTAGTCTTAGGTAGTCATGCGCTGAGAAACTCGAATCCGGCCGGATGAATGTGACACAAAGACAGGCAATTGAAACAAATTCATTGAGTCGACTTGCTAATATCTCGTGACTCATGCAAATTGGTTGAATAGAATACCGGAGTTAAGTCATGACCTATAACCTTGCATCGCCCGCCCGATAGAATGCTGTCCTGTGACCTTTTCCCTGTTTCTTTTTTTGTGTCTAGGTAACACGAAACGCCATTTTTTTACCGACACGTAAGAATGCTAGACAGATGCTGCTAATAAACCCGGTATTAACCGTTCAACACGGAGCCATGTGATCTAGCCTGGCGAATAAACAGCCATAGGGTACACTGCAACACACAGTGAACAGAGATAAGAAAACAGGATAAGAGATACAGAAAAGCGAGAATATCCGTCTTTAATCTGCCATGGTGATATCTTCACCGTCTCCGCCACCGCCGGGAAACCCCTCGTTGAGATCCGGCATCCAGCCTTTAGGCCGCTCGTTGCCGCGGACCGCGACACCGTAGCCCAGGCGCTCGACCTTGTGCACCTGCTCGACCATGATGCTGAGCTTCTTGGCGTAGACGCCCGAACGGCCGCCTAGTGTCGGGCAGATATGCAGCATGGAGCTCACGTCCTGCATGTCCGTTAAGATGGTCCTCTTCTCCTTCCCCTCACCATTGTCTTCGCCCTTGTCGTCGCCGGTAGGCATACTCCCGGTCAGCGCCGTGACAGCGGTAGCAAAGCGCATCATCTCGCCGGTGAGGTCAAAGACGCCAAAGACGTAGTCGGCTGCCGTCAGTGGGATGGTGGTGGCAGCGGGGAGTGCAGCCTGTGCCTCCTCGGGCGTCATGAGCGTCTGGTGTCGCAGGTAGTGCGCGAACGACACGGCCTCAACGAATTCCTCTAGGCAGATCAGGGGATACCGGTGGCGGTTCATGCCCTGTACGTCTGGCTGGATGGTCTCGAGGAGCTCGGCGATTTCCTTCAGCCGCCCGTCGATTTCGGACTGGATGCGCTCGGGGATGGGCTGTGAGAGCTTCCGGACGCTAGTTTCGGGTTAATGAATGATGCGGGCATTATGAGATGGAATGAGAAGTAGATGAGTCTTGTGGATGATGCTAAGGATGAATTGGGCGTTTGATATAACAATACAGAAAAGAAGGTGAGGAATTACCGTTGTAGTGAGAATATACTGGATAGTGATGAAGATGAATAGTCAGCACACTTCTACTTCTTGAAAGGCTTAAGTAATTCACGGTGCGGAAAAAGCCAACCACGGGACAGGGTATGCAAGGTGAATTATGCATAGAGGCGTACATCTTCTTGCTCAGCGCTGTGACATCCCGCGACACCTTGCCGATCCTCATGCGACGGTCGTGATGCTCGTCGAGCTCATCGCGGAAGGACTCGAACATGGACGTGTAGGCGTTGCGGGGATGGTCTATTGTTGTTGGTGCTGCATCTCTCTTGGCCTTTTCCTTGCCTTGGTGGTCTCTCTTAATACCGACTCCCATGGCGCCGTCTCTCTTTTTCGGGACGATGACTTCAGACATACTGTTATTAATTCGACACGTTGGTATTGCTAGTGCTGTTAGTGGGTGATGAGTTCTACGTATAGTTGATGAGGAAGGGTGCAACGAGTACCTAAGTAGGTATATGGTATGAGTGTTGGTGGGGCTGACCAGGTGCCCACAGTTGGTGGGTGTTCTCTGCTGTATGTCGTAGCACACTCAAGAGAAATAGTGGCATCTTGTGAACTTGTTGTTTACCATGTTCATTGGTGTTGCTTCATCTCGCTTCTCCCGATACATTATATTTATAAGGCGATATAATTATATCTTATGTTTCTCCGTCTCATCTTACACTAGAAGCTAATTGGCGAGCCAAAAGTATTGACGGACTTCCTACTTAGCTAAGCTACATCCGTAGCGCTCACCAAGAGAACGAACCCCTGAATCCAAATTCAGTCTACGAGCCCTGGCAGCACATGGCACTTGGGTGATCTTCAAAAATGGCGTCTAACATCACAACGCTCATATCGCGGCCACTGCCGCTCTTCACCTCAGCAGCCCTATTACGCGCGGGCATGCTCTTATACGGGCTATGGCAGGACGCCAACTCGCCCGTGAAGTACACGGATATTGATTATCTCGTATTCACCGACGCAGCACGCTTCACATTCTCATCATCATCCGCCTCGCCATACGAGCGGGAGACCTACCGGTACACGCCGCTGCTAGCCTGGCTTCTGTACCCGACCACCCTCCCTGGCGCATTCTGCTTCTCGCTGGGTAAGGTCCTCTTTGCGGCCGCGGACCTGCTTGCCGGTTATCTCATCATCCAAGTCCTTCGGCGCCACATGGGCATGCCGCTCGGCCGTGCCTGCGGGTTCGCGAGCATTTGGTTGCTCAACCCGATGGTGGCTACTATTAGCACGCGGGGCAGTTCCGAGGGGCTTCTCGGCGTGCTCGTCACCGCGCTTCTATGGGCGGTGCTTGAGAAGAGGGTGGTACTGTCCGGCGTGTTGCTGGGCCTCGGCGTGCACTTCAAGATCTACCCCTTCATATACGCGCCGGCCGTGGTTTGGTGGATGGACGACGGGCACATGGCGAGTAGAAATCCTGAAGATAAGAAAGAATCGAAGGGAGCAGACGTTGCGAACCGGGGCCAGGCCCAGACCACCTCGACTCCCCTGGGAAAGCTTATCGCCTTCGCGACACCGCAGCGAATCCAGCTCACGCTCACCAGTCTCGCTACTTTCGTGGGTCTGAATATCGCCATGTATACTTTGTACGGGGTGCCGTTTGTGACGCACACATTCCTGCACCACGTGACGCGAATCGACCACCGGCACAACTTCAGTCCCTACAACGTGCTCTTGTATCTCACTTCCTCTGCTTCTTCACGGCCATTATCACTTGGCTCTCAGCAGGCCCCATCTACGCCCCCCTGGACGGCCAAAATCGAATCTGCCGCCTTTGCGCCCCAGCTCCTCTTATCGACCATACTTATCCCCCTCGTCGGGGCCAAGAAGGACCTGCCCACTACCATGATGGCGCAGACCTTCGCCTTCGTCGCCTTCAACAAGGTTTGCACGAGCCAAGTATGTCTCTTCTCTTCTCCTTTTCCTTGCGTGCTTCATCGCATCCGTCTACCCTTCCCCATATCCCTATTTCCACTACCTTACCTTACCCTACCCTACTTTCCCTTCCCTTCCCTACATAATCTCTCACTTGATTCCATACTCCCACAGATCCCCCCCCCAATTACCCATTTCCTTGCCTATTCACTAATTCACATTCCCTTTTCCATAGTATTTCCTCTGGTACATGGTCTTCCTCCCACTCTACCTGCCAAATTCGTCACTGCTCAAAAACTCCGCCCTGGGCGTGACCGCCCTCGCACTCTGGGTCTCGACTCAGGGTTTATGGCTCCAGCAAGGCTACAATCTGGAGTTCCTGGGGCTAAGTACATTTGTACCGGGTCTTTGGCTATCGTCCCTCGCCTTTTATGCCGTTAATTGTTTTATATTGGGCGTCATCATAGACGACCTAGCGATTTATGTATAAATTGTCGGTTAGTCACGCAGCATAGCCATGTAGATAGGTATATCAGTAAGGTTACGGCAAGGAGCATTGTACATTATGAATTTTGTCTATTCATCGTCTTTGTTCTCTGCCATTTGTTACTTCTGATTTGTGCAAGAGGCGAGAGGCGTAGGAAGGCGTCTGCCTTCCTCGTCCCGGCGCTAGCGATACATCCAGGTCCAACATGATTTCGTTGATCACGGGCCCTGGCTTCCTTAGGACAACCTTGCCAATGCCGTAAAAAGTACCATCGTGGTGGGTATTATGTGCCAAATAAAACAGCAAAACTAAACACGCTCCTCGCCAACATCGTGAAATTTCCAGATGCAAAAGCCAAATTGTTCAACGCTGCTCTGCAACCAAACTTGGGCTGCATTGCGGTTTGACTCAAGGACGTGAACCCGAAACGCCGAGAAATGTCTGGTAAAAATGGTAATGGAGGCCCTAATTAGATATTAAGGCATGTACATCGGAATGGGTGCACATCGCTGAGCGCACACGATAATCCGTGGAACGTATTGGTTTTTGTCATCCCTACTCGCATGTGCTGTATTGTCGCGCTTCAGCCCTTCACGTCTGCGATTGTTGTTCATAAAATTGTTATTCCCCCAGCAAGCATGGCGTAGTTGGCTAATTTGAGGGAGAGCACACGCGACTTAGGGAAATCTGGGCTGATGATTAAGCGCCCTTCTTTGTTATAGCCAACTTCACCAAAACTGTCGACGATCTCCTTAAAACGAATGTTGGGCCGCACGCGATGGATCTCTGCAAGAATCTGCTCACTCCAGACGCCAGAACACCACCCGTCGCGTACCAAGAAATAAGGGTTCAAAGGCGGAACGGGCGAGTCTACGGGTTATTAATTAGTACGCGAGCTACGAAGTGGAAAGAACAGAAGGAAAGACACCAACACATACCAAGATCCACGTAACGAATCCGTAACAGGTTTACCGTTTTGAGCCGCTCCAAGGCACGAATACCGCTCAATACGAGCTGCTCAAAAGCACTGATGAAGTGCATATCGGTAATCCCCGAGCCGGATTCGTTCCACACCGCATTCTGCCTGCAGCAGTTCTTGACTGTGATGTCGATGGTCTTGAGCCGAGTCCGTGGGTTCGTGTATCGAGCTAGGAGGTCAAAGAAACTATGGCAAACGCGACCTGTATAAGAGAGATGCTCGAGATGGCTGGCAGCCGCTGCCAATTTCTCGCACCAGTGGACCTGTTCGCACACTTTGAGATAATAGGGCGGGCAGGTGATTTCCCTTCGATAATCGCACTCAAGACAAAGGTTGAGTTTAGTAATCTTATGGTCTAGGATATCTAGTGTGTGGGCCATGCTTAAATAGCTCTTAGATTTTGGTTTAGCATAGGTCCCGTGCCATTCTTCAAGGTTAGGCAAAGCCTTTGAAATGGCCTCCCAATCCTTCGGCTGCCTTATAATATTCCACTGGCCCTTGACAATAAGGGCTCGAATGGTGGGGATTTGCGGCAAGTCTCCATCCCCGGTAGCGAGACCAGAGCCCGGAAGATTGTAGCGTACCCGGGGCGCCTTCTTTCTCTCTCCGCCTTCGAGAGTCATAACACGCGCCTCGGGAAATGTCAGGCGAACAAGCGAGAAGACTTCTTCCATGGTGGCATTGTCCGTAGGTAAGCCGTAGGTGGCACTAGCAATACCCTCGGGGGAAACGGTGGGCAAGGCCAATGAACCCTCTTCTAAAACGGGATGGTGGAATTTGGGCTGAAAGACCGGGAACCAGATCTCGACGTGCTTCACATATGTGCTTAAGTGAGGATGCTGCACGAAGAAATCCATAACGCCATCAGCGGCCGAAACAGTCGCCTTGAGCTTAATGTGCCGGTACAGCCGCTCCTGAATTAAATCCCGCCACAATGGACTCACCAAAGCGAGATTGGATAACTCCTTTCTCCTCGAATGACGTAGGGCACTGCTCCAACTTCGGGCGTTGACGCTAGGTATGCTCAAAGAGCTCGGAGAAGAGGTGGATACGCGGTAGCCGAAGATATGATCCAGTATGCACTCATGGATCTCGGCAGGTAGTTGAGTAAGGGTCAGGACAGGGTGCTCGTCGATGGCGGTCGTAGCAACCGGGTCATGTAGCAGACGCACGTCGGGATCGAGGCAGGCCGGTTGACAGGTAAGACAGCGAATCTCGGACGGGCCCTGTTGCGCATTGGGAAAGGGCGTGCTACTGGGGCGTGTGGGTGGTATGAAATCAGCAGACTTGGGTGGTTCGAGCGGTGGGCTAGAGGGGCCTGGCGTCACCGGCGTCGAAGTAGCCGTCATGATAGCAGCCAGCTCTACGGAGGCGGTTCCCTCATCATCCTGATCATTAATGTGATCGACATCATAGTTGCGGTCGATCGACACTTCTCTTGACAGATAGACATCTCTGGTGAATGGAGAGTCGAAGGTGTCGCGAACGGCGAGATCTTCGGGAGGGAACGTAGTGGGATCCCCTCCGGCAATAGCCATGACGTCGAATACTCGGTTGATTGTGGCCAGCGTCGAGAGGCCCCGCGGGCATGACCGGCGTCGCTGTGGGAGGAATGATGACGAAGGCAGTGCTGGCCTTGTGTCCCCGTCGTCGGGGTAGATGATGATGATGGCGAAAGTGACGAGGTGTACAAGTACAACACGGGCCGTCGAAGGAGATACTTTTTTCGTAAGAGAGCTAGACGGGGAAGACGGAGAAGACGATGGGCTTGTGGTCGTGGTGGCGGCTACGCAGTGATGGTGGAGTGGCGGCGGTGGTGAGGAAGAGGAGAATGAATATACAGGATATGACCTGCCAATCGATAAGCCTGGACTAGGCCGAGCGATGGACGATATGGAATGTACTGGTTGGTGATGGTGGTATGTCCTTGGTCGCGTGGCCTGTGAGGATGTGGACTGGCAGGCGGAAGATGGGCAGGTAAGGTTCGAGGGGTGGATGAGTAGTGCGATAGGTATGATGTACAGAACGATGCACCTATCTGGTCGTTGGGATGTTGGTTGGCGGTGGAGGTCGTGATGGTCGTGATGGTCGTGATGGTCGTGATGGGTCGTGGTAGAGTGTGTTCCTCATGTACGGGTTGCAGGACGGCGGATATGGCAGAGGCAAAGAAAATTTCAGGCTGGATTCCACAGTCGTCGCTCAGCGAGTAAGGAATGGGCACATGCGCTGACAGCACCAGCAGCGTGTGATGTCGTGTCAAGTCCGTCTCTGTCGGTGCAGGAAATTGATCAAACCTGGGCTGATTTGCCGTAGAGGTGGGACTCCTTGTTGGTCGACCTATCGAGGCGGGCTCTAGACAATCTGGAGGGGGGACCCTTTCTCATCTAGCAAGTACCTATCTAGGTTAGGTGGTCAAGAGGAGGTAGGTAGGTATCTAGAAAGAGGGCTAACTAACAAGTAGGTAGGTACGTGTGTGTCGTAGAATGCGCTCTTTCCACGCTCTCTCCTAGATAGCTACCTGAATAAGGTTTGATGTTAGATAAGTCAATACTTCGAGAAGTCGCGTATTTGACACAGTCGACATAGGTACTCATCTAGCGTACAGCTGTTACCTAAGGTAGTAGTAGATAGTAATCGCCTCGATTATTTGTAGACGATATTCTACTACAGCATACAAAGTAGGTGTTCGTAGAATGACTCTAAACCCCATTCGGAAGCGCCTCATACATACAATGCCATACTAAGTCCCGGATCTTAGCGGGAATTGTACCAGGTGGATTGATGATTATGTAATATCCTGGAGAACAAGGGTCTTGCACCATCCCCACAGAGTTTACATTGCTAAATAAGCCAATTCAGGACTCTAGCCTAAGCTGTGACACATATATTATGATATATCGCAAGCAAGATCAACTCAGGAAACCACTAATAGTCCCATGGCCTTCTTTCTAAATGACTTCATATTTTGGAGGAAATTTAAGCCTTGATAATTAGTATGTGCTAGGTGTTCCATCACATGTCCGAATTTAGCTAAAAGTACCTAGAGCAGGCCATAGCTTTAGTGCCAACTCAGTTAGGCTTAGATTTCCAGGTGCGCATTAAAATGTCGCCTACAAATTATTAACTAATGGAGGCCATAGATAGTACCTAATCTCATTGGCTCGACTGTAACTAGACTTATCAAATGTGAGGTCCGGGTGCACATTCCTTATCACAGAACACCTCCATCTCTCAAGGCCTGCTTAGGTTGGAGACGCATAGTTTACTATTATTTTGGCAATTTCCCACATACCTAAGACAGGAGTTAGGAATTTCAATCTCTATAAGCGTTATAACTGTAAAGCATCTTACCAAGCATCTCACTATGCGCTCACCTTCTGAACCTTCTTTCACAGTATTTGCAAGCTGCTTATGGTAACCAAGAAGTAGCTAGCCTCTTTATCTAACACTACTAACGTATATGGCCACCAACCTACGCATGCTACCGACCTCAACCCCAAAATCCAAAGAAAGCAGTTATGCATGGGCGGTTATCGATATTCTCACCTCATCTACATAGGTACTGGTATATGACTTGCTTCGCACAGTTGCACCCCGGTCTTTGATTATCCAGTAATTCTAGCCTCGGCCTCGGAGATGAGATAAGATGAAGGAAGGCAAAAAAAAAAAAAAAGGGGGCAGAGGAAAAGAGAAAGGAAACGTCGTCAATCTCGTCATGCCTACGGGGGATGACTAGACGCAGCAGCCCAGTCTTATCACACGGTAGTTAGTTCGTACGTAGGTACCTACCCTATTTCTTCGAGACCCGAAGGTGATTAAGATGCGTACAACATCTTGCACAGGCTCTCTGGGAGTTCTAAATTACCCAACAAGCGGCACCACACATAGCATTCATCAGCAATAATCTAAATCCGTGCTCCTAACTATCGGGTTTACGATGTGAATCTTGACGGCAACGCGACGCTGAACTGCGCCAAGATTCCATTCTAAGTCTTAAAAAGTCTTGTTATCTGATTGAGTGCGCCGCATTCTGTACGCTTTGGTCTACCCATTGCCCATAGTCTTTATTTGCAGCGACGACCCTGACTTTTGCCGCAGCAGGGGTAGTCATCATTAGTACTGTCCCTATAGCTCGAGAAAATGCAGTTCAGATGGATAGCCTCAGGCGGTTCACTGCTTAGGCCAAATGCGGTTTCAATACATGTTACCCACATGTATTCTGACAAGTAACGGGAATTTGTAGATCTAGAGAACGACGAACTGTAATTAATTAATTATAAATTACGTATCATTATGCATATATCTATAACTATGCTATTCCCTGTTATCGATAATTAGGCGCCTCCAATCACGCATAGGGTTATATATACACATGTATTGTCTAAGGGGCCTGCGTGTTGATCTCGCATTAATTACCATAGTTAATGCTGGGTTTCGTTGACTAAGCGTAACAAAACCCCATCACAAATCTCCGACCGTCGCATATAGGGGAGCCCTAGGTTACACGAAAAGAAACGACGGCTTTCCTGGCCAGCTGCATGTTGTCCTCGGTCCTTACGAAATTTCGTCTTTTCAAAAGGTTCCTAAAGGGGAACCAAGCAGCGGTCATCATGGGAGAGTGGCGGGCTCGGTATAGCTTTCACAATCTCTTCATACAGTTACGCACTGACAGTGTTGCTGCGTCGCGTTTCTTGACAAAGCGCGACGACGTAGGTATTCGGCCAATAGCCATTGGCCATTACTTACTGGACCACTCCCCCAACCAACTAGTTACCTGTATACTCAACAGAGTTAGACACTGTATCTAGGTACTTTCGGCCTCTCGAGATCGCCTATCGTGTTTAAATTCGTAGTATCAAATAGAAAGAAACGCCTATATACCTATCTTCGAAGAGCATACCAGCCTGGGTGAGCAGAACGAAAAACAGAGCAGCTAAGCGACGAGGCTTGGCTTTGTTATACTAAACCCGAGACGCCACGAAGCCTTGGCGCCGAACGATCGTTTGAGATCGCTCCTGGGATTCGTCGTCAGTTGTTTTGTTTTAATTTTAGTGTGTACTAACTAACGCCTGCCTCATGCATCATGTAAGCAGGCACTATAGGCTACCTACCTAATCGATGGGATTCTCTCGCGGTCATCTACACTAGGTAGGTAGGTATGTCTTAAGAAAGAAAAAAAAACATATGATACCCGGTATGACCTAGGTGTAAATAGATGCACCTACAGTCAGCCATACCATATGCTAGTACGCAGTTCTTGCAAGGTCCAAGTTATGAAAACTAAAGTAGGTAGATGGAGAAGATCATAGATGAAGGCTGCATTACCGAGGAGAACTTTTTCGCAAGCGTAAGTAAGTCTGTAAGGGATGCCATGTCAGCTAGTTGTCTATCTCCCATTTATTTTCTCCAATTACCAAATTCCGTCGCTCTGTACCCAATTTCTTCATGTCTAAACAGCAGTAGTTTGATGCTGTGTTACTACCAGACACGCCAAGGCGAAGGCACGCTAGACTACCTGTTAAGCAGTCTAGATATAGCCTCGGTAGCTCCGTGATTCAAAAGAACTGGTGTTTTTGCTCCGGTGCTTCGAATTCCACCTACCTAATCGGATCTTCAAATAACATAAGCTTAATCGCTTACAGAGAGAGAGTCGGGATGGGTGAGGCGATTGGTAGGTAGTATGGTTACGCTACCGAGATTCGACATGTCCGTGTTTCAACAATAGATACTTAATGTGCGCCATCCTCTCTTGGCGATGACAGGATTGCTCAATTCATCATAGTCGGTCACTGGCACGAATACTACGATGGGAAATGGAAGATGATCGGAGATGGTAGCTGGGAGATGATCGGATATGTATTCATTCCGCTGCAGGGAGAGGTGAGTTCCCGTTATCCGTGTTAAACGCCACATTGAAGATGCGAGAAAGAGGACATGCGCCTACCAATTAATTGCATGCATGAGATGCCATCAACACCCGAGAGACCTATATAGACCTCCCTGGCCGCCGTTGTACTGTAGGTACTCGGTGTTTGGCTGTGTACAGTACGCTCGCTACCTACCAGCGCATGCATGCAAGCACCAAACATTCGGAACTGGTCCAAGGCTGGCTGTCTTGGCCCACAGTAGCCCATGTCGTGAAACCCCCTGTTATTTCCCCAGCTGGCCTGTCGCAGACCCTAGTTGAGATTTTCACCACTGGGCGGGGCGGATCTACGCGGCTTTTAGCGCAGAGACGTACTAGGTATGTGCTATACCTTAGGTACGGTACCTACCTACAGTACACTGTAAAGTCTCCCCTACACTTAACTAGTTGGGTACGCTAGAAGGAGAAGCAGAGGGTCTGCCGAGAAGAATTAAGCTCAATAGGGGTTACCAGGGGGGGGCTTCTTACTAGCCAATCGTTTGACTTGGCGGCAAAGTTCTTGCAACCTCAGCCCACGTACGCGCCTCTGCGACAATGAGCCTCCGACTGGGCGGCCGACTCTGGCTATATCCTGCAAATATGGAGAACAGATGGAGAACGGCGTTGCCTCGATTCATACTCCTCAAACGCCCGTCCGATGTCCCACGTCATGTGCCTCGTCTCTCGCTGGCGGATGAGCACGCAAGGTAATGTACAAGTCCATGCCAAATTAACCATTAGCTCCCGGTAAATATGCTAGTGTATTGATCTGTCGTATGTACAGCAGCCGGGTTCTTGTTTGCGGATAGGTGAGGTAGGTAGGTGGGCGTGTGGATGCACATAGATAGGTACTATACAGTATCTGGGTGCTGTGTGTGTGTAAGTGGTTGGTTGTTGTTGCGGTCGTGTGTATTGTATGGATGAAGGCCCCCAGCTAGGTCAGCCAAGACCAGCTTCACAGGGTCTTTTTAATAAAGACCACACCACCACGCCGTTTAAACTATCTTCTTGATTGCTCGATCTTCCATGTCCATTCTTCTCTTGTCTTTCTGCCCCCTCTTCTGAGCTTGTTTCTCCTCTTTCTTCATTTCTCTCCCGCTCTTTGTTTGAAACTTCGGAGGGTCTTTGATAGACACGGGACCGTTGCCTTGAGTGCTGAGGAGATATCGTGACTCTCTTCCCTCTGCATCCCATCATTTACGTCGTTTACCGTTGGTTATCGTTCATCCACTCTTTCGATTCTTGGTTGCATTATATATTCTTGCGCCCCATCTCGACCTGGCCGCTTACAATCTCTCATCTTGAACCGTTGCCCTTTTTGTGTCTACTTCTCGGCATTTTCCATAGGCCGGCAGTTTTGTCGTTCGAGCTTCTGTCTCTTCAATCACCTATAGATATTCTCATCGACCTCCTCAACCCGTCTGTGACAACCGCCGAAGACAGCCTTACCTCCATCAACTCGGCTCCCTCTAAAATCTAGTCAAGATGGCTCCCAGATTCTCCTCTCTTCTCACGGGTCTCCTTTCGCTCGCTCCATTGGGCGCACTGGCTGGTCCCGTCCCCAACTTCAGCTCCGGAGTCGATTCAATTTCGAAAGTGAGCGCCTTCGTCAGCAACCCAGACGCCAAGAACATCGTCCCCAACTCCTATATCGTGGTGTACAACAGCTCGTTCACCTCAGATGACATCGACGCCCAGGAAGCATCCATCCGGACAACCGTCCAAAAACGCAACCTCAGCAAGCGTGGGACTACGGGCCGGTTATTATCGACGAGGGTCCGCTCCTTCTCCATGGCCAACGGCTGGCGCGCCACAGCCATGGAAAGTGATGATGACTTTGCGTCCCAGATCAACCAGATGGACATGGTGTCTTACGTCGAGGCCAACCAATACGTCCAGGTTGCGGCACTAGTGGCTCAGGCCAACGCACCCCCAGGTCTGGTTCGCATCAGCCACGCTAGCGCCGGCAAGGGTAGCTACGTTTTTGACGACTCGGCTGGACAAGGTATCACGGCGTACGTGGTAGATACGGGCATTAAAGTCACGCATCAGGAATTCCAAGGACGTGCTACGCTGGCCTTCAACGCCATTGAGGGCTCTGCTGTAAGTTTTGTTTATAAAACCCTCGCTCACGCCAAGTCGATGTGCAGCATCAGATATGAAATACTGACATCGTAACCAGAACACTGACGAAAACGGCCATGGGTCTCACGTCTCCGGTACTATCGGTGGTGCTACCTTTGGCGTCGCCAAGAATGTCAATCTGATTGGCGTCAAGGTGCTAGATGCCAGTGGTGGCGGCACTAACGCTGACGTCCTCGACGGCCTCAACTTCGTCGAGAGCGACGTCCAAAGCAAGAAACTCCAGGGCAAAGCCGTCATGAACATGTCTCTAGGCGGTGGGCTATCGCAAGCCATCAACAAGGCCATCGAGGCCCTCGTGGATGCGGGTGTAGTGCCTGTCGTGGCAGCTGGAAACGAAGCCCAAGACGCCGCTAACACGAGCCCAGCCAGCGCCCCTAATGCCATCACTGTCGGCGCGTTAGATGCTACCACGGACGAGCGGGCTGATTTCAGCAACTTCGGTGACGTCGTCGACATTTACGCGCCTGGCGTTAACGTCCTGAGCGTTGGTATCAGGAGCAACACCGACACTGAGACGCTCAGCGGTACCTCAATGGGTGAGTTCGGGCGACCCTTTTATCTATCCATGTTATCTTTACAACAGTAATGAAATACAAGTGAAATGCGCTAACTCGTCTTCGTAGCTTCACCACATGTCGCTGGCCTCGCCGCCTACCTCATGGGTCTCGAGAATCTCACGAGCGCCGCCGACGTCGCAAAGCGCATGAAGTCCCTCGCTGCTGCCACCGGCGCGAGCGTCCTGAAGAACGTAAGGGGCACCACAAGCGCCATCGCCAACAACGGGAATCTGTAAATAAAGAATCCAGATTAATCGAAATCACACGAAGCACTCATTTTATCCCTCCCGCCCTTTCATTCCTCCACTCCTTTGGGGAAGAAAATCCCGCCTAGTTGAATCCACACAAGTGACGGGAAAGTAAATCTAGCGATTTTTGTTTTTTACTGCCGGTATCGATTCCGAAGCAACGACATAGCGAATAGGTGACATTGGGAGGCTCCCGAAAGCGACCCTTTTGGATCCGCTTTTTTTATTGGTATAAAGACACTTAGAGGAACAACTAGAGATGGTGATTGATAAGAGACGACCGATCTGATTGATATCCATTAGTTTAGGATTTATTGGCCGGCCTCCTTTTTGCAAGAAAGGCATACAGCTCCTTACCGTACCATATCATATTCACCATTACCACAACTACCAGTCCGTGTATATTTTTCTGGGTAGCAAGTGGTATGCTTATCTGCTAGTATATACGTATATAGATAACGAACAGCGTTTGATATTAGATGCACATCGTATCGTCGTATTTGTGCCTAACCTTAGGCTTGGCTCACCCCGTCCACAGTCAGGTGACAAGCACGGTTCCGGTACTAATTATGCGTAAAGATACGCATGTAGGGCGTATCTCGAAGCGATGATTCTCCCTTTATCACGGACTATGCCAAGCTTTTATAAATTTATGTTTAAGCACCCCATGTTTAGCGAATCCTTAGATACGAAATTCTTAGCGATTAACTTAGAATAAAAAGTAGATCCCGTGACAGATAGATACATTACTTGTAGATTCATAGGACTCTAGTATCTATATAACGTAATCTAATTTAAAGGTATGATGCTTGATACACATGGTTGAACAGTAAATGCGGCTACAACGAGCGCTGTGTCTATGATAGGAGTCTTCTTTCAAGAATTGACTCAAGATATCTTGCATTAATTACAACAGGTACTAATAGTATTAATTAGGAAGCCTTTAGTCTTATCCTGAGGGTTGAGCTAACGTGTCTTTTAAGGCGAAACCACTGGTGACTATGTCCTTTTCTCAGTGCTTCGGCTAACCATATTACTGTGCTAATTGTTTACAGCCTCCTTTGTATTTGTGCCCTTTGCGGATATTTTAATTCTTCGATGGCGCCAGCGGCTTGTCCTGCGGCTGGTTGGGCGACGAGGCTAGGGAGCGGACCGCAGTCCAAATAGCTAACCCGCAGGGCTTTCCCTCAACTTTTCTAAAGCTAACGCAAATTTTCATGAGAGGGGGGCTTGTAAAAGCATGAGAGGGCGAGTTAGAGAAATCATACATTAGTGGCCATTGATAACCAATGGCATCGATCAAGTAGCCGACGTCGGCACCCACGTTTCGCATCACCTTGCCCTGGAAGCTTAGCAACCTTGGTATCCTAGGGTTACAGGCGAAGGACGTGATTCTAAAGGATAAGAGTCGAATAGGGAAAACATTGAGCCCTTACTTTAACGTTTCAGATCCCACATGGTCTAGCTACACCCGGTCAGGATATATCCAAATCAAGAGGCGCTACGCCGGTTTTCCCCAGTTTCTAGACTACCTGATAACTAAGCACCTCATTCTTGAAGCTTCTCTTAGAGGTACTACTTCAACGTACTATAGAACCATAGGATGATCCGTAGGGCTGTAGGATCCCCCGCAATCATACACCCTCTTTCCACAAGTATTGTCCCTCGCATTTCCTTGCCAGATAAACGCCCAGTTACTTAATTTATCAGTCTTAGTTTCGGCCAACTCCTAATCTCAGATAGCTCTCGGGGCCGTGGCTATGAGAATGCTTGGACGTTGGAAATGGCCTTTTATTAACAATATATATCAGGAACAGAAGGTTCTTCTCTATCTCATAGGAATGATCTTATCTGACACATAGTAAAAGGCGAGTGGCATTTTAATCTACTTGCTAGCTTAGCTGCTAGTTAGTAGCGGAATCCTCTAAGTAGACATTTGTTACGAGATGGTACATTGCTTAAGGAAACTAATTTGGGTATTGACAGTACCAGCATTAGCTATGCACTCCGGAACGATGGACCAAAACGGCCCTCATCCAAGCGAACCTTGATGTTTCCAATGACATCCTTGAAGCCCTGCATCGACTCGGAATTCTCTTTTGCAACTTCCTTGATCGAAAGGTCAATATCTGTCATCAACAGTGCCAATGCCCCTTGATCCATAAAGTCATCGGTCGAATGTAACGCGGTAATGACTCTCTTAATAAGCAGGCCAATAGTTATAACTAACACGGAAACAGGATAGGCAACCCACGGCCACGCCACGTGGATATATGGTTCCTGGATATATGCCTTTCCAGCGTATACATCGTCCTCTGTTTCATTGAGTTTATTCGTCGATCTGATAAAATTGCTCAAACTTTTGGCGGCTCTATCCGCCCAGCCTTTGCGATCGTCCTGTGTATCATCCTAATGGTTCCAAAAATCTGCATAATCGCTCCCGAAATAGGTTTGGTTTGGAATCAAGGGGTGATTTGCGAATGGCTCATATGTATCCCCTAAGTTTGATGGGTATATCGAAGTGAAAGTAGACTTATTCATATTGAAGCCAGGTAAATCATTGAACTGTACAGCACTCTCGTTGATATTCGTGACTGAAGGGATTCGGGTGGATTGAACGGGTTGCTGCGTCTCACCTGCTACTACGCGTACATCAAAAGCCTGCATGCAGACCCAGAACATACACTGGATTAGAGACGGCTCCTTAAAATACCACCATCCCGTGCTGACATTATTTGATACACCCAACATCTTAAACACGTCGAATTGGGCGACGACGATCCCAGGGCCAATGCTAGAAATGTCATCATAGTGATTATATGTATCCCGGGGGGTTTCAATGTATGCTAGAGTCAACGAAGTACCTATAGGTATAAGATCTTCCCGCAGTGCTGAGTTTTGCCGAGGTGCTACGGAACTGTACTGGTTTGCGTCGGATGTGTAATTGCAAATGATGCCGTTGCAATCAATTGTCCACAATTCAAACATCTTGTTGGTGATGTCAGCGCACTCCCCACAAACTCCTACCGAGGGAACTATGTTCCAGGTACAGTTGCCGCTGGAACACATAACGGGTAGATCTTCAACCGTCGGCGAATATATCCCCTGGGCATGCGCGACTTTCAAACCAGACATACTTGGCTCCGAAAAAATAGAATTTCTAGCCCAAAGAATGTGAGCATAGCCGGAAGGATCTACTACAGAGCGAGTGCCGATGCTGACAAGTTGTTGAGAGAGGAAATTCAATGGTAGGACGAGTATAGTCAAAATGGCGCCCATGTTGACGACGTTGAGTCGTGACGGATGTCGGTGAAGCCAGACAATACTGCCCCAGGGGCCTCGAGAAGCGTCGTCCATGGACTCTAAGTCTCGGAGCGGTCTTCCCGTTGTTTTTGTCTGTTTCGATGAGAACCAGGCCCATTTGCCTCGGCTTATGGCGTCTGCAACGGGAACCATAAGGGAAGCTCTCAAAAATGTTGTCAATAGTGCCACTACGCCGTTTGGTGATACTTGCGGCAATGTCCAGTCAGACAGCGAACGGTCCGAATAAGTCGCCGCTAGGATGATCAATCCACTACATCCAAGCAACGAAAATGTGACTGCTAGGAGCTGGTAACCCCACTGATGTAGAAATGGGCTGAAGTACCGTTGTTTCTTTGATGGTATGTACTGCTTGAAATGATTTAATTCAAGCTGCCGTAGTATGGAGTGACACTTATGATGCAAGTGACTTTCGGGAATTAGTTGGCGGATGGATATGTAAGGTATTGGGCTTCTACGAGGTACGTCGTTGCTCGTGCGGGCCCTGGTTTTAGAACCTTCGTTAGATCTGTCGTCGCCATCTTCGTTGGGAATGTCAATTGGCATATTTATGAAGTCGACTGGGTCGTTGTCGTCTGAATATGGCGATCTCTCCTCTTGCAAATGGTTTACTTCTCTGAGGACCCTCTAATAGTAGTAAGCCGCGATGAGAGGAAATGGGAAGGCAGATAAGAATTGGAGAGTGAAGCCCCGGTGGAGTGAGAGACGGGTTGGATTATAACGACGAAGTTACGCTGATCGGCTGGCTCGCTGAGTGATCAATTTAACATGACTGATCTGTGGCCACCACTTTGGGGGCGAACTGAGTCTGCGATGCGAGTATATTCTATTCGTCACTATATTTATTATCACTACGCCAACACGTACTGTACGTAGTGTCGCAAAGCGAATCTGTTAATACTGCCATCGCAACTATTGCCTGGCAATTGCAATAGCCTCAATAGGAGGCCCTGTGGCCAATTGTGCCCAAACCACTTCTGACGCCAAAGAGGGGTGAAAAGGGGGCGGCTTACAAGTAAATAGAGGCGGCATAGTTTAAAGCAGGAGTAGCAGCATGTTCCGGGCGTTCAGACGTTTGGTTTCCCTTGATACGGTGCGCTAGTAAAGGCAACATGCTGATGGCCAAACGGATGTCCGGTGACTATGGAGGTAGAGTAGTTAGGGGCGGTAGAACCGGCACCTTATTACATCTTACGTTGCTCGCACGATTATATACGGCCGATTCACAAGTTAGAGAACAGAGCAATGGCCAATCCAAATGCATCGTGGCGTCGAAGCAAGGCGTAGATGGAGTGGATGGCTCTTTATGAAAGTTATGTTCTAGTTGCGTATGGTAGACATACTATCCGGTATTATACTGAATTGTCGATTTTCCCCTCGGTTATTTACTTTGATGATATTTGTGCAACGCGTACGTGTTGGTCTAAGATTGTGAATGCCAATGAGTGCATTGATGGCCCCCTCCGCTCAAACATTTCACACGCCTCCTAAAAAGAGCGATGCTCCCAAACCCGGGGGGCCATTTATGTAGCCCTTAATTTCCTCCTGTCACCGTTTCCCTTCCCGGACTAATTGCTGTGATCCTGAGATTCCGTCTATATAGAATCCGGAATGCAATATGTGCCTTCATTGTTGATAAATATTAATGGTGGTGAATAAGAATGTCGGATAGCAAGTTGTAAATCTTGAGCCGAGTACGAATAAAGTAGATGCGCTATATTACACAAGCAACATATACCTCGATACCTACCCCGGTTGGGGCTGAATTCCTAGGACGTCGATTGTTGGCGACAAAATTGTTGCATGGCGCAGCCATGAAAAGTGGCATTCCTAGGTGGGCTTGGGGTAAAGGCGGCGTGGCTCAGGCTGGGATGCGATTCGATGGGTACGTCATGGTATAAATACCACGTGAAGGCAGCTGTGACAAATTCGCATCAATCCTACCTAAGCATTTCACTCATGCATGTCTAATGTCTATCACGCATACATATATCATGGAGCTATGTTATGACGTTACCTTATGTGAAGGCCCGTATTCGCATTCGTATGTATATTCTGTATTGCTTTGTAGCTCTCATACACACTCGGCCATATCATAGATATGACCTCAAGGCCGAGTTGAGTTATATCAGCTACCTACACAGTAAGCGCTAAGCAATGGACGTTTGAAGATGTGTGGTGGGGGACACGGAGAAAGGGATGGGACAAAGTCTACTTGATATGTTCGCGATCCTCGATAGTAAAGCCTGCTTGTTACAGCAAAGAGCAGATTCTCCACTACTGAGTGCCGACGAGCCGCAGTTGGGCTCGGTACTCCTCGCGATGGATTGGGTTGATATCAGCACTTCTCGGCACAGCCGCAGTCATTGAAAGAGACTGAACTGTAATTTGACATCCGTGCATTTGCGGTAGGGTATGGGTCTTCTCCTGCTCCATGGGTCTCGACGTTGCCATAAAGTATGGAACTGCCACGAGAAACAGAGCTAAAAAAATGATGAAATTAATAATTATGAATACTGCTGTTAGCTAGGTCATAAGCGGAAGCTCGAGGCATTGAGCCAAGCGTGTCTCCCGTAGTCTGTTCCCCCGACCGATGCCCCCTCGTAAGGTCTCGAATGCCACAGCGCCCGTCCCGGCGCCCGTTACCGATTTTTCGCAGAAACACTTCGTAATCATGAATAAAGAGGGCGACTGAGCCCGTTAATAGTACAAGGGTAAAGGTCGTTATAACTCTCCATGAGCTATCTTGGCTGTTATCTTAGCTGCCTCTTCGACGCTGGAGGTGGAGCCTGTGCTTAGGATCGTGTCCCACCGAGCTCCCATTGCCCAGGCGGCTCCGAGCTGTTGTCATGGTCAGCGTGATTTTTCGAATTGAGAGGGGACGGGAGCGCAGGAGCTGCGTTCATACACTTACCATCAAAGCTGACACTAGTAATAAGAAGAAAAGGACGGCAGCAACCAACATCAGCGACTCCCAGAACTCGCCTGAAGACGCCGAATCGTTGACTTTTTCTGCGTGTAATGCCTTTACATGCTTCACGTTCTGCGACGGGAACAATGTCTCGATAAATTGTTCAATCTGTGTTAGGAATGTTAGCACTCATTTTGATCTGCGAAATCTGTTGCGAGAAACCAACCTTGCCAAGTGCCATGCTAATCTCGAGGTAGTTTGGGTCCCTCGGGTCGTTTTTCTGGGCTATCCGTCTCGCATACTTCCTGAAAACTTCACACACTATGCGCAAGTTCTGAGTTGACTGCATCATCAAATGACAGGCATCGCCCTTGGTGATTTTGATATGACTCGAGAAAATTTTGGGATTCTGGAAGACGAGGTCTAGGGTAGCAATGGCCATGGTTTGGGGAATGGCGATAAAGTTGAAGACGCTTTGCTCCTTAATACCGGCCATGTAGAGCAAGCACTCGTCGGCATGTTTCAGGGCGTTGAGGACCATCTCGGAAGTGCAGTGGAGAGCCTGGGTGCGGTTCTTGGGGTCGAAGAGGTCCTCCCACTTGTCTACGTACTTGCTCCAGATGTCCTGAGGCCAGAAGCGACGGTTGTCTTCAAAGTCCTCGTGTACGTCACGGATAATGTTGACCTTCTGCAAAAACTGACCCATGCTCTCGGTGAGCTCTGGACGGTCGAGAAGAGCAGGGTTTGCGTGGCCGCCCGCCACGAAGAGGCGTGTCAGCCCGTCGCCGACAAGACCAGCGACGTAGTGGCAATACTTCTCGTACTCAGCGACAGTCACAACACCGGCTAGGAACTGGGCGTTGATCGCGTAGTCGGCCATGCCGTTGCCCATCTTGATCGTGATGTCCTCGATGATGTCGTAGTAATGTGGCTTGATCTTCTTCATCTCGGTGATCACCTCATCGAAGTGGACGAGAAGCTCACGATCCTTCTCGTCGGGACCGTTGCCGTCAAAGGTCCACCCATCTACCTTCATATACTTATAAAAGTCGCGTAACATGGGCTCCTTGACAGACACGGGTATCGTCATGTCGTCCTCGATCGTGTCGAGACCACGCAGGGCAAGGTAGAATAGAGCGACGGGCACGAGCATGTCATGGTTTAATTCTTGAATGACGGCAGCAAAACTACGGCTCGTCATATTGAGGAACTTGAAGCAAGACTGTAGGGTCGGCGCCTCCTTGGAGGGGTCGCGCTGGTATACGGGTTCGTGCCATACTTTCCTGTGACGGCATTCTGGATCAGTTTAATGTGGTCGGCGTGTCCAGAGGGAACAAGAAAGGGACTGCACTTGACTTACCACTGAATAATAGCGCGAAGCTGATTGGGGTGGAACATATAATAGAGAACTTCTTTGAGACCCCCCATTTTTGGAGACGGACGGGGCAGAGGACACAAGATGTTGGTCGGATCAAGAGCTGGTCAATGCGACCACAAACTGAGATCAATTTTTTCAATGGGTCGTGTGAAGCTGCTGCTGCTCGTAGTGTAGTGATTGGCCTTGCGGAAAAAGCGTACAGATAGATCGGAGTCGAGGTGGTTGGATTGCGAATTGTGTCGGGCGAGGACGATAACGAGGACGGTTGGCGAACTTAAGGACGGATAGGAGGTGGGTGCGCCTTCGCTAGCTCTGGCTGACCAAGATGGCTTATTACCATGTCATTGGCATATCCGCAGACATCATGCTCTTATGTATGTACAATATCTCTCTACCTGGTCCCGTCCCCTACCTACGTACATGTGGATTACTTATCTATGTACTCAGTAGCGCAGCCCGTCCAGAGGGACTTGGGACATGGATGCGTGGTGGTGATCACCACAATCCGGAAGTACTAGTAGTCGTTAAAATTGTAATTGTACCGATACGAATACGAATGAGGTAAAGCCCATCGATCCACCGCGAAAAAAAAGGCGCCAAGCAGGGGACAGGATTAGCGTAGCGAAGTACTGTGTACAACGCCTCTTTACCCCCAGATCTGCCCAGATTTAACAAACTACAGTACATACTTAAGTACATAGTAACACCACACAACTCGTCGGTGTAAGTACTGTAGGTACACCATATCTTGCATGTACTGCTGTAGGCATAATAACGTCAATGATCATACGCCTAGTGGTATGTACAACTTAGTACTGCTTTTACATATCGAGTAGTCTAGGTAGGTACCCTTGCAGGTTCCTGCGGGGGTCAGTTCATGTAGGTAGGTCTTCATCTTTGAATTTGATGCCGGGTTACCAGCGTACACAACTTCTCATTTGTATGTGACGGCTCCGGCTCCGACGTGTCAAAGGTATTTACCGAGCAAATGCACTTCTGCCCTAGAACTAAGAATTGGGTAGTGGATGTACAAGCGCTAGAGTATCCCGGCAATTTCAAATTACCCAGCCGGTAGGCTGTTCCGATACCTTGCAAGGTATTTGGTGCACCAGCAACAATGGGAAGGGGTATACTCTACAATATACCCATTTTTTTTCGCGTGTGGATAACTATACTTGTAGCGGTAGTATTGAGGGTCGGCTACAGTGCTAATTTTCCGTGATAGACAGGTATTGTTAGCTTTCATTAAGCATAAGTTAATAACTATTTCTTAAACGAAAGAGAGGAATAATATTTTAGAGCTTATTTAAAACGTCAACTATCAAAAACTAGGTAGAGTGGTAGTTAGTAGGTAGCTAGGCGTAATTGATTTCTCCTTCTGGCCTATAATCAGCTACTTCTGCGATTGTCATTTAAACAGAAGCCTTTCTCGCGGCGTAGTTGGTATATTATGTAAACCGCAAACTTGTAGTTTCAAGTGGATCATTATACCAATTGCCACAGTAATGGGATTGACATCGCAAAATGATAAGGCGAGGATAAGTAGCCTGTTGGAAGAAGACTTTGTTTTGGGGTTCGAATTCGAAATCTCATTGATTTGGGGACTATATCAGAAGTTGGTGGGGGAGATACTCCCCCGCAACCATAATCTAGCAGTAATAGCTATGTACCAATTCGTCTGGCGTCATAACTTTTGCTTATAGTACGTTTGAACTCGATGAAGGTTTCACAGCGCGAAAGAATGCTACCCTGCGGTTGGCAAGCCGGTGAGCTGCGGGTGCTCGCTCTTTTTCAATTATGAGGTAAACAAATAGAGCAGCGAATATATACGGGTTTGGCTTCGTTAACATTCAGAGTCGACACATGAGAAGCATCTATAAGCCTCAAGGACTACTCCAAGCATTACATAACATAACCACGCTGAATTTCGGATCTAATCAACTACTTAATTCCATCTATTATAGTGGCTACGTCAAGTCGAACGCGTTCTGGCTGACTACTGTGTAGACGTTAAAGTACCAGGTAAAGGGTCATGTAACCGGGATATGTGTGTATCGAACGAGCCGTTGAAAGTCTCCCGAGTCTGCCCAGCGAATTTGGGGGTAGTTATTGTACACGAACAACAGAAGCAGAAACGGGAGAGCAATCAACCGTTGGCCCGTAGTATAATATATATGCTGGCGCCACGGTACTGTATAGGCACTTTGAAGTATCATCTCACTCTAGTATTAGAGAGAATATGGTGTCGAGATCGCATGGTCATTGCGTGCGGGATGGCCCGGCAATATCGCGTACCAAAAATGGCCAATTCACAGGCCGAACCACGAATGTGTTGTCATTCCCCTCCGACCCTTTCATTACACAGAGCTTCAATCTAGGTACTACTATATAATAAGTAAGCATATACCTACCCACCAATAGGTAGGTCTGAGGTAGCTCCTCTATCCCCTGCACGATACACTATCTCCCGCTAAGAATAGGGATGTGAGTATCAGCCCAAAACTTATAGTATTAAACTCTAGGGTTCTTTTACGATAGATGAGGCCTTACGTGCATATACTTGCATGTTTTATGTGTGCTTGCTTGTGCGGCGGGCGCTTGTGCGATGTTTGTGTCAGATTTGTGCTTATACAGGTAACACCATGACGCTGTACACTATACTACTTGTGAGCTGCGAAGATAGATATGCTAGAGACATCGCCTAAGAGGTGAATTTATTAAGTACTATGCTTCTAGAGAGAGTATTTATTATGGTAGAGGATTACTTGTAAGCCTCGTGTCGGTGTGAAGAGGAAATAGCTTTGCATGTTATCTGCAATGGCTTGAATATTTCCGGCATCGGGAGCTCTCCACAGCCTAGAAGCCGGATACCAGTCTCCGTGCCGAACCCGTTGTGCGGAGCGGTTACATCTAGGAGAACATCTTAAGGGGATCCACGTCGAGCTTAGTGGAGTACAAAAGGCTCATATATGATGAAATCGAATCGATCTCTTGCCGTTGAATGTACGTGTATCCGTTGTACGGTTCTTTGAAACTTGCCTGTACATAGCGCGACGGTGAGTGAGATGTTGTCCATCCGGTATTGTCTGTATGTACAATCCTGTAATAGGTAGCAAATGTGCCGCTAGCCGACCGGTGGGGGGAAGGGGGCTCGCTCGTACGTTGAGGTATCAAGTATACATACAGCATACAACTACAGTAGAGACATAGCTAGGTATTCCGTTGGGATCTCACGACAGATTGATAGGAACCTTGGTTTAGTTTCAATTAAAAAGTATAATCATTCCACGGTAAAGCGAATACATAGGCAGCTCAAGTTGTCTAAGAAAAGCGAGTGAGTTTACTGGCGGAATGGCGAATTAAGGTTATGTACTAGTCTAGGTGGCGTGCGCGCAGTGTAGATGCATCTTGATATATACATTCACGCAACTACATAGCGCCTAGCATGTCGAATTAAAAGTTCACCGAGATTCAAAGAAAGTAGGACGAAGAGGAGATAAAAGGGAATTGAGGCAGGAGTTGGGGAAAGGTACAAGATCCCAAGACAATTAAGATTGCTTGTGCCGCCCGATTGCTGGTTTGTGCCCCTCCAGATGGGTCGGCCATCCCTCGTAATGTAATAGGTAGGGAGAGGGAGAGGGAGGCAGCTTCCAACAGACTGTTTCTTCTCGCCCCAGGCCGCATGGAGGCTATTGCCTTGTATGCAATCCAAGACTTGCGCAGCTTCCGTCTGGTGTTGAATATATGTGTCATTTCAATCGTCCTCGCCATTGCCTAACCGATTGGATCCCTCCCCTTTACTCATCGCCAATTGTCCTCTTTCCTCATCCCCTTATAAATCTCCATTCTAAGCTTACCTACCCCGCCACCACTCCCTAAAACAAACGCCGCCACCCTCACTGTACGCAGGCTCGCCTTCTAGCCACCGTCGCCTCAATTCTTCTGCACTTATTGAATTGAATAGTTATTCACTATGGTAGCCGATCGCTTTCTCGTTTGGGGAGGCAAAGGCTGGGTGGCCGGCCACCTCGAAGCCATTTTGAAGAGTCAAGGAAAGGAAGTTTACATGACCACGGTGCGCATGGAGGACCGCGAAGCCGTCAAGGCCGAGCTAGACAACATTAAACCCACACATGTTCTGAACTGTGCCGGCTGCACCGGCCGTCCCAATGTCGACTGGTGCGAGGACCATAAAGAAGAGACCATGCGGTCTAACGCCATTGGCGCCCTGAATCTGACCGACTGTTGTTCCCTTGCCGGCATCCACTGCACCGTCTTTGCCACCGGCTGCATCTACCACTACGACGCGGCCCACCCCGTCGGCGGCCCGGGATACACGGAGACGGACCCGGCCAATTTCAAGGGCAGCTTCTACTCCGAGACGAAGGGCCACGTGGAGGAGGTGAGCTGCTCCCCGTCGTCAACACCCATCGGCAGATTCCACTCACGATTAACCAACCCTAACTAACCCTTCTTGGTAGATCATGAAACATTACACTAATTGTCTGATTCTGCGCCTACGCATGCCCGTCTCGGATGATTTACACCCACGCAACTTCGTCACCAAGATTAGCAAGTATGAACGGGTAGTTGACATACCCAATAGCAACACCATCCTGACCGATCTGCTGCCTGCTTCGATCCTAATGGCCGAGCACAAGGAGACGGGTATCTACAATTTCACAAATCCCGGCGCTATTAGCCATAATGAGGTACTGTCCCTCTTCAAGGAAATTATCCGCCCTGACTTCACGTGGAAGAATTTCACTGTCGAGGAGCAAGCCAAGGTGATTAAAGCCGGTCGCAGCAACTGCCTGCTGGACACGACAAAGCTAGAGAATAAGCTGAAGGAGTACGGGTATGCAGTACCCGAGATACACGAGGCTTATAGACAATGCTTCGAGAGGATGAAAGCCGCGGGGGTGAGATAAGGATGGAGATTCCAACTTATACGACCATTCTACCTCAATGAAATATGGGGCATCCCAATTAAAGGGGAGCAAGTTGTTCTTCATAGACGTCGAACCCTTACCAGAAAAGGTAGGGGGAAGTAGCTAGTCATTGGCTTTTATCCCCAGAGCGTCGGGTCGAGCTGAGGGTAGAAAAGCCAACTATATCTTGTTTCACGATGTACCATTAAGGAGGAGTTTAGGATGGGTTATATGGCGTGTTGTCTAGCCGTCAAGATCAAGGAGTCAGATTTGATGGAATCCTCAGATGGTGTTCAAGCTCTACGCATACATCCAAATCGCATATGAATACCCGGGGATTGAAAGAATGCAATCAATCTATGGTTTGTTTAGTCCATGGTGACCCAGACCCATTCACATGTGAGAGTGGAAACAGTGACGTGGCTCAGCCGGTCGTTGTGGCGCAGGTTCAAGACTGAACGCGGCCTAGAGTCTAGACTGTAGGAGGGTCATTCTTCCCTGTCTTATGTATGTACGTACATACAGTAGGTAACTAGTAGGTAGGTATCGCTTGGCCAGCCAGAAAGTCGTCATACCTACCTTATCAACCTATCTGCGTATCCGCATCATTGAATCAACTTCTCTTTCCTTCTCGAACTCCTAACCGCCTCTTTCCAATCCAGCATTCTCCTGTCCGGCCAAGCCCTAGATACCCTTCGCTTCTTCGATACCACTGTGGTTTGCTTGATTCGGTCCGCGACTGCCGTTTTCGCCCCAAAGCGTGCTATACTGTACATACTTGACCAGGTGCAAACAGTACCCCTCCAAGAAAATAAAATACTTTAGGCTCCCCCATTCACTCATTCATTGATACATACGTACGCTTTGCCAGATCTCGACAAACGCACAACACACATACGTCGACATATCGTGATATACATAAACTCGGCAAACATTGTAAATATGGTTGTCGACACCACTTATTATGATGCTCTCGGTGTCAAGCCGACCGCCACCGAGATCGAAATAAAAAAGGCTTACCGCAAGCTCGCTATTGTCCACCATCCAGGTGCGCATTGCATCGCATTCCAGTCCGTGGAAGCGATTAAACACCAAACACATTTGCGATCAGCAGCTAACATTGTCGGACTCGTGCAGACAAGAACCCGAACGATCCCACGGCGCACGAGAAATTCCAGACCATCGGCGAGGCCTACCAAGTCTTGTCCGACAAAGATTTGCGGGCAGCCTACGACAAGTATGGAAAGGAGAGCGCCAAGCCCGGAGAAGGCTTCGTCGACCCGGCCGAATTCTTCAGTAGCATCTTTGGTGGTGAGGCCTTTGTTGACTGGATCGGCGAGATCAGTCTCATGAAAGACATAAACACCGCCATGGAGATCACAACAACAACAACAACCGAAGACCAGGACGAAGTCGAGTTCCCCGGCACCAAGGATGCCATGAACGAAAGCGCAAAGGAGGCTGCAGCCTCTAGCAAAGCTCCCACACCCACTGTTGTCGTCGAGGATGAGCCGGAGGGGCCAACCGCGGCCGCATCAGGGACAGAGACGAAGGCCGGAGAGGCTCACGATGCCACAATAAAGCAAGATGAGGCGCCCGTTCCGCCCAGGCAGCCTTCACCCACCCCCAGCGCTTCCGGTACCTCCACTCCTTCCAAATACGCTATACCCATCCGACCCGCACTCATGGATCGCCCGTCCGACGAGTCACAGGTGGAGGGGCAGACTGAGGAAGAGAAGGAACTACGGAAGAAAGAGAAGAAGAAGGGGGGGTTGACTAAGGAACAACGTGAGAAGCTAGCCGCCTATGAGGCTGAACGAGCCAGAATCCGTCAGGAGCGTGTCGATACTTTAGCCCGCAAGCTTGTCGACCGGATATCCGTCTGGACCGAGACTGACAAGGGAGCCGACGTCACCAAAGCCTTCCAAGACAAGACTGCCCTCGAGGTGGAAAACCTCAAGATAGAAAGCTTTGGTCTCGATATCCTACATGCTATCGGCGCCGTGTACTTTTCTAAGGCTACCGCCCTGCTCAAGTCCCAGAAGTTTCTTGGTATTAGCGGATTCTTTAGTCGTGTGAAGGACAAGGGTACGTTCTTTAAGGAGACCTGGAATACAATTTCTTCGGCCATCGACGCGCAGCAGACCATGGAGGAAATGGCTCGCATGGAGGAGGCTGGAGGCGAGGATTGGACAGACGAGAAAAAAATGGAGTATGAGCGAAAGGTCACGGGCAAAATCCTGAATGCCGCTTGGCGCGGTAGCAAGTACGAAATCCAGGGAGTCTTGCGCGAGGTTTGCGATAGCGTGCTCTACGATAAAAAGGTGTCTCTAAGCAAGCG
Source organism: Nemania abortiva (assembly GCA_022578505.1). Lineage (NCBI taxonomy): Eukaryota > Fungi > Ascomycota > Sordariomycetes > Xylariales > Xylariaceae > Nemania > Nemania abortiva. The sequence continues at coordinate 298,703 of MU392545.1, forward strand.
TCTGGAACGCGCTCAAGCTCTCGTGCTTATTGCCGAGATTCTTTCTAAGGTACACTCCCTAATCACAACATTTTTGCTGTCCACGCTGGCTCTCCTTTTCTTCCCTCTACTACGCCTCCTTTTCCCGATCTCATATGACAACTGCTAATTACGATATATAGGCTCAGAGATCACCAGAAGAAGAGGGTGATTATATGGCATTTGAGCAGCTAGTTGCCGAGGCAGCTATGAAGAAAGAGAAAGACACTAAAAAGAAAGGCAAGGATAAGGAGGGGAAGAAGAAGGGCAGCGAGGCTTCGGCTTCAGCTTCGGCTTAGAGGCCCACAATTCCGGAATAGAAGTCGTGTTTAGCATGCTTGATAGGGAAAATGTGCTTCCTAGGGGCATTAATCTATCTACTTGGTAGATGCGCATTTCTCCAGTCAGGCCATGTCGGCCTAAATTTAGACGGGCGATTGTCTGATTAGTCCACACATGGGGCAGACATGAGAGGCAGAGCCTGGCAAAGCGATTGTGGGAGGCAAAGCTTCGTACAACCTCCTTCGTAAAGAGGGTCGAGAATACAAAGACGATGTCGGGTCAGGGACCCAGGTTTGTGGAAACATTGTCTCATGTGTGGGCGGCATTTGATGCGAGCGCAGGTTCTTTTGGGATATTCGATAGAGACGGACACATTCAAGGCATAGACCCTCACCTCACCAGTGAAGGGAGAAGGCAGGCGGAAAGATGAGATACAACCCAGGGTTTTGACATATCGATTTAATCACCTCTCTAAATTAATCAATTAGACGAATCTTGTTCTTTATCGTTGGTTTGTTCACGTGAGAGGTGAGGCGAGGGGAGTTGGAATATGAGAGCTTGATGCGGAAGTTGTTGTGTTGATTGCTAACTAAGGTGCCTGGGAACCGGGAATAAGGGCTAGAGCATACCTGGTGATAATATCTACACATCCCCTCCTCCCGCTCTTCTTCGTTCTCGGGGTGTACTAACTAAATAACTACTAGGAATACTCATCAGGATTTTTGGGCAGCTAGTATGGCCCATAGATATATACCTTTTGGCCTCTCTTCAACTCCTTTTTTACAGTCCAAAAGGGTACGTCTCACCCATCGCCAATGGCTCCTTCGGCTGTGCGGTCTCAAAGGGCTCTAGCGCCTGGCTCCGATCAAACCACACGAAGGCGTCGTACTGGCGCGGCAGCACGCACTCGACATAATGGCTTTGGCGCTCGGTGTCGGGGCGATAGACTACGCCGATAAAGCGCTGGAGCAGTCTAGGCGCGGTCGCCTCATTCCCGCCCCCACGCTCATCCTTATTATTCTCGTCCTCGTTGTTGGAGCCGCACAGCGAGGAGAGCGGGACGAAGAACGACGGGATCCCGACGTCGTGGAACACGCGCTCGTAGCTGTCGGCCCGCGACGGCGTCACGGGAATCACGCGCATCTCGCCGTCCCACTCGTCCGCGGCGGCCACGGTGCCCGCGTGCGTCCCGCACCCGACGATGCTGACCTCGCCGGCGCCGGGGAAGCCCTCGCGGCACAGCTGGCCTAGGTTCACCTCGCGGCGCCGGGAGGCCGAGACGGAGCCCCGCGCATCGCCGACGTGCGAGTTGTGCGCCCAGACGACGGCCTTGGACCCGGGACGCAGCTTTAGCAGGCGAGAGAGCGTGGCGAACATGTGCGTGTCGCGCAGGTTCCAGGAGGACCGGTCGGCGCGGTACAAGGCGCGATAGTATGCTTCTGCGTCCCGGACCACGCGCGCGTTCATCTCGGCGTCGAGGAAGGACTCTTTGTTACCGGGGCGCATGGCTAGGCCTGGATTGTAGTGCGATGCTGAGGATTAGTTTGCTTGTCTGCTACTTGTGAGAGCGGGGAGTTCCGTAAGGGGAGAGGGGATTGTTTGGACTTGCGGGAGCGCTGAGTGGGTAAGTGAGTGAGTGGATGGGCGTGCTGGGCATAGAGGTAGAACGGGAACGGTAATCAAACTATGCATAGCACAGAGCTCGTGGCTACATACCGAGACGCGCCGAGAGCAAGTCCTGCAGCATTCGGACGACGCTCGCTTCACAGGATGCGCTAGATGAGCGCATGGTTGCAAGCCCGTATTCGGACGGGTCGTCGAGCCATGGCTCTAGACGGCCGTACCGGCGGCGGGCAGCTTTGGCTAGGGCCGGGTCAACCTTCACGGTTAAAGGAAGGGGTTAGCTACCTCGTTTTTCGCCTGTCTTAGGCGCTTATGTGTTTGACATAAGATTTTGGGTACGGATTTAGAACGTAATGAAGAGTGATATATCACTTCACGTTGCATTTCGCTGCTAGGTGAGGACATAGGAGAAATAAGGCCGGTGATACTATATCCCAAGGAAAAAAAGGGGGGTTAAAAAAAATCAAAACTCAAGCATACACGGTCCAGATACTCGACAACGGCGCGCATCGACGCCCCCATGCTATACAAATCAAGCCCATTGAATGAGGCACGCCGGTGCATAGGCAGCGAGGCGTTGTGCTCGCGCAACCAATCGACGAACTCCTAAATTATTTTTCATTAATCATCACACTTTAGCAAACACTACATAGTCTAAACGTTTTATACCTGTGTCTCGGTGTTGCGCCACATCCAGCGCGGGAAGTGGTCGAAGACGCGCATCGAGTGCACGTCAGAGGACGAGGACGAGGACGGCGACGGCCGGGGATGGAGCCGGGTGTAGTGGTCGATCACCCGCGCGTCCGGCCAGTCGCCCTCTATGCAGACCGCGTTGAACCCGTGCTCGGATATCAGTCGCTTCGTGATGGCCGCGCGGGCCCGGTAGAACTCGGAAGTTCCGTGGCTATTTTGAGGGCATTCTTGTTATTCACGGGCTAGGTTTGGGGACTAAGTTGAGTTGCGTGGGTATTGCGCATAGATTAAGATATAATAAATCTTGGGGTATAATTAAAGGGGTGGTTGTTGGTGGTGTTGCAGATATCAACGAGTGAGCGCGTCAATTGCATATAAGCAGGTGAAAAGGGGTGAGAGGGTAGAAACATGCCTCGCATCGCCAATGAGTACTAGGCGGGAGCTCCCGAATTGGTCAAAATAAGAACCGAAAGAGCTGTCGTTGATATCCGGAAGCTCTCTCGCAGCTTTTTTCACGGCACTTCGCAGGTCTTGGGCCATTTTTCTTCCAAGCCTGAAGATCATCGGCTTTATCCTAGCTTTGATGACTATTGTGTTAGGTCTGCGATACCTAAATGTGTTGAGGGTTAATAGCTCATTGCTTGATTCGTCGAGTAGGAAACTGGGCTGGATTGAATCATCATTAGTCTTAAATCCTAACTCGAGAAAACCGAAACCCCTCAGTCTCTCGTTATATAACCCAGTGTTGTCGATATTGCAGATAACCAACGGTAACACCATATGAGGTAGGAGGTGGCGATCTCAGATCTTTGCGTCATATCCACGAAAATTCGGGGTAATCATCACCACGAGTCATAAAGGAGGCGAGACACCATCACAGACGGTCGAACCTCTCCTCCGTCAACCGCGCGTGGGATTGTTAGTGCTCGTAAAACTCCGTGAGGCGCACCAAGTCTTTACCTACCTATAGTAGTCGATTGCCAATGGCGTCGAATTCTATACCATCGCATCGCATCGCACTTGGCTAGACAATCTTATGAGTAGAAGCTGGTATTTCATAAATCAGCAGGTATTTACAAATTTTCATTTGAACTCGGCACTATCTCCCCTTTTACTAGACGCAGCTAAACTGCCTGGTTTTCAGCAGCCCCCGGATAGATAATGGGAGTGCTTAATCGTCTAGCTAATTCCTTGAACTTATAGAATAAAAGCGCGACTATGAACTCCGGTTACCAGATCGTAATGGATAGAGAGCAACAAAAGATGGGAACACATTCACAATATCGTCTCATAAGGATAGACAGAGAGACTCGCGAAATATTCTCTAGGATCAGACTATGTCGTGAACACAGCTGAATATGATCGGCTATCTCTGCGCAGAGTGAGTTGCCACCGGATGAGTAACAGTCACTCGGATATTCTTGTTTATTTGAGCCTTCAGCCGGTTTGTGATTTCCATGAATTGAGTCCTCTATTAGGCACATGGTATGAAGTAACCTAGGTTACATGTGTATGCAAAGTATCCGCCTATGTACACCTTTCCACGTCGTGAACGCAGGGCAGCTTTTAGCTGCTTCTGTAACTTGCCCCCTTTTGGGCCCTAGATGTAGCTCGGCCGACTCTCTAGCCGGTTCGAAATGGGGTATCATTACAAAAAATCTAGAAAAAGACATTAGACGGTGGAGGTGAGGATGGGTTCGCGGTGCTGGCTCCAATCCATGGCAGTGTGTTGTAGGCATGCTGTTGTTGGTACAGTTGCGACAAAAAAAAGATGTGCAGTCCAAGTAAACCGAATCAAAGAGAACTTGGGCGCGCCCGCCATGAAGCTTGCTAGCCCAAGGTATATAACGCCGTCGCTACCATCGTTTATGCCCATGCGCCCATCCCAGCCCTGTAGGATTTATAAGGAAAAAAAAACATAGAAAAAGGTTGGTTCTGAAGAGCGGTGTTTGGTTTTACCGAGGTTCGTCTTCCTCCTTTTCTAATCCCCATCTTTGGGAAGCTCTATGCCGCTGTCTCGGTCTTGGGACTCTACACCCCAAGTCGTCGCCTTCTCGAGAAGTTCTTCTATGGGCTTGAGGTCAAGTGCAGCCGTACTATCGGAGGGCAATAGCCTAGAATTGTCCTCTTCCTCATCTAAAGGGTCTAATACTCTACCGCCCAATTGTATGTCACTCACTCTTACTTTATACTCGAGTGCTTTCTTTCCATCCTTGATGAGCTCTTCAGTCCAGTCAAGGCATCTTTTAATGCTCTGATTGATCTTCTGCGAATCGACGAGGATTTGTTGATGCTTAGACAGGTCAAGCTTCAATCGTTCCTCATCTCGGTGGCGGTGCCTTGCATCATGCTCTGCGCGGACGCTGGGACTAACGTCTGAGGCTGCGGAATCGCTATCTGAAAATGACTCCTCTTCTATGGGCTCGGGGGACAAGTCCTCCTCACTGAGGTCCGACAACGCCGAAGACACCAAATCTGGCTCTGACATGGTTCCAGACGTCACGCGACTAGACATGGCGGTGGAAGCTAAGGACAAGTGACCAGAACGCGAAAGGCGTCGGTAACTTCGTAACTCAGCTGTCTGTTTTCGGAGTTGGCGCTCTAGGGTCCGGTTGATAGCCTCGAGGGATGTATTTCTAATCTGCAAATCCTGAACCTTCCGCTCGCGTCGCGCGTTAGCGATCAGTTCGGTCACGGGATCTACGGAAGAGGTGGTTGATTTGGAAGGGCTCTGGAGCACCGATTGTTCGTCGAGTGAGGTGTCATTTTCGGCCTCGGCAAAGTCTTCGGCGGCTTGGATGATGAAAGCCAATGTCAACGGGGGAGTATTCGTAGGGGAGAGGCTGAGGGGAGGGAAGAGGCCAGTAGTAGGAGATGCCATGGGCTTCGACGGCTCGGAAATAGCTTCTACCATCGCCAAGCTACCCGAACGGGAATGACCGCTAGACCGCGAAGTGGCGGTACCGGACCGTCGAAGTGCAGGAGCTGACGGTAACAACGGGGGCGGAGGAGAAACTGGGACACGAGCGGGGAGCGCCGCCGCCGCGGCAGCACTTGTGACAGCGGCTTGGGAACCGATGCTATTCCTGTAGGTTGGAGAATGTAGGGGCAGCTTGCTGGGCGAAGCGGGTCGCTGTGAAGCCGCGCTCGAACGACCAGCCGCGCCTTTCGAAGTAGTTGGCACCGATGCTGCCGACCCGTGAGAAACCATAGGTGGAGGCGTAGGTCGCAGCTCAGGGGTGCCGTTCGCATACATGAATTTGCTCGATACGTTCTCCTGGCTCCAGTTTGAACCAGGTGACAGCGGAGGCGATAGAGTCGTAGGACTAGCTGATTTAGAGGCGATGCCGTTGCCATTGGCATAGAAGAAAGTCGGGTTCTTCGGAGACACCATTTTGGAGGCGCTCGTAGGCCGCGACGTCTTTGCATCGCTAGCGTGGAAGAATTTGGAGTCCCGGGGGTTCACAGCATCTTGCCTTCGGGAGGCGTTCCTCTCGGGACTGATAGCACTGAAGGTGACGACTGGCCTTCGCGACGAGTCCCCCTGGTTTAATGGGCTCGAGAAGGGGAATGCGGCTTTGGCGTCCCAGGAGTCGGAGCGGTCGTGACTTGGGGTGCCACTGGGGGTGCTGTTTGCGCTGTCAACGCGACTCTGTCTGGACCCGGAGCGAGGGGTGACATTGCTATTGAGATGAGGACTAAAGGCTGCTGCCGAGACGGTGTTCGGGTCATCGTATGGAGGGAAATTCGAGCCGGTGGTGGTGGCAATAATAGTAGAGACGGGGCGTTGCTGTGTGCGTCTCGGTAAGGGCGTAGTCATGCCATTGGCGGCAGCAAGGCTCGGGGTCTGAGGTTGAGAGGGTCTCGCGGCCGAGGCTATCTTGGGGGTCAGGGGGGTTCGATTGATACCCCTCGCGGCGGTGGCGCTGAGCGAGGGCATTTGTGGTTGCGTTTTAGTCGCTGTGGTTGTAGCGGTGGCATTGGTGGTGCTGGTAGTAGAATGGTTGAGGGAGGTTTCGTGGCCCATCTTTCTGTTTTCCTTCAAAACGGGCGCGGGCACGGGAGCGACATTTTGGTCACGTAGCTTCAGAGGCGGTGGTCGTCTGGCGACAAAGGGTGGTGATGGGAGCGGCCGTGACCGTGGGCGTGTTTTCTTTGTTGTTACTGCTGCTCCTGTTATTATTATTGGTATCGGTGTTGCTACTGGAGGCGATAGCAATGGTACTGGTTTATCGTCGTCGGTCGAGGGATTTGTGGTATGTGCCGGTAGTGACAATGTCGGTATAGGTGGTGTATCTGGTGCTGGTGGTGCTCTGCTGCTACCTGTATTCCCACTAACACTGCGACTACTACCACCGCTACCGCTATTATTATTACGGGTCGTCGAGATTGTCGTAATATGGGGGGCTCTCTTGGCGGATATCTTATTGGCACGTATAATTGGCTGTCCCCGCTCTCCTGTCGTCGACCGAGCCGTTCTTCTGCCTGCCGAGGTTGTCGTGTCGTCGCCGTTAATCTCGTTGCCGTTTTTGTTGTTTTTGTTGCTGCTGCTGTTCTTCAGCAGAGACGGTGATGGGTTTGTTTTGTTTCTTGCCGAAATTTTTTGGGGTTTGGAGCTGTCATTGGTGCGGGCGGCTGCTGGTGTTGCTGTGTTTTGACCGCCAAGGCGCATCGAACCCATAGCTAAAAGTGGTATAGTTCGTGCCTGCTGTAACCCTGTTGGGCCTATGGGAGCGCTGCTGTTGTCTGTCTGTCCGCTCTCCCGTGTCAGTGTCACCAGCCCCTTGTTGTACGTCCCCTATCGGATTGACTCGGTTGGGTACCAAGAGCAAGGTACCCTAAGTACGTAAGGTACCTACGCGATGGGGTAGGATCGGAATACTCGCCGTTGGTTGGTCAGCTCTACATAATGCTTCCGTAAAGAATAGGTATAGGAGATACTACTGATGAGCTGCCCAATGATGCTGGATTTGGTAGGTTAGGTGGGATAGATTTCAAGAACGAAACGTTTCTCACGAATAAACAACCACGTCATTTCATCGGTTCCAAAATAAGAACAAAATCCGAATAAAATGAGAAAACCCACGTGTGGGGGAAACATTCCTCGGTATGCACCGACAAGCATGAGATTATGTGTTCATGCACACCGCATTTTCATAGTATATCAGCCCACCGCAGCTTATAAGACCTACCTTGTAGCTACCTATGGCCATGTAGATTCGCTCGTTCGGTATCTATCTACATGCTTATCTGCTTTCATGAATTAGGCCGTGAGCTAAAAAGAAACATATGCGACTTTTTATTTCTCTAGCAAATCCTACGGAGTTTCAATGAGAGAGACATTCAATAAGTAAGAACCACGAGACTGGTCAAGTTGAGCATGTGTTTGATTCCCCACTGCTAACGGCCCAAACCGGAATCGCGGCCAGCCAGCGCAACACAGTGGGCCTGTGATTACTTGGTCTTTTAAGTTAGATACTTTCTTTTGTGATGGATGCATTCTTCGCAGTCTTAAACTCAAATGGTAGGACTTTGCTTTTATACAGCAGTCAAGCTCAAATTTACGCATAACGCCAAAACAGGTAGTAACGTAAAACTAATAGAATTAATACTATAATACCCTTGTATATAGCCTAAATAACCTTAAATAGGGGTTACTACTTATATTACTAAAATGTTATATAAAATAAAACAACTAATGCTTTTTAGTATTATATAATATTTTAAATTTATATTATAATATTATATTAATATTATTATAATAAGTTAAAAATTTAATTTAGCTATATATTTTTAAATATTTATTTTTTATTTTAAAAGCTATTTAAAAGCTATAATAGTTTAAAAAATAAGCTATAAACCTATAAATATTTTTATATTAGTTATTAAAACTAAATGTTAAAGCTATTTTTTTAGCAGTTTTATTTTTTAAAAATATATTAAAAATATTTTTAATAAAAGTTAAAAGCTTATATTAACTAAAAAAAAAAAAAATAAAATTATAAAAATTATAATAGCTAATAAAATAAACTATAAGCTTTTTTTATATTAATTAATTAATAAAATTAATAAATAATATTTTAAAAAAAAACTAATTTTAAAAGCAACTATATATTATTGCTTTAAAAAAAAAAACTTTTAATATATTAAATATATAATTAAACTAAATTTAAAAATATTAAACTATATATAATATATTTTTTTTTGTTTAAAAATTAAAAATTAAACTTTTAAATAATAAAAGTTAATTGTTTAAAATAATAAAACTTTTATTTATTTAAAATAATTATAAAGCTATTAATAAGTTTAAAAAAAAATTTATAAAGCTTATAACTATATTATTATTTAAATTTATTAAAAATTATTTTTAAACTTTATATTTTAAAGCTATATAATTTAATATAATATTAATATTATATATATAGCTTTTATAAACAGCTAAAATAGCAGCTTATTATAAAAAAATAATAAATAAATATAATATTATTATTAAATTTATTATTAAAACTAAATAAAAGTTTAAATATAAGTTTAATAAGTTTAATTTAAACTATAAAACAAGCAGTAAAAAAGCTAAATAAAAGTTTACTATTAAATATAATATTTAAAAATAAAAAAATAAAACTAAAAATATTAATTAAATATATTATTATAAAAAAGTTTTAAAGCTTAAGTTTTTATTTTATATATAAAACTTAAAAAAAAAGTTTTTAAACTAATAAATTATTATTTAAAAAAATAATATATTATTATATATATTTAAATAGTATATAAAAATTTAAAAAAAAGTAAATATTAAAACTTTAATATAGCTTTTTAACTTTTTAAATTTTTTTATAATTAAAAACTTATAATATTAAATAAAAACTTTAACTAATAAAACTAATAAAATTAAAAATAAAACTATAATAATTTTAATATAATATAAGCAGTAATATAAGCTTTTTTTTAAAGTTTATTAATAAGTTATTAAATAAATTAAAAAACATATATAATAAATAATTTATTTATATAAATAAAACAATTATAAAAAAAATATTTAGCTATTTAATTTTTTAAAAACTAAAAAATTTAATAATAAATTAAAAGCTTAATAAGTTAAATTAGCTAAAAAATAGCTAAAAAAAAACTAAAAAAAAACTTAAACTTATAATATAGCTTTTAAAAATAAAAAACTAAAAGCTAAATTAAACAATAATAAAAAAAAAATATAAGTAGTACTTTTTAATTATTTTTTAATTGTTTATGTTTATATAAAAATTAAATAAAATAAAAAGCAGGACTAAAATAGGTTAAAGGTTTGGCATATACATAGGCGTACTATAGATTATTTTTTGGCGTTATGTATAAATTTGAGCTTGACTGCTGTACAACCGGCGTTTCTAGCGTTATTCTGAAGATTTGGCGGTGGAGTGAATTCGATAGGATTAATCAGAAGGGCGAAACTGGTTGAAACTAGTTAGAACAACGAGGCAATCGAGGAAGACGAGGCGCCCCATCAGAAGCCAGTGTACAACCCGGTCGGATATCCTTCTCCGTCTCTTCGATAAGGAGTTAACAACACACTGCCAAATTTGTATTTAGCTTTGGCGTATCGCAGCAGACGACTCTTATAATATCAAGATGATCGGACTTGCTTTACCAGTATTTTGAACGTCAGCGTTTTCTCGACATCCCTGAGACACAATCCAGCAAGCCCTCCAAGAGCTTATCCTCGTAATCAAACACAGTTGGGCCAAACCCTTCTTGCTCCCGTCTCTTAGTTGCAGAGGCATTGTGAACAGCCTATAATGTTGGCAACAGTCTGGAATATCTGTAACAGAGGGACAGAATATACTCCCCGAACTAGACAAGGGCTTGGAAATGTAATTAGCCAAGACGCTTTGAAGTCCTCATCAAGTAGCCGAAGGGCTCTTCCGTCAGCCACTTATCTAACAGAGCAATGAGGCTATTGGGCCACCATGAATGTACGTTACGACACCTAGTAACGAGCCGCCCCTAGCCTCACAATTATACTACACGCTTCGGTTCGGTTCGGTTCGGTCTAAATCGCGGATGAAAGCTCTCCAGAGCCACCGAGGAGTGCAAATTCGCTCCTGTGTCTCGTACGTCTGAGTAGATTCTCAGCTAGCTATCCCTCCCTGCACGATTAGGTTCCTGTATGAGGAGAGCCATAGTGGCCTGGCATAGTTAAATGTTACAGGTCATTTTGGATAAGTCGACTAGTTGGCTCTAAGTTTGCTACGTGAAACCAGAAGGCGAAGCGGATTCAAAGAACTTTCTTGTTTAGTTAGCATAATCACCCTCTTGTGGCCATCCTATTCACAACAATCTTCTATGGGATCAAGAGTCCTGATGATTCCGAAGAAAGATATTTTACTAGTACACAGTACGTCACCCTAACAAGCACCTGTCGTTTTGACATCTCCTTCCCCGGCCTACGTCCAATGTGTCAAAGCCATAATTCACTAACTTACACTTATCATCCTACCCAACGTTACCATGCGATATCTCTTAGACTCCGAACTCATGGCTGTTGCCTGTGCCCTCTCCTGCCTCTTCGCAACTATAACTTTTGGTTGGTGGAGGCGCAAAAAAGGTTCGGCTGCCTCATACTGTAAACCAGTTTTATCATTATCGCATCTATTAGCCCCAGCAACTAATATAAACCGTCTCAGTGGCACTGGGAGTCCCTACGTTACTCAATGCAACCATCGAAGAGATCGCGGAAGGCCTCGACAAAGCTGTCTTCACCTCGGCACAATTGGTGCGAGCATACCAAGCCAGAGTTCAGGAGACCAATGACCATTTTCATGCATTTATCCAACTGAATCCAGAAGCTGAGGCAATTGCTAGTGCCTTGGATTTGGAGAGGAAGGAGAAGGGGAGACGAAGGCAAGTTGATGGCCTTAGATCGTGCCTCTCGTGTACTAATGGTTGACGGCGAAGCATTCTACATGGCATACCTATCTTGTTGAAGGACAACATTATCACGCTCGATGGGACTGAAACAACCAGCGGCTCTACGGTACTCTTGGGCTCGAAGTCCGGGTCGGAAGCCACCATCGTCGACAGGCTGCGGCAAGCTGGCGTCGTGATTCTTGGAAAATCCAATCTGTCGGAATTCGCAGGCTTTAGGCATAATCATGCCAGAACAGGGTGGAGTGCTCGAGGCGGTCAGGCGACCGGAATTTTCTGGCCTGGCCAAAAGCCATCTGGGAGCAGTACTGGCTCGGCTATCAGCGTCGGACTTGGGTTAGCCACGGCAGCTTTGGGGACAGAGGTTCGTCTTACATGTTGGTTGCTTCACCGCATCCGTCTCTTCTAGCTACTAATTGGGCGCCATAGACTGTTTCCAGTATCGTTAGTCCAGCCGAGAAAGCCGGCGTTGTAGGTTTCAAGCCCACCCGACGCGAGACCGCATTCCGCGGTCTTATCCCTGTCTCGGTGAATTTGGATATTATTGGGCCCATAGCTAGGACGGTGAAGGACATCGATCTGATCATGACTACCGTGGAGCCAAGCAGGGCCCTTCTAACTGTCTCTCAGCCGGAACATTATCCCCTTCGTGGAATCCAAGTTGGTGTATTCTATGATCCTGAGCAACCGGTCAACATGCACAAAGTGACTGCGTTCAAATGTGTATTAGAGATACTCCAGTCATCTAGGGCAACACTCGTGGACGACGTTCGATTACCCGCACTGGATGAGTACTTGAGTCTCCCAAGCAGACTGAAAACTTTGGTGATGGAAATAGATTTCAAGATCAGTATGGAAGCCTACTTCCGTTCGCTCACGACAAATCCAGACCGATTGAAGAATTTGCATGATCTGATGGAATCGATTAAGCGCGACCCTCGGGAGCGATACCCAGAGAGGAACATTGCCGTGATGGAGGCCGCGTCTAAGACAAGCACTCAGGATCCGGACTATCTCTCGATGTTGAAGAAGGAGGAATATTTCGGCAGCACTGGAGGTATAGAGGGAGCCCTGAATGATGCAAAATGCAAGGTATTAATATCGCCGACGAGTTCGCTGACGTTGCAGAGATTTGCGGCGATGGGTGGTAATCCGGTTATTAGTGTTCCCCTAGGAGTTTATCCAGAGGGGACACCTATAGAGCATGACGAGGTGGACGGACTTGTTACTGTCGCGCCTGGCATCACGTAAGGTATTCCGTGCCGTGCAAATTGCGAAAGACGCTGATAATTTCATAGCTTCTCCCTTTATCTCTACGCTCGGAAATTTGACGACGAAAGTCTTCTTCTCGTGGCACACGTCATAGACAAATCTATGCAGACTCTCAAGTTATTAAAGCCTTATAAAACCCCACAGGTGGATCTGAAGGATCAACTTGCGGGTAAGGCCCCCAGACAAAAGATGTGAGTGCTCTTAAGAGAGTTAAAACAAGGTAACAACCACCGCGAATGAAGTCTCAAAGTCGGGTACAAAACGTTACTATGTGATCTGGGTGTGGGGAAGATCTGTACAATACATATATGTCATCCACATTTGAGTCCCCCAATTTTGATAGCAAACCAGAAATTCTATTTCGTAGACCAACAAGGTCCAGATTGAGAGTCCTCACATTTTATTCCCGGCACCTTAGACTGGAAAATCACAGAATACCTAGGTAGGCTAGGACCATTCTGGTCTGAGAGCCTCGAGATGGAAACCACTCCGATTTGAAAACTCAAAGCTACGAATGTATCTTATCTGCCCACGACGATGCACTCTGGGAACCCATCAAATATTTACCAGAGGAGCGCACTACCATCGTACTTGAGGTATCGCCCAGATGTCTGTACGTTCAGGTCCTCCACAATCTTGACCATACCACGCGCAGACTCAACCAAGTCATCATTCCCGTTTCCGCCACTCATTCGTGTTGGCACTCGGCCTGGGTGCACAGCCACAAGTGCAACATTGATCCCCTTCTCGTTGAAGTCGGCAGCTAGTGAGGCTGTCTGTTGATTTAGGGCAGCCTTGGCCATCCGATAGCTTAAACGCCCTCCATCCGTATCTGTATCAAATGAGCAAGGCCAACCTATAACTTGAGCTCTTGGCAAAAACATACTTGCAATAGATGCCAGATCAGAAGAGATATTCAACACCTTCCCCACTTTGCACTTCCTAAGGAGTGGAAGGAAATGTAATGTTGCTAGAAACGGACCCTGCGGTGTGTTATTGAAATTGTTCACCTCAACGTCTGCATAACATACTAAGGCCATTATTTTGAACTTGTCTAGTACAAGGTTGGCCGCCTCTCCGCCGTCCCATTGACGCGGCTTTGTATTGACACCTGGATTTTATTAGCTTGGCAATTCTCTACTTATATAGAGGTGCGGTATTACCCCCACAGTTTATAAGGAAGTTGAGATGGCCCTCAGACTTTTCTAAAACCTTCGCTGCCTGTATGATTGTTTCCTCGTCGGTATAGTCAATTTGGATAATTTTGGCGCCCGCATCGCGTAGCTGTTCCCGTCGGGTGAGAAGGGGCTATGCCTGTATGAGTCGTTGTGGTATCTCTTACATCTCCAACGGATGCATCGTTCATGGTTTGAGGGCGCACACTTCCCCAAACTCGACATCCGGATTCGACTAGGGCATTAACGAGAGCTAGCCCAACCCCTCGGTTTGCACCTTATTACAATGTTAGAGAAAATTCAGGTCTTGACGTGATTGCGTTTGGCGAACCAATAACAAGCGCCACCCTGTTATCTGCCATATTCTCCGGAGGTTTAGAAGCAGTTGTTTGAGATGAAGGGTGCTTGCTATGGCGATGGTAAGATCGATGGGTATGCCCCGCCACTTTTAGGGTTACGGAAGGAAGAACGGTTGCATCTACCGGCCAATATTGGTTTGTTTCGGTTTTACTGGAGCATTGTTTTAACGCCGATGACAACTCACATTTCAACTGGCAATCAATAGCCCTAAGCCATAATACCAGTCGTTAACTAGTGAGATCATTCAAGTTCCTTTCAAACCAAATCTCGTGGGCTTTCATTCTCGGCGGTGCCCATCTTCTGTCACGCAAATTATTCATTGTACATCAGAACAGCTCATTATGGACAGCATCAAAAGTACCCAGGAAGCTGGGATTATAGCGGGAATGAATCAGAAGGGGCAGCAAAGCCTGTGAGTCTGCGATTCGTATCATGATGTCATCAACAATGATACAGGAGAAGAAGATTCCAACTTGCACCTGAAAGTTGAGTTTGGCTAAGACTCTTTATAGCAACGAAATATTCATCGAAGCCTGGGCATCAGTTATGACACAGTGCAATACAAGTTTGGAATAACCACATTTGCTTGAGGCTATGCAAATCAAATCTGCCGACGATTTTCGCGAGGCTCTTGCGAAATTACAGTCTGAACATACTGGTGATTACGAAGCCATTGCAATCATTCATAACCTCAGATTAAGTTTAGAGCATTATGATTCTTTCGCCCGGAATTTCGTCAAATTGATGAAGGGCAAGGTTGAGGTGTCTATGATGTGGGGTCTCTTGAGTCTAGTCGTGCGTGTAGGTGCGAATCTGTGACAAGGGCTTAATAATAGAGGGCTTGGAACAGTATATCGTATTCAACTAGTAATACTCTAGGGGTCTCAAGGTCCATGGTTATACTTCCTTTCAGTCAGGAATTCCTGCCCTACTTATAGACCTCTATTCCAGTCTAATTTTCCCCAAGGGATAACTTCTATTGCCTCCCTGAAACGCTCACCGGTCAGGTGAGCGGGGCTTCTGCCAATAGGCTTCATACAACTCCATATGTCTCGGACCGCAGGCTGGGGGAGAGGCTCAGCCGTGTCCGAGGTCGGGAGTCCAATAGAGTGGCGTTGTGGCGTGTGTCAGAATCCTATGCTCAAAACGCTCCTCACGAGCAATAGTTCTCACTTAATTTTGATTATGTCCGAAAACGGATAGGGGATCTCTTGCGACAAATCGGGCACAAATTAGAGTACTTGAATGAATACGGCCGTTCGGAGAACGCAAAAGAGGACTCGCTAAAGGAGGTAACATATCAAGTCCACGCGGAGTTAGCCGAGCTGTGGCTTGATGTGATAACGGTGCTTAAGGATGTTCCCAGGGGCTCGTCCACCACCAAGCTCTACGATGTCATCGGCAAGCTTGAGGAGTTTATTGGCCGATTAGATCTACCTGTCAACAGAGTGAAGGATCTTGTCAAGCTTGCAGCTAGCCTGCGAGCCAACGAGCAGATGGAGCTCCTCGAAAGCTTTCAGCAAACTATGCCAATTGATGAAGTAAAGGCCCTTCCTTGCCGCGTTCTTCCCGCCACAAGAAATTCAGTTTTCTATGGAAGAGATAAGGAACTAAGAGAAATAGAATTGAAGATGGCTCAACAATCCGCAAGGGATCAAACCGCCTCGGTGGCAATATATGGTCTAGGTGGAGTTGGGAAAACTCAAATCGCTCTTCACTACGCACTGAATCACTTGAATGATTTTGACGCAATTTTGTGGTTCCACGCGGAGACCGAGAGTAGTCTCCGATCGAGCTTTAGTCACGCAGCTGTTAGCCTGCAATTGCATAACGATTGGGCAGACCACGCGAATAATCGAACACGCGTTCTAGTTTGGCTCCAAAAGACAAGTATGTACTTGACAGAAGCGTATAAACTTGGGGGCGGAACTCGCTAAACTTAGACATGGAAATTTAGTGACAAGATGGTTGATCGTCTACGATAACGTCGAATCATCTACAGTACTCGGTCAATTTTGGCCGATTTCGACTCGAGGACAAGTGCTAGTGACATCGCGCAAGTCAGCCTTTGCCGTCCAACCTGCTCACGATGGCATTGAAATCCTCCCTTTTACCGTTGAAACAGGGAGAGATTATCTCTTAAGATACCTGTGGGGGAGGCCGGAAGCAAGCCGTCAGACAAGTTCCGCGACCACCGGCCATGCAGTGAAGGTTAGTCACCAGGAGTTGAAGGCCGCCAGAACTCTGTCAGAGATGATGGGAGGTCAACCACTGGCTCTAACGCAAGTGGCTTCTATTGGGTTTAGGAGCCATTGGAACCTGGAAAAACTCCTGACATTCTACCAACGGAATCCGCAGCGAGTAAGGGAGAAGACTAATCCTGAACTTCTACATGCTGGCTACAGCTTATCTATGAGCACCGTGTTTCTGTTCTCCTTCAGGGAGTTGTCTCCGCAATCTTTCACGCTTCTCTCGATTATGTCTTTTTGTAACCCTGACGGTATATCTGAGAGCATGTTCTCCGTCGAGAACCCAGACGGTTTACCGGACTCATTGAACTTTCTGCTTGACGAGTTTGAGTGAGTTTTAAGTTGACGGTCGTTTCTAGAACGCTCCATAGTGCTGACAATCATAGCGTATCTGAATATATCCAAGAGCTCCTAGATCTGTCTCTAATCTATCGGACTCCTGATAGCGACGAAATTTCCGTCCACCGCCTGGTCCAATCTGAATGTAGGTACTACTCTGATGATAAGGAACTTCAGGACTATTACGACTTAGCAACCTACGTCCTCTGCACTGCTTTCCCCAAGCAAAGTGACGAGAGATTCGGGGCTAGGCTTGCTCAATGTGCTCGATATATCCATCACGTATTTGCTCTCCGGGACAGTCTAGTAGGGTCTCGCCGGGGAAAGCCTATGACCCCATCGGATGACTTCTGTGTCTTGATGAGGAACGCATCGTGGTATTGCGTCGAGATCCATTTGACTAGAGAGTTAGAACTAACAGTCACCATCGCTATGGAAGCCGCGACAGCAACCGGTTTCGCGGACCGTGAGCCAAACCACTACGCACAGTTATGTAACTGTGCCTCGCGGCTTTGGGCTCAACGGGGAGATTTCTCCAAGGCGTTGATTCTTATGGAAAAGTGCAAGGAAATTCGAGAAAAGACGAAGTCAGATGTCTGGGGCGCTATTAATAATCTCGGGAACATCTATATGAGTATGGGAGATGCTAAGAAGGCTCTTGAAGCACACGAAGAGTGTGCCTCGCTATTCCTGGACGAGGCATCTGCACCAAAGCACGCATTAAGGACGAATAGGCTAAATCGTGGAAGAACACTGACCGTACTTGGAAGGTTCATCGAGGCGAAAAAATTCATTGACGAAGCCGATAGGCTCAATAATGACTGGCTCATGGGAGTACAGTAAGTTTTTTTTATATTGTGACTCCCACGAAGTGTGTGAACTGTCCCTAACAGCATGTTAATCGTTAGCATCAATTACCATCGGTCCCTCTTACTTCGCGCTCAAGGAAACCTCGACCTCGCTATCCAAGGGTTCGAGGCATGCATCAAAGCAATCGAAAGCGGGACACACTCCGAAGCTCTGCTTCATGCTGCTTGTCTTTACAAGATTGGTTGCCTACACTACCAAAGGGGGGATCTGATGTCGGCTAGGTAAGAACCTTATATTGGTGACAACTTCATATTCCTTAAACTGCCATAAGAATTGAGAACTCATAACGCACAGAATTCACTTACAGCAGAGTCATGACATTCATGAGCTAAGAGAGTCTGCACCTTGCGAACTAGCACGTGTTAAATACATGCTTTCGTTGTCAATGGCTTCATCAACGGGTAAGGTGGAGGGTGAAAAGCGGGCGAGGCTTCTCGAAGCAGCTCTGAAGATACGTGGAGATCTCTCAGGAGGGGGAGACCCTGAGGTTTGCGAGGATCTGTTCGATAACCTTGTTGAGGGCCAGCTCAGGTGAACCAAGCTTATAGCTTAAAGGTAGTTTGAATTAATTAACATCAAGAAAATAACTAACTTTATACATTCACGTTTTGGGTATAATGTAGGTAAGTACTTAAGTAATTACCTAAGTTAGAGCATGTAATCGGGAGCCGCAGCGGAGCATCCCGCCCGCTGTCGGTCATCCCACTACTAGCGCGCCGCTAGTTTAGTGCCATCCGCCCACCTAGGCACTTAGATTAGTGGTTAGGCTACCTAGATCTGGATACTATCTACAGTATTCACAATCACTTGGTTTGCTGACCAACAAATCTAAATCTTCGTCTTCAACCGATAGGGTACTATCTAATGTCTTCCCCTCCGTCCTACCTATCTAGAGACCACACAAACGACACAGCGGACCGCAGCTGCGACTGTTAACACACGAAATGGCCCTGCTAGGTTGGTCACTCATTTTGGCCTCTGTCGTGTACATCGCTATCCGAAGACCGCCTCTCGTTGAGACCCTCGTCGCCCTGTGGTGTCGGACTCCTAGGATACAACAGCCGCCATCCACACGTCCGGTACCCCATACGGCGAATACAGACGGCGCTACCGATCGAGGAACGTCTAGCACTATATCTCGTGCCCGTCAAGATGCGCCGGTGAGAAGAGCCGAGGCAAAGGCTGAGGCCGGAGCGGATCGCAATCCTACACCGGAGATTGCATCGCGGCACTCGCCGGGCGTGGACGTAACAATACATAGACCTGCTGCTGCCGACACGCCGGCGATCACGGTCGCATCCTCACCGCCGTCCTCGCCCTCGCCGCAGACGACACCGAAAGCCACGGCCGTCAAGCCTACAGCCATAGCGAACGGGTTGATCCCTTCCTTTTCGCTTTCGCCCTCGGCAATAGATCCCCCGGCTTCGGCAGCCTCAGTCGCGCGCGGGATGGCAGGCCCTGCTGCCGCAAAAGCGCCGACGCTCTCAGCGCCGGCGCCTGCGTCGTCACCAGCAATGTCGATGCCCCCGCCTCCACCGCGGCTCTCGCGCCCTCCAAAACTCAATAATAAGTACCCTAACATCGCCGGTCCGAACTCAACCTCCCCTTCCTCGCCCTTCCTCGCCACGCCCTCTACACGCCCCTCGCCCCTCCCAAACCGGCAGGCGCAATACGACCGACAACCGGGCACATCCACCCTCGCGCCCCCGCCGACGCACTCGAGCAAGCCGAGCAAGCCGTCGCGCAAAGTGACGCTCGAGCCGGGCCACTCGCCGCTGGACTGGGCGCGTCTGGCGAACCACCCGACGGCGGACCTGCGAGGTCTGGGGCCCGGCGCGGGGACGGCGTACCTGCGCGTGACGCCGAGCATGCTGCGGCGGCAGACGGGGCGGCGCGGCAAGGACGCCTGGACCGCCCTCGGCGGCCGCGTCTACAACATCTCGCCGTACTTACCCTTCCACCCCGGCGGCGAGCCCGAGCTGCTGCGCGCCGCCGGCCGCGACGGCACGCGCCTGTTCGGCGAGATCCACCCCTGGGTCAATTACGAGACCATGCTGAGCAGCTGTCTCATCGGCCTCTTGGTTGATGAGTCCGAGGCGCAGAGTAATGGGGACATGGAGGCTATGGATTGAGCGTCATAATAGTCTGAAGTATGCCTCGTAGCGTATATACGTAGAATGGACCACGGCTTACAACTCCTGGATGTATCACGGTCGGGGATAGAGAGCATTAGGAGACAGAAAATGGGTTAGCATAGTGCTTCGTCTGGCGTGGTGGCTCGGGACACTCAAGAGCTGTGCTTTTTCGCGAAGGCGATGGCTTTGGAGGATCACGCTACATGGCTTGCTTACAAGCGGGGTGCTCACGCTTCCCTGCGCTCCCTCATTATCCTTACTATTGAGTGCTGTAGACGAGCATTGGCATTGATATGAAGACGAAGACGAAGAAATTATAGATCGAAGCGAGATAGATAGATAGAGGATACGATACCCCATTCGGATGGTTTATTCCGGCAGTGTCTAGACGGATAAGAAAGCAGCTAGGCAGTATCTAAATACAGTAAAATACTCTATCTTCCTGTCTCCCACATGTAGTTTAAGACATCGAAAATTCGTCCTACCTTCGCCGCCTACCGAAGCGGAAGCGGAGGTCGTCATCATCGCTATCTTCGTCGCTAGCGTCCTTAAGGGCTAGTCCCCTTGCCCTTTTGGCTGGTTGTTCCTTTGCTGGTGGTGCCGCCGCTGGCCGTTTGCCTGTTCGTCGGGCTGGTTGCGTCTTGTCTAGTGTGCTCTGCGTAGTTCGCGACTGTGACCGCGTCGTGTTCGCCGATGACCTGGTCGCACGTGTACGAGAACCTGACGGGATGATAACGTCATCGTCATCTTCTTCCTCGTTTACATTCCCCATGTTGGTGTCCTCATCCTCACTACTATCCACGGGGTGCAGATTCTCGATCTGCTTTCCCCCTTTCCTAGGCTCTTTTGTGGAATTGTGATTGTTCGTCACTTGCCTATGCGGCTGGCTGCGCGATTGTGACCGGTCATCTGACCTATGCGACCGTTGTTGGCTGATGCTGTCCTCGAGCCAGTAGTCGTCGCCGATACCAAAGCCCTTCGACTTGACCTCCTCGAGGGCGACGATAATCTTCTCAACCGTTCGTCCTTGCACTGCGCCTCGCTGACGGAATTTTTTGAAGTTCTTCCGCCCGTTCCATGCCGGGTCCCATCGCCCGTCGGCTATGTCCTGCTCGCGCGTGCGCACCGGTGGCGCTTCTCGTAGGGGCATGGCTTCCTCAATATGGAGACGTCGGATCTCGGCTAGGTCCAAATCCCCCGGTTCCGCCTCGAGTTCCTCGCGCTCCATTTTCGCACGCCTCTCAGCTTCTTCTCGGTGCTGTCGCGCCATTTCGAGGATGGCAACCTCCTTTTTGACCTTCGGTGGTTTTTCGACGACGATCGGCTCCTCTACAGGAGGGGGGGAAGCCTCGCGGCGTGGGATTGGCTCCTCGCCCGCTGCAATTCGACGACGTTTAATTTGCGCAGCTGTTGGAGCTAAGTTCTCCATTATGTCTCCGCGTTCTGGTAGTGGCGAGGCAGGCCGCTTGCGAAGCGATCTTTGTGACGGCTGGTCCACGTGGGCGATATACTCTGATTCAGGTACAGATACACCTTGCGACACAAACAAACCTTCTTCATGGGACGCAGCAGTTGTCGGGGCGGTGTCAGCATTCTCCACGGCCATGGGTGGCGGCTCATCTGACTTGTCTTCGTCTGCGAGAGAAATCGCAAATCCTCGGAATCGGCTTTTCACCGGTCCTCGTCCCCTTCTCCGAGTAGCCGAGCCCCGGCCTTGCGGGGCGGACTCCTCTACCGGGTCAACTTCCATCGGTTGTTGTTCAGTGGACAACGGCGGTTGCTCTACTTGTGAAGTGGCTGGTTGGGACTCAAACTCTAGGGGGCGGCGTAGCCCGCTTGCGTCATTACTCAATATCGCATCGAGGAAGTCCTTCTGGTCAATGAGGCGATGATCCAGACGCAAAGATATAGACCTAAAGAAATTGGCAAACCATTCCGCATTCTCTTCTGAGCTGGGCATCCACTTGACTACAACAACACCCTTGCCCTCACTGCCGTCCTCAAACTCACCCAACCCCTTTTCACCCGCGACCCCTTTCACATAACGGATAAAATCGTCGATCTGCGTTTCTCCTGCCACTACGACGTTCAGGAGGGCTTTGCCCTTGCCATTCGTGATCGGCGCGAGCAGGCTATCGTACTGTTTCTTTTCGTAGAATATGAAAGAGTAGCCATCAAAAAGTTCAGCTCGTGCAGGATTGGGCGCAAAAGACTCTGGTTGTCTGAGGACGGGCTCCTCGCCTGGTGGTGGGAGGAAGCCCATGGGGTCGGGCCAGTTGGCATCGAAGTTTTGCTCAAGCGAACACGGGGCAACTCTATCGTTCGGTGTTTCGGTCGAAGCAGCATCTACTATGGCGTCTACGAAGCCGTCGTTAACGATGTATTTGCCATTGATCAGAGCCTGCAGCCCCTTTGGCGTGTTGCGTTTCTTCGAAACAACATGGGTAGTAAGTTTAACGTCGTAGCTGGACAAGAGCTTGATGTCGAGCTGCTCAAGGCTTTGGCGTAGGCGGGCGAAGGGGTTGGCGCGGAGTTGGTTGCTCGTAAAGGAAAAGCTTAAGACAACGGGAAACCAAGTGATACTAGAGTCGTAACGTAACATGCCGTTAGTTGAATTGCTCGTTTACGGTCGCGCGGGGGTATGGAGATTGACCGACCGGAAAAGGGGAGGGAATGAGCCCATCTGGATGGTATTTAAGTCCTGCGATAGAATGCATGTCTCGCTGCGATACTTTTGGCCATTCACTTTCGTGCCGCCTTTAGACCCGAGATCCTCGATCGTGACCTTGGAGCGGCTTCCCATGACTTCCTGGAAGGACACGGTCAGCGGCGGTGGCACAATCAGCATGGGCTGGCTCGAAAAAGAGACGCACTGCATGGCCGTCCTCGACTTTATCCACGGTTATTGTTACATGCTTCCGCGAGACTCTTTCGGCACCGGGACCTTGTATGGCAAGCTGGCCAGCTGGAATATAGTCAGCGGGCGAGGCGGCGTGCGGAAGGTCGACAACGGGGTGGGCAATGACGTACGTTCGGCGACGGTGCGGCCGAAGAGATAGCGTTTTCCTGGGCGAAGCCACACTCGTTTGTCTAAGCGATGCAATAAGTTGATTAGCCGTCCAGACGAGACGAGACGAGACGAAACGAGACTACGGGCAAACTCACGGCCGAGGGCCTCGCCTTCGTTCTCGAGAATCCACATGGTGGATTGCAGATGCAAGCGACAACACCAAAATTGTTTTGTCGACTATGAGGTATGACTGTTCATGTCTGCTCCAAGGCGGGATGAGCGTATGCTGTATATATGCATAGAGTGGTCCGTAGAAAGTGGAGCGGTTGCTCGGGTTGGCACGCGCTGTTGGAGCCGAGAGCGCGTAAAGATGAATGGAATAGAGTGGTTCGGGCGGTCGCCGGGTTGTACTACTTCGGCTAGGATCGCGCAATCACGTGAGATGCTGTTTCCTCTTCTTACCCGCATTTCATCACATGCCAACCACTTACTCTCATACCTTCATGTATAATTTTCCTGTTACGATGCCTTAGGTGCTTTACTTAGGTACTGGTATCATAAACGCAGCGAACCCCATGCCAGAAGCTCATGATACACTAAGTACCTTACGCCACGCCGTTATAGCTCGAATCTGAAATGTCTTACATTCGAACGTCGTCAAGCTAGTATGATGCAAATAAGTTATCAGCCGCCTAGCTATTAGACCTATTAGTCCCAAACACCCCGCACCCAAACAGCGTATCCTCCTAAAAGTAAGTACTACGTTGAAAAAAGCAAAACCCTCGACTAGACACATGCGTACTTAATGCCGGATATTTAGAGCCAAGGCTGAGTAGAATCCAACCGCATTCCACCTTATCGTGCAGATGTGGTCGCACTCGTTCGCTCATCATGACATCACCGTTCTCAACCGCTAGCCACCAACTCGCCAGGGGATAAAAGACACAAGCCAATCATGTGCGATTGCCCTGACTAACGTCTATAGACTATCCAGACCTATCCAGGCTATCCCAGACAGACCCAGGTATCTACTACTTATAATCGAGATTCGACAGCCCGGTTAGCCCTCTATCTAACTACTACATCCACCCACCACAGCATCTTTATCCAACCAGTAATCCAACCGAGCCTCAAGAAGCTCCGTGATCTGCAACAACATTCCACCACCCCCCCTCCACTGTCCTCCTCAGTCCGTTCTCGTTCCCTGCACCACATCACAGACTACTACCGTAACACTACCATTTCGTAGCCATGTCGTCACCATGTTTCGTGCTCGTGCATCTTGCCCTTCTCACTCATAGGTGTTGTGTTTCCTACATATATGGGTGAGACTGGGCTGTGTTAGATATTGTAGACCACCTATTATTTCGTAGCCGACACCTCCACGTTCAAATCGCTTGTGACGAAGCTCGTTACATGCACATCGTGTGAATCTCGGGTTGCCTCGTCAGGAGCACGCAGACATATATAATACATCTCACACAACTCAATTAACCATGGCGCCGACAGCCGTTCTCCTATCCACTCTTAAGGCGACAAGGACCCTACCCGAAGCCATAACCAAGGTCCTCCCAGCGCGACAAGCAACCACCACGGTCGTCACGGACGGCAGCACATCCGGTGGTAGCGTCCTTAGTGGCGGCGCCATCGCAGGCATCGTGATTGGGTCTATCGCGGGCTTCCTCCTGCTCTGGTGGATCGTGCGCTCATGTTCGACTATGGGCCGTCCAGGGACCTGGGGCAACGCCTATGAGCCGGCAAGGGAGAAGCCCTCGTCGTATAATCACGCTGAAACGCCGTACCGCCGCCACTCTCACTCGGGACATCATCATCATCACCACTCGCGCAGCCCCAGACGTGTCGATGTCGAAGTTGTGCAGCCTGCTGCCTACGGGTCGCGTGGGAGGAGCCCCCGTGCGCCGCCCGCTGCGTACTATTCAGACGGGAGACGGAGGTCAAGCGATGCGCGTGGCTACCGTTATTAACGGTGTTGCTTGCTCCAAAATGTCTCGGGCCGCTGTAGACGCCGGGACAGCGGTTTTGGGTCGCTGCTAAAAGGAGAGCGCTATAGACGGAAATCCTCGCTGTTATGAAGAGTTCACGGGGCGAAAACGGCAACTCGATGTTTACGCCTTGAGAGGAGATAGTTACCGGGAGTAACGTAATGAATGTATGAAGATGCAACACCTGGCGCTTTGGCATGTATTAAATGGACGGCAACTATTCTGGCTGGCTGGCTTGGAGTCTCATGGCCCTCATATATTGCCTTTGTTATATCATTTTGTAATACATATTTGAACATGACACGTACAAGATAATATCCTCTAAAGTAGCGTGGCGGTCGAGATTAATATCGGTTGTACATGGTGAGAATCCTTCCAAGAGAATCGACAAGACGGCAAAAAATTTCATTAGGACTGGCTATACCTATTATACTGAGTATCACTACTTTTCATAACGACCTGACTTAATGAATAAAACAGTCCATTAGGGTTTATTCTTCAACTTTCATCGTCAAGACTAATTGAGCTCCAGTCGAGGTCGGTGACGGAGGTACATATAGGTTAGGCTGAGGTCCCCGGCACTATTGTCAACATTTGGTTAGCAATCAATCAGCATTCCACGAATCTCTGTAGCAAACAGTGCATACTACTCATCTCGGGTATTGGTAGGGGCTGCTGCTTTAGAAGGTCTAGCGGCTTCGGCATTCGCGTTGCTACCTCGTGATCGTGTTGGATGATGGCACAGCACTGGATCATCATCTCGGATTAGTCATAACAGATCCATATTAAAAGTGCAATGGAGGGCTCTGATATGCGAATATGGCAACTGAGCCAGCTAGGGCGCCTAAGATCGCGAGTGGGATAGTGTAAAAACATATACCAGATAACAACGCTTGTATTGAGACATACCTGGCACTAGAAACTGATGCAGCAGTCATTCAGCGGGGTCCCGGGAATGGCGAAACGTGCCCGGATCTGCTCGCGCTTTAACATGGTCCAACTTGAGGGGCAGGTTAGCGTAGCTAGGGCAGAAGCAGATTTGGAAATCAAGGGCTTGACAAGGTGGAGGAGGGAATCGCACATCCACCCGAAACCACAAACACATTGTAACACGCCATGGATTAGGCAATCGGGGTTGATCATAACAGGGAGCAGAGCCGTAGGATCGAGTAAGCGATTCGAGGTCTGGCCGACCACTGAGTATCGTCAGTTTCAGGGGTCGGGGGTGGAGAAGAGGGACGTGCGTACCGAGGCAGGGAACAAAGAATCCTAATACACAACTGGTGCAGGGACAGCAATCGAAGAGTTTGGACCTCTAGTCGTCGCCAATGTCTCCGAGAGATAAATTCTGGAGTTGTTGAAGGCGCTCAGCACCTGGCACACCCTGCGTCGTCTGGGAGATTCCACCCAAAAATGTCCCTGCCATGATTGGCGATCGGGCGATATTGATACGGATATCGGGATTTTATGAAACTCTCCTCTAGTTTCTTTTTTTTTCCCTTTTCTCACGTGGCGATACACAGACTCAATGGAATTGCAATAGCGAACCGTGACCTGGAAAACACAAAGATATGTGTAAAGATAAAACACAGTCGCCTCAACCACAGGGACGAGGATATATGGAGATACGCGAAAATCCCGATTTAGATGAGACTTTATAAGTCTTGAAAGCGGATGAGCTGTACTGCTGATAGCTGACAGTGGCGGTTGCTGCGCAGGGCGCTTTCTCCTGCCTGCCCAACCTTAGTAATTACCTGCTAAGAGGCATATATGTATGCATGGAGGCCACGGTTCAAAGCCGCAGGCTCCAGAGCTGATGAGCCACTTCCATATTCATTAAGTGATTATCACCACCCAACCAAAATAGTGTAGTAGAGACGACATAGATTATAGTGCGATAGATTGTTTGTATTGCCTATTCTGCTGGGGTATCATGTTAAGAACTGGAATGTATACGATATGAAGGCCAAATAAATCATAGAAACACCATCCAATCTCTCCTATCTCATACCTGAGGGACTTCATCTAGAAGTTGTATCTAATATGGCTCTTCTTTCGACAGCCTTACTCATGATGACGTAGTCAGGAATGAACTCCCTCCCATACCTTAGCCTCTTGGGCTCGGGCGAGATCGGATCCTTGGCGAAACCAAATGATTCGTAGAACGACAGGGCTTTCTGATTTTTCAGGAAGCAAGTCAACATGATCTTCTCGATAGGAGGCGTGTGAGCCGCTATACTCTCTATGAAGGTCATTAATAATCTTCCTAGACCAGTTCTGAGTAATCATTAGCAAAAAGGCGGCGACTCTTGGTACATCTATTTATTTCAGAATACAGCATTCATGGCGCCGACGTGGAACAGGCTCGGGGTGCCGTAGCGTACGTACCGTTGGAGTTCGGGCTTTAGGTGGATCTCGTAACAGTAGACGACTGGTTCTCCCTCTTCATATGTCGGCATCAAGGAGGTGAAACCGCGAACAATGCCTTCGGAGTCTTTGACGAGGATGTATCTAAGCGCAGGCGACCCCATCTCAGCGATTTTCTCCACGGGCTTCCAGCCGACGGTTGAGGACTCGTAGTCAGCACGGCTAGTTTCCTCGATGAGATGATAGCATGCGTCCAAGTCTACGCTACTCAGGCTCTCCGCACTGATTAAAGAGAGCGAATATTCTGCACGAGTGCTGGGATGTGTCCATGAAGTCCATGAGGAATCGCTGTGCCCGAAGTTGTGTTTGTCAGTCAAACAAAAAAATACTTTAAATGGAGCAACACGGGAGAAGACACAACCGGCCGGAGTTGTAAGTTTAAGATGATGAATTGGAATCGTACCTAGGACATAAGTGCTCCTCGATGAACTGGCCGTCGCTCTTTTCGTTGACCTTTTCTAGGGGGTCTGTAGTAGCGCGTTTCCGCTTTACGGTCTCTCTTGAAGCCGTCATATCATCTAGCTGAGTAAATACGCCAAGGCAAAGTTGAGTGAGAATGAGAGTGAGCAAGGAGAAGTAGGCAATTGAATGAAGATAAGAAGTCCCCAAACGAAATGAATAGTATGTAAATGAGTGGGATGAAAAGAACGGACAGCCGGCTGCGTCGGGTTTGCGTAAGATCCTTACGAATTCTGTATATTGTAAGCGGCAGTGAATGAATATTCGAGGCACTTCGTTCATTACACACTGGTGAAGTATGAACTAGTGACTTTTTGTAGGAGGGCCCCACGGCTGTGTCTAGTTGCGAGGCATACCCATCTATCGGGTAAGTTGCTCTAAACAGGCTTGCTCTATTTATATTTTTTATCATAGGTATGGCCTTCAATTGTCTTCAAGATCCATACATGGTCACATTCACCGTTCATTGCCTAATAACCAGACATTTCCTTGGAGATATACCTCATCAAACCAACCCAATGCAGCCGTAACAACTTCACATCGTTTAATGCATACCTAATGGTATTATTCTGCTCAATCCAGCCGTACTCTGCGATCGCCTTCCGAAGGTATGTGAGCAACACGTCCCCTAGGAGCCGGTTGCAGCCGACCCTGAGTCTAGAGCACGTGAGTAGTTCACCACTGCGCGATATCCATCAGTCAAAGATGTATGCTTAGATGCCCATTTTGCGATCCTACAGTTTCTTCAGCGTGCACGCGTCCTCGCCTTGTATCGCACAGTCCTGCGCGGCACACGACACATCAGTGACCCGGCCACTCGCTCCGAGACACGTGGGTTCGCGCGCGCCGAGTTCGAGCGCCATCGTGGTGTCACTGACCCAGATCACATACGCTACCTCCTGTCCACCGGCAAGACCGAATGGGAGAGCATGGAGCGGTATATTGGCGGCATGTAACTGGGCTAGGTAACTAGATAACTGCCTGTGGGTGGGCGGTGGCTCCCCGGCACTCTCATCATACGATTGCTGCTTCATTCGCCTTCTCTTCTGTTCGTCTGTGCCTGTCTGCCTCTGTCTGTGTTCTTCCTCGTGTACAGCTATCCCCTAGTCTGCGGCGCCTAAACGGTCACTCAAATCCATTATCTATACAAGTCCCAACCTAGTTTCCGTTCTGATGCACACTGCGGACCGGTCGTAATAAAAATACACTTGGCGAAATAAGGATGCTGGAGTGCGATTTAAGGAGGCCGTTGTGGTAGTTTGCCGTCCCAACCAGAAGTATTCTATTTTACTCGTGCGATGTTGCTGAGTCTCCGCTGTCGCTTTAGCCCTGGCGCTGCTTGTGTCTGGGGTTTGCGCTGCAGATGATGTAAAGGTAACCTCGGTGTCGCTTGCCTGCTTTCCTCCGCACAACCTGTTCAGCCACTCAAGTTAGCGAATAGTAGCCATGCGTATTGTTGAATAGGCTTTTTCGGGCTCCAAGTACTCCATGCGATGCGCCGGGCATGTTCTCATTTGACATTCACCATGTCCTGTTCCGAAACAGAGTTTAGGGAGCTAGCTGACCTTGCAATGTTCGCATCGCTTCTTGACAGAGCTGTGTACTTTCATCCCCCGTGTCTGCTGCTGCGAAAGCGCCGCTGGTTTCGCCGTCGTGGGCCCCATAATCGCCGGTCGTTGTGCTTGCGTGGGAGCAAGAGCGCTCTGGGAGATGGATCGAGTGGCAGGCTGTCTTCGACATAGCGTCGGGAGCACGCGGGAGGCCGGCTTCGTGCGAAGAGACAGCGCCCTAAGCGACGAGGTGAGTGAGGCAGACATCTTCTCGCGGTGATGTAGTCTCCGTTTGGCGATTCCTTGTGAGTGCTCGCGGGTTGTCGAAATCGTGTATCGGGATAATGGATGCACGGAGACGGTGTCCAGAAAATCGGACCCTGCCAAACCTACCTGACTTTGGAAAAGTGGGCCACAGCGTCCCGAATACCTAGCGCGTATTCTAGGTCTCCCAGCTCCGCCTTGAAATTCATGGCTTACACGAGATAGCAATTTACGTACCAAATTAAACGATTTCACATGATGGGCGTAATATTAGGAATATATTTAGAGGCTTCTTTGTAATAGTTTTGTGCTTCGAATTAGGGAAAACACTCTGTAAATCTGGTGTCTATTATTGTCCTACTTACTCTCACGATCATCTCTGTTCCGCAAATCACCTATCATATAACATGCATTCGACTTCTCTCATGTTAGGAATGAGATGAATCATGTAAAAGGTTAGTATCAGACTAAAGCGAGAGAAACATGGAGAAGCACGGAGAATTACTTGAAATCTATCGCAGTTTCTATCTTTTTTCTAATTCACCGCTTATAGGATGTTATGAAACCTGAGCCGGCATTATCATCCTAGCTTGCTACAACTACATGCTGTTACATGTTAGTGTTCAATGCCGTTATAACGCCTCGATTCGCCGCAACGCCGTGGCCCGACTGTGCCTTTTCCATTTCTACCCTACCATGATATGACATTTCAGTTTCGGAGAAATGTCTTGAAGACGTGGCTTTGACTACAATCCTCCCAGGGGTATCCGATTTCCTTGAGTGACTTTTCCAAATCTGCCACTTCATCATCTGGGCACTGGATGCCCGTTAATACTTTGCCCACGTCGCTCCCGCCGTTGCGGTACTGGAATAGACTGATGTTGAATTTTAGTCGCAGGGTTTGCAAGAATTTCTCCAAGGCTCCAGGTCGTTCAGGGAAGTTAAACATGTATAACCGCTCGTTGGGTACATCAGACCGTCCGCCGACGAGATATCGAATGTGAGACTTTGCCAATTCGTCGCCCGAGAGGTCCGTCACGGTCATCCCAGAAGCCGTGATACGTTCCATGAGCGCCTGGAGCTCCCGGACCCTGTCAGATGCTGCTGATAGGGAGATGCCCATGAGAATATTGGCAACTTCATCCGTCGCATAGCGATACGAAAACTCAGTGACGGCGTGTGGCATGATGTTGTTGACTAATTCGGCAAAAGAGCCAGGCCGCTCTGGAATGCTCACGCACAACAAGGCCTCCTTGCCCTCACCGAGGGTGGCGCGCTCTGCGACGAAACGAAGCCGGTCAAAGTTCATGTTAGCACCACTCGTGATGGCAATGACGCTTCGAGAAGGGTCGCTCGAAGGGTTGGCAGCAACCCATTTCTTTAAGCCCGCCAACGACAAAGCACCTGCAGGTTCGACGATGGAGCGCGTGTCCTCGAAGACGTCTTTAATGGCGGCGCACGTCTCATCCGTATTGACTTGGATAACTTCGTCGATGACCTCTTGGCATATACGGAATGTCTCCTCGCCCACCGTCTTAACCGCAGCGCCGTCAGCGAAAAGACCAACTTCCTTGAGCACAACCCGCTTGCCCCGTTCCAGTGATTGGACCATAGCGTTAGCATCTTCCGTCTCAACGCCAATGATCTTGACGTGGGGTGCTATCCTCTTGACGTAGACACCAATGCCGGCGATAAGGCCACCTCCGCCCACACAACAAAATATGGCTTCGAGCTTCTGGATGTTGGTCTGCCGCAAGAGCTCCATGCCAATTGTGCCCTGACCAGCAATCACATAAGGGTCATCGAAGGGAGGGATGTTGATGAGTCCGTGGTGTTCCTCTAGCCTCGCGCACTCTTCCTTGGCGGCGTCAAAGTCCTGGCCGTGAAGCACGACACAGCCACCCATTCTTGAGACATTCTTGTGCTTAATGCTAGGCGTGCCCTGGGGCATGACGATAGTGGCTGGGATCTTGAGTAGGCGGGCGGAATAGGCGACTCCCTGGGCGTGATTCCCGGCGCTGCACGCTACTACGCCTTTCCAGCTCAACTCCCGGTCCAGATGGGCCATCTTGTTGTAGGCCCCTCGTAGCTTGAAGCTGAAGACGGGTTGTTCATCTTCCCTCTTGAGGAGCACGTTGCACTCGAGCCTGTTCGAAAGGTTTGTAGCGGTCGTCAAGGACGTCTCCTTGCAGGCCTCATAAACACGAGAGGTGAGGATCAAGCGAAGATACTGCATTGCCAGCCAGCCGGCCGTACGTCAGCGGGCGGTCATGATGATCGGCGGAAAGGAACAAGAGGAAAGACCAACATCGGGATGTCCACTAGGCAAAATGAATTCTGGAGGGATGATATCGGTTACGCGGCTCGACGGCGTTTCGGAAGGGGGTGTCGGGTTTGCGCTGTACTCGGTGAGAGAGAGGCCGGAGAGGGAGGGAGTGCGAGAAGAGTGGCCATTGACGCCGTTCCGTGAGCCATTGGTCGTGACAGGGGTTTCCCCCTCGACCTGCGTTGCACTGGGCATGTTGTCCAAGCACGCTCAAGAAATTTAAGGCTAGTTACCCGGCAGAGGGAAGAAGAAATGGTGAGGATGACCAACGTTGAAGCTCGCCGCGATGATGCAGTAACTTTTATGGTGGGGCGACAGCTTGAGTCGGTGACCGTTGGTTGCCCGATGTCGGGTTCACATCCTTGTAGATAAAGGGTAGCTTGTCATCAAGGCGTATATTAAGTAAGAGGCACATCTTTTCGAATTTGAGCATCAGCAGCTGGCTCCCCAACAAGCAGTGATAGAAAACAGTTGTGTATTTAAATATATATGAGTTACGGGCATCTGGAGGTGTAGAATATGCATGTTGAAACCGTCAAGCTTGAGAAGCTACACGGAGGGTTCGGACAATGTACCTAGTTACACGTACTACATAATAGGTATCACCCCACCTACCTAAATGGACATGAGGTAGGGACCTAACTACTGTATCTAGTTAGAGGCCTGTAGCGCTGCTTAGCTAGGCGGTACCTAGGTAGGAACCTGGCCTAGAGGTGACTACATACCCATGCACATATTCCACTATCGAATTGAGATTTTGGCCATGGCATCATCGAAGCTCTTACTCAATCTACCTACCTATGGGCCTCTTCACAGACAGCATCCCGAATACTAATTCGTCTTTTTACATCGTTCCAGCGACCCTGGTACTAAATAGTCAAGGATCATGTCTGATAGGCCACTGCCTTCGTCTTTCGACGACAACGTGTACGTTTTTCTTCTATCGTCTTATTCGTATGTCGATATGGAGCTTACCTTTCTTTATCCTCGCTGTCCAGAGAATACCAGGAAACTGGTTTCCAGAAGATCGCCCGCAAGCTACGAGAAGAGCCTCTCATCCCCCTAGGTATGCCTCTGCCACCCTGCACACACCACGCATGCGGCCGGTTCTTCCCGGACGATACCCTCGCTGCGAATAATTATTTGGCATAGATACAGAGCCCACTCGAGACACCAGGAAAACCAATCGCTAATCATGTCCTCTTTCACGGTTACAAATAGGCACCGGCCTCACCTGCCTCGCCCTATATAATGCGTTCCGCGCCATGCGTCGCGGCGACCATGCCGGCGTGCAGCGCATGTTCCGCGCCCGTATCGGCGCCCAGGCCTTCACCGTGGTCGCCATGGTCGCTGGTGGCGCATACTACGGCGCCGACCGCGAGAAGCGCAAGGAGCTCATCAAGCTCGAGGCCCAGAAGCGCGCCGAGGAGCGGAACCAGAAGTGGCTGCACGAACTTGAGGTCCGAGACGAGGAGGACAAGAGGCTCCAGGCGGCTATGAGGAGGAAGCGTGAGCGCCTCGAGCAGAAGCGTGCTGAAGAGCAGAACGAGGACCACGAGCCGAAGATCGCTACGGCCTCAGCAACCACAGCGACCACAGCGGCTGCCAGTGCTCACACAGAGGACAAGAATGGTGCTCCTTCGCAGGAGACGACGGGAGGCTCGAGCGTGTTGGGTGCGTTGTCGAGTGCTGGCGGTTGGTTTAGTAGGAAGAAAGCGCCCAGTGAGGAAAGTAAACCAGATGCAGAAGTACAAAAGAAGTGAAACCATATATCTGTCGCGACTTTCCGAGACCCTCCTAGAGGTGGCTGTCACGGGAATCCTGTATAACTACGAGGAATATTTCCTATCGCCGGAACATCGGCCACATCGTTGGAAACAACCACCCCTCACTTGACTGTATATACACCGTTCATATTGTACTATTGTCACTAAAAAGGCCGACAGCATACCGAGCCCAACCCGCACCGTGGGTTTGCATCGGCGAAGAGGCAAGGACCTTGTCTTGATATACTCGTCTAGTCGGTAATGTGTGATTTGACGGAAATCTTCTATGAATGAGTAAGGTCTTAATCTTTATGAGAATGTACTGCGGTAGCGTCTTGTCTCATCATACAAGCCACCACATGTCTAGCTAACCTTAACGCCGCCATTGAATCGCTGGCCCTGAAACGCCTATCATCTCAAACAAACAATGAAAGGGAAGGCTTTCACTTTAGCCCATCGAGCCCCCACTCCGGTTGGCCCCAATGAGGCCAGCCATTTCGAGAAGAGCTTTGTCGGCGGCAATGTCGCCGGTGCCCAAGTTGACACGTCTCCGAGCTTCAGCTTCCCGCGCTTCCCATTCCCAACGTTCCCTCTGGATCCTTGCCTCCTCGTCGCCCCCGCAGCCCCAGACTTCGATATCATCGATAGAGAAGCGCTCCTGAAAGTCGAACTTACGCGAGACGCTAGTAGAAAATGCGCCGCCGCGGGACGTATAATCATGGTTAAAGACGCCAAATTCAAAGCTCGAGTCAAGAATAAGCGAGACTGGTCCTAGATGTCTTAAAGGGGCATGCCGCGAAGACGAGCTCGTGGGCGGGGTTGGCGAGCCGAAGCTAATTCCAGGATGAGCCGCCGGGGGCTTTGTGAACGCCGCATAGTTCTTGTTCATACTCGAGGCGCGGAAGACGTCGTGGGTCGGGGCGAGCTGGAATAAGAGCATGTCATCCGCCCCAAAACATTCCTTATTGGTCACCCGCCATGGCTGCCTTATTAAAGCCCCGAAAACTAAACGATCGCGATCGCGGGCGCTTCCGTTGGGGAACCTCTGTGGGGGCAACGAATCGTAAAACACGCCTTCTGATCCTCTTCTTAATCCCGTATTGTCTAGGCGGGTTCCGGATACAAGAAGGATGGTAGGGGCACGCCAGTTAAATACTTTAGTCTCAAAGCTACCCATGGAGTAGCCAGCATCGGCGCCTGAATACAGAAGCCGCAGCCGCCGGAAAAGATCCGTTCCATCTATGAAGAACGATAGCTGTGAAAGGATATCCAAGTTCAAGATTTGGCCTTTGTCTTGAAGAAGGGGTGGTGGCGGGATTACAGCAGGGGCTGGCGTAGCTATGCCATCTTTACGCCTCGAGAGATCTAGATTCTTGGAGAAGAGGAAATGCTCAAACAAGGGGCTCAAGCCGTTGAAGAGGTATGGAAGGCCAATAGGTAACACTTCCCGAAACTG
Source organism: Nemania abortiva (assembly GCA_022578505.1). Lineage (NCBI taxonomy): Eukaryota > Fungi > Ascomycota > Sordariomycetes > Xylariales > Xylariaceae > Nemania > Nemania abortiva. Next base: position 333,899 of record MU392545.1, read on the forward strand.
GGTGAATGTGATGCCTGGAGACTTCTCTACATCAATGAAAGCAGACAAAACATTCTCAGCCGTAGCTCGAAGACTTTCGAGAGCGGAACCCGTGACCCTATCGGCATACGCCGATAAGCTCTCATGAGGGCCGAGTGGGGAGGTGAGTAGTAACAACATGATCAATCTCCGAAAGTTATCGGCTGGGATCATGGCGCCACGAGTAGTGGCAGCGTGAGAATCACCCGTTATAAAAGCGTCATTAATATCGAGTGAGTCTAAGGCGGCCATAACTAACTCATCGTCATCTGCGGCAGCGTCATCGTCGTCGTCGTCGACGTCGTCGCCGGCTTGGTCTACAGCAAACCCAGGGGCATGTCTACTGGCTCCTGTGTAGCCGCGATCCGGGTCTGCGCCGGGAGCCTCACTCTCAATCTCGGATAGTTTACGGTCGTATACAGCTAGACTCTTGAATAACAACTTCCTTCGGTTTGTGGCGCCCTTGGCCAGGACCTTCGTGTAACGCTCGGTCATAATGGCAACGACCATGATCATCTGCTCAAAGCTCAAAATGACAGGTGCATCTCGGAGAAAGGGAAAAGCACCGATGAAGGAAAGCATATGAAACACGACAGGTGACACCGCCAGGATGTCGGGCAGCTCAAGAAAGCGAGCAATGGTTTCTTCTTTCAGATAGCGCACATCACCCTCGCGGTCAGCGAGAGACCTGAAGTTGTCCTTGAACGAATACAGCTCCAGAGGCTCGTAGCATCTACGCGCGAACCTGTCGGCCTGACATTAAGCCCATATATCAGCGACCTAGACTCTGGCCAAAGAGACGGAGAGGGGTTTTAGACATACGAGATGTGCTGTAAGCTCTGCCTTGGAGGCATGCACAGCCTCGTGCGATGGGGTTTGGCCCATGGTGTCGTGGTAGGTGGAGGCTCAGAGCCATGCCAATACCAATGCCAGGTCGGGGCTTTAGACAGTCGCTCTTTTCTATATCACCCGTAGCGCAGGAGAGACTGTCTTTTGAGAAGCACATCCGCAGAAGTTAACCTTGAATTCGACACGAAACGAAACGTGCTGTACCATGCCGCTATGCCGTGACGTAAAGCCCAAGTAAGCTTCAGTGCTGCTTTCAGTTAACACTAGACTAACCAAGTACGTACCCGAGCCTTAGGTAGGAGTACCTAGGTACATGGAAGTACCTAGCGGTGTACATCATGTACCTCTCGGCTGCCTAATAGTTATGCGTATATCGAGTTTATCGATGAGATCCGTGCAGGAGCTCTCTTCAAATGTTTCTTATCTCGTACTAGGAGGTACCTACACGTAACCGTCAGGGTACCGCAAAACACGTACATGCAATCATCGAAACCAACCATGATTCTATTTTAACCAATTGGATTAGATACGCGAGAAGCCTAGAATACCTAGTTTCTACATTCTATGTGTCTCTCATAGATTCATCCCCCGTATCTACCCGTCCAGATGCTGTTTAACAGTCTAAAAATTAGATGATGAAATCTCGGACTGCCAGAGAGTCGCTAAAGTCATTGCCTCTTCACTGCTCTAACATAATACCAAGCACCGATACTCAGGACCGGGATCATAACGGCTGAAAGTGCCATGAGGCCAGCCCTACGAATCCGAGGTACCAGAATTTCGTCCCCCATTTTCTGGAATTCTTGTGGCGCGTTCCCCCTCGGGTAACGGGTCTCTGGGATCGGATGGCCGAGGAATGGACAGATCTGCTCCCATCCGAAACCATCCTCCAGTTTTACCACCAGAAGACGGTCCTTAGGCGCCGATGCCTTCGCCGTTTCCACCCTGCGCACATGTCAGATCATTCCCGGTACCATATAGGATGCCTCTTTCGTGATAGCCTTACAATTTCACAGTGTCGCGCTTTGACGCCTCGACGCCTTCCGCGGACTGACATGTCTTGCCGTGGTAGGTGACCGCCTCAAGGACATTGTGGAGCGAGCAGAATGCTTCAACGAAAGAGTCGACTCTACGTATCGCCGACAAGGGAAAGCTCCTTGTAGCCGTAAACATGTACGATGCCGTGTTGTTCATCGATATTGTCCAGGACTCGAGGCTACGCTCCGTGAGGATGAAATGTGCGTTGGGATAGAACTGGACGAACTCCTCGATAAAGAACTGCGGTATCTCTACTATCGCCTATAGATAGGGGCCTATTGTCAAGACTAACAATACTTCAAGGCCCGGGCGAATGGCGGGAGTGCCTAGTACTCACTATAGACAAATTAGTGATAAGTCGCTGATGGTAGGTAGAGGCTTCTTGAGGAACCAAATCTCCAACGCCTCTATGTTCCCGCACGGTACGTACCGTCATAATTGGCGAGCCACTTGTCGAACTCGGCTTTACCGTATGGCTTGCCAGCTCCCAGATATTTGCATCTGAGTGCCTCTTCGAAAAGGGCCATCTGGGTTATGCCGCCCTTCACTACCTCGGACATATGATAGGCCTTATAGCCAAGCATGCCTAACGCTTGGTATAGTGAGAAGGTCCCAACACTATTGTATGAATAAAGTATGTTAGCACTCAGTCCACACCAGGCAGACAGCTAGTGATAAGAGACTCACCGGCTTCGGCTAAGGACAATGACCTTCTTCTCTCGCACATGCTTGGGCGCTGGAAGTCTATCGATGAGGCGCGACATCTTGGGCGTATTGATATCCTTGGTATCTAGATGTTTCGGAAAGCAAAGATCATCTACTACCAGCCAGCCAAATAACGGGATGTCCAAGTATAAATGCGACTGAAAGAACTTAGGGCTGAGTTGATGTTGTAATCTCGGCAAGTGATATTGCCATGTAAGGGATAAAGGGTATAAGCTTACCAATCCGGTTACAACACATCTTAAACCATGGCTCCCCGGACAGTAAGTACCTAGAATGCTTGTGTCTCACGTATTTTCACTCCATAATTACACGTCATACCTTGTATCCAGTCGCCATTCTAACCATAATGAGTCGAGTTATCCCCACGACGCTAAGGGATTTAGTCGGCCTTGTGGACTAAACCTTAGTGTCCGAACTAGACGGCGTTCACACGCGTAGGATTTTACGACACTTATTGCTGATTATGGACAAGGATCTCTCGTTTACGGAGTCGCTATAAATAATATATTCTGACATAAGGTTGATCGTCTTTTAATTCAAAGGTGATAGTAGGCTATTATATAAAGGGTCCCCTCGGGGCCAACAATACTTACTAATAATTTTCTGACGGGCTATATTATGCATAGAACTTCCCAACCAAACTGCATAATTTAATTAGCTCGTAGTTTTTAACCAGCTACAGTAGTAAAGAGTTAGGAACCCCTACAGTAGTTCAATACGTATTGCATTAGCTCAGCGCCCCGAGCCTGGTGCAAATATAAGCGCTATCTTCGCCGACTACTGTCACGCGGAGTAATTAGCGACGGATTAGTGGTGAGGTATGATGATGAGGAGGGTTTACGTTGAATCCAAGGACGCTGTCCCTTGTCACGATCTTAAGGATCATTACGAAGACGCTCTTAAGACTCAAGAGGCCAATAACAAAGCCTGCCCTACCCGTACGACAACGTATCATCCAAGGCTAGGGAACTATTTAAAGACATCAGAATATCCTAGGCCCGATCCGGCTATGATAGCTAGCTAAACGCATTATACACAACGGCCCGATTATAATATAGTCCATATAGGTTGCTCTCTGAGTCCAACGTAGGTAGGTAGTATAGAAAGATCGCACAGAACCTTTATGTAGGTGCGTCTGTAAGCCATTTGATGGAGGCTATCTCCGGTAATAATAATATTATTCTACTTTCTACATCTGGTTATACTAATATATATATCCGTTCACTATTGCATCTATGCCAGGACAGTGAATTGCGCCGCTTTCCAAAGCATACCAAGAACTCCATTCCCGGATTGGCTAACTCACCAATCGTCTAGCAAACGAAACAACACTTTTGCCTCTAGAGTCAATGATACCTACACAAGGAAATAGTCAGATACGAAGTCTCTTACATAGATAGCAACCAGGAAGCATTCAAACGATACGGAACTGGTCTACCGGTTGATAACTAGGCTAAGCGATCCGATCCCCTCCCCCTATACTACCGGCAGATAGTCCCCTTAGCAGGTTTGCATCTCTGGGATGTTTACTCCGCTCGAGAGGAGATTTTTCCCTTACAGCATACATTATCACCTGTATGGAGGATACGAAGAACAGTGGTTATATTCTATATGCTGGCACACCCACATATTTCATTTCTCGCCAGTCCCATGCTCCTGTTGGTAGCATGAGCCACCACCCATACCCTCGGTGCCATGGAAACTCACGAAAACTCTAATTTCCCTAAAGCCCTTCTGTGTGTAGTATAGGTCGTGTTATTAAACCTTGATCTGATTTACTTTGTGGTGTACCTACGGCAAGAAACGAAGGGTGGTGGTTATTAATACCCCTCAAAGTGTCTACTCCGCTCACTCTATCTCCTGTCTATTCTATTCCGTGATAACATACATACTTACACATAGGCTCATGGCCTACAAACCGCTTATAGAAAACGATAATGGACTTTAAAGAATATCAGCTTATTACATATTAAAGCTGACTATGGCCATGTCACCTCAAAACTCCAACAAAAATCTAACTGCAGCAACCCCAACCTCTAGCCATCGTTCAATAGAGGGCTTAGCAATAGCAGATTCAGCCATCAATAAAATCATCTTTGGTCAACCGCCTATAAAGCGCCACGATATCTCAAGCCGACCTCTTCCCGCGATTTTGGGTATTTCTCTTTGCATCTAGAAGCTCTCGAGGTGGAAAGGCAGCTTCATGAATACAAAGGAGTGATTAAGTTTAGACAACACGCTAAAGTGTCTAAAATATTTAACTTACGAGTGCTGAAATCTATAAATCTAAGCCTTCAAATAGGTTAGAGATAAAGCACCCTTGAGATGAAGCTGTCAGCTGTAGATGCGCAAGCGGCTTACTTAGCGAAGCATGGCCCGACGGTTCAGTCATGAATAAAGCTACTTCTCGATGATACTAGCGTATTCGGCATCCATGCGGTATCTTATGGGCAATACTATGGCTTAGGAGAAGTGGCCAAGAGAACGACCGATTGATTCATTGGCCAGCCGCCTTAGAAAGCTACTGTCTCGACAAAGTAGCACTGCAGAATTCCAGGAACGGCTGTTGGACGTCCGAATGTTCTACTGTCACTTAACGCATAAACCCAAACAAAAGAAATGCGTAATACTGTCATATCCAAACTACGAAAGCAATTATAATACTTGAAATCGCAAGTCCAGGCCCTTTCTTATGCTTGCAGCAATTACATTCGACCCAAATTTCTCGATGCCGGGATAGGCATACGCTAGAAAAAATCTAACGTCAAGTTTTCCCGAACAATTTGTTTTTGTAAAACCTTAGAGGGTACCAAAAGTAGCGAAAACATCTTCTTCGATTGAGAGCATCGCCTTTGATGATTCCTGTTATCACCTAGCACCTGGAGATCTCTCTCCTAGGGCGAGGACTCAGATCCGGGTTCTGTCACGTTTCCTAGACCTGTCTGAGCGTAATCTCATAAATTCTTCAAGTTATTACATATCCGACCGTGAGGTTGTTGAAAATGAGGTATTGGGCTTAAAGATCAGCTGGTGGGAGGGGGTTCAGATGAGTGAAGTCAATCCTCGTCAAGATTTTGTCATAATTACTAGGTCGGTTGGATTTTTGACCTTGCTACTGAGGATTGTAACACTGAAATGGTCAATTCGAACACTCAGATCATGGATATTCATGTCAAGAGCTACATATCTAGGTTTCTATGTAGACCCGGGAGTCGCATTCTTCATTGATACCTAGCTTTGGTAATCTCATACGAAAGATAGGGATGCCAATGCCTACCCGCCGTCGTCGTTTCAACCCCCTCCCGGCACAGTGATTTGCGGCGCGGTTTTGGCATCGGATGATTTTTGAGAGATAGGCCGTGAGACTTAAAATGAGTTACGTTTCTTAATCAAGGTTTCTTATGTTCAACAAAATAATTATTTAGTCTATGTATATAATTCAAATAGTTCAAAACGTTGTATCTATCCTTCTAACCCGCTGCGTTATCCTCTCATATTCCTGAGTCCTTTGAGTGAGGGGTGGTGATGCTATGCTAAGAGGCTTGGCAATAGTCACCTAACGAAAACATCTTAGGCTCTAGGGATTACGCTGTCGAAGTATTTAGGAGCTGAAGAAAGTTTAAGGGCTTGAGCTTACATATATTCTTTGCTATTATGCTCTAAATGAACAAAGGATTTCAATTGGAATTTCAATTTTACCTTGCAAACATTCCATTTGATTTAAGAGCGCGCCCTTCCGATTACATTCATACGCCCTTCATTCTCAAGGCTCTTAAGGCATCAAGGACGAGTGTATTTTATAAATGTTTATTAGGCTAGAGATATCTTCACCCCCATCACCGCAACTACGAACTCAATCTTCTTATCGTGCAACTTTACTGGAATCACAGCGCTCAAGAACTCTTACAATACATACTCTAATACCATGACCACTGACGGCCTCAATTTCCGTCTTGCGACTGTAGACGACGCAGTCTCACTTGAGCGCCTCATCAACACAGCGTTCCGCGACGACAGGACTACGCAGGTATTTCTGTCGGCTGATCATGAGCGCGTCAATGTCACCGACGTAAATACCATCATCGCCAAGATCAACCAAGCTGATTGTGCGGTCCTGGCCGTTACGGACCCATTGACCGGCTCAATCGTGGCCCACAGCTCGGTCCGTAGGATTGACGATAGTCGCGCCTGGTTCGGTATGTTGGCCGTAGATGTCAACTCCCAGAAACAGGGTATCGGCGGCCGGGTCCTCGCATGGGCGGAGCAATACGCACGCCAGCAGTGGGGCTCGCCGAGATTGGAGTTCGACGTCGTGAACACACGCGCCGAGCTGATCGCCTGGTACAAGGGCAAGGGGTACCAGCCGAATGGGGAGACAACACCTTTCCCATACGAATACCATGGCGATTGGAAGGGGGTTCTAAGGGATGATCTATGTTTTATCAATCTCGGGAAGGACCTCGTGGAAAACCCCTCGACAGGGGAAGAAGAGCTTTCATCCAGGTTAGGCTAGACAATTGCTTCGAAGCAACGGGTGCTTTTCTTCACAAAGGTGCAAAACGAACCTCATACTTTGGCAACATCGAATGATTTTTGTCTTTCTTGTATAGTGTACTACCTAGATATAAGTGAATGTTCAAAAGCGGCAACTCTTCTTTAAAGGGCTTAGGAACGAGCGATACCTGAGTAGTAGTGGAACAATCTCACGATCTTCCACCAATCGTGAACCAAATCCCAGTCCGGAGACAGTTTCAACCACCGCGCCACTTAACTCATCCTGCCATTTCCGCCAATGACATCAACTAACACATGTTCGGAATATGCTACTGTCATGGCAATGTTGTATTCTACCTGAGCACTATGGGCAACTCTTAAATGACTTGATTTACTACCTCCCATACGTGCTTGTCTTTGAACGCCAAGATTCTTTTCAAAGATGATGAAAGGAGCTCGCTATGGGAGTCTATTTGCTACTGGTGGAAATTCGAGGAACACAATTGTTCTGAATCCTATTCTGGGCCCTCAGGGCTCATGATGGTTTCCTCACGACTCCTAACTTTGTTGCCCGGTTCCAAAGTCGAGAGCCACGAAGTATAAAGGGCAGACGAGAGGCAGGATGGACAGACGATCTTTTCCTTCTGTAGTAGAGATCTCTGCCTTCTACCATCAGTGAGCTTGCGATTGCCCGCCTATCACGATGCAGTACTACGCTCTCTTGGCTCTCCTTCCCTTCGCGAGGGCATGGTAATAATCAGCAAATAACCCTTTGTGTCTGTTCTATTTTTAACAGGTTGTTCCATAGCACCAATCCGGATAGCGATGCATGTGCCTCCTTCATGACGGCCCAGGCTGCCACAGCTTCAGCCTTCTGCGCAACTTTCACGAAGTCGGCGGTCACGGCTACCGCGGGGTTGCCGGCGTGGGCGACTGCGTGCTCGAATAAGCCCTCCGCTATTTCCAAGGTGAGTCGATGCCAACACTATATCCTTCATGGAGAATGGTTTTTCATAGGGGTGATTTGATAGGAATGCTCCTGTGCCTTCACTGGCGGAGGCGGCGCGACGACAACAACGACGACTAGGGCCACGAGCACCACTCTGACCACTACCACTAGGACAACCACGGGTGGTGGTGGTGGTGGTGGTAGCACTGGCGCTTGCGACTCGCCGAATTACAGTCTCCAGGGCTATGGTGCTGGTACAACTGGCGGTGGGAGTGGCAGCGGCACGACGGTTACGTCCTGCTCGGCTCTCTCGTCCGCGGCCGCGAAAGGGGGTGTCATCACTATCTCAGGCGTCTTAGACGGCTGCGGCAGTGAGTCTCGCACCCTCCGTCCTTTATTCCGCAAAGTAGCTTCTAACTCGAGATATTTTTAGTCATTGACTTAGTCGGCGGTACAACTGTCGTCGGATCTGGATCTCGTTCAGGCCTAACGAACGGCGGATTCCGCGTTAAGGAAGCGTCGAACGTTATCATCAGGAATCTGTATTTCCACGACCCCCCCGAGGGCAAGGATCTCGTTGAAATCCAGTACTCATCGAACGTCTGGGTCGACCACAACGATGTAAGCCGTTTCATATAAACATCTTCTCAGCTCCATTGACCCCACTAGCTAGATGTTTGGACTAACTCCCATTTTTCTAGTTCTCCACTGAGGGCATCACTGGCGATAAGGACTACTACGATGGACTGCTGGACATCACGCACGGAAGTGACTTCATCACCGTCTCGTGGAATAAGTTCCATGACCACGTAAGTCTCTCCACCTTCGGCCTTCTCTTCTTACGGCCCATTCCTTAGCGCCCTTTGGTTTAGTTCTTCCACGGAACAACAGCCTGCAGTGACCACCTAGTCTGACCCCTCTTTTCTTTTCAGTGGAAGGGATCTCTCGTTGGCCATAGTGATAGCAACGCCGGCGAAGACTCGGGCAAGCTACACGTAACGTACCATCACAATTACTGGAACAACATTAACTCCCGTTTACCCTCGTTCCGCTTCGGCACTGGCCACGTCTACAGCTCTTGCTTCGAGAACAACCCAACTTCGGGTATCAATAGTCGAATGGGGGCGCAAATGCTCATTGAGGAGAATTATTTCAGCTCCACGAAGCTCGCCATCGTCACAGACCTTGACAGCGACGAGGACGGATACGCTGTTGATAGAAATAACGTCTTCGTTGACAGTACAACCGAGATCACACAAGTCGGCTCGCTGACGCCACCTTACAGCTACACGTAAGTTTTCTCCTCGGTGTACCTATCCCCTCGTGATTTCGCCTCTAGTTGGTAGACGGATGGCTGACTGGGAACCCGTAGGCTCAACCCAGCAAGCTGCATTTGCAGTATGGTGAAATCATACGCTGGCCTAGGTATTATCTAAGTTGCAGAATGGGCTCTATAGATGGCGGGGTCGGTTAAGGAGCGCAAAGCACAGAGTATACGGCAGAAGTAAAGCCAGCTATAAGTACGATACTTCATAAACTCACTTTCACTTTGCCCATATGTAGCGTAGTAGTTGTCTGAAGAGCTATATTGATACGCATAATCTAGTAAACCTCAATCTAGGACCTTGTCGAGTGTAGAGGCATAACGAACTGAGCGTGGCTGACCTAAGGATGGACTGACGCTTTTCACACAGTTCATACATATATCGTTATATCCTGCTCCCGTTTGAATTGTCAGGTCAAGGGGGTAGGCGGAGTGGGTTAGAGATTATTCTACAAAAACCACCTAAAATCGTCTACCTTAGGGCCGTCCCTCAGTCGTGAAGTGGGGACGTCTCGCGCGGAGAGCTTTACGCCTTGTCGGCGATTGCGGCGTCTATTGTCGAAAGTCATGTATAGCCCTAAACACGCCGCGACGATGAATCCGAAGCCACCAAAGCTTGCCGTTGTGATAAGTGCCGGCTCGTACTTCGGTTTGTCTTGCTCACGGAAAACGTTGCTCGCCACTAATCCCATTAAATTGGCCAAGGGCACTCCGACAGACGTTAAAGCTAATCGTTGACCCTCGTGAGCTACGTTGTTGTTGTACCACTATTCAATGATTCCGAGTAAGCAGCGCGGCGATTTGACTTACGAATATAAACTGTAACGGGAGGGTAAGACGCAGCGTTCTTGTATTCACTTACAGTGCTCAGTAAGACGGAAGGGGCAGACGTTCCCCAGGTCATCATAAAAGTGGCGTAGCTGCAGCACCCGTCGTTAGTAATTGCCGCGTTAAGAATGATTCCGAAGGGAGCATGGCTCTTGGAACGACCCGGGCAAAAAGAAAATGGCACCGAGGATTACTTACTAAGCGAGTTTGATCTGACGCTCAAGATCACTAATAGCAGCGTATATAATAAACCCGGTGAAGGTGAGAGCGAACCCCAAACAAATAAATGGAAAACGGATTCGAAGCAAATCGGAAGAGAATGCCAAGATCAGCAAGCTGACCGCGCCCTACCGAGTGTATTAATAATTTTAAATTCTAAGTTACGTATATGGAACGTCTGTCTTACTGTGATGTTTGGTGCTACCGTGTAGAGATTCACTCTGACAGTATCCTTTACAATTCGCTGGACAATTTGCGGCAGGAAAAGCGAGACAGACTGAAGTGGAACACCCACTGTTATCTCCACGATTAGCGGTATCCCCTTGCGCGTAGAGACACCCCATGGCCGATTGGGGTGCTCGGGCTGATGAGACGGCTGGAACATGGAGGCTTGGTCCGAGAATAGAATACAAAGGCAAGGGAGATATATGAATTTGTATACGTACGAGCAATTTCGATCAGGAGAAAACCATACGTGGAAGGTCTCTTGAATACCTGTAGTGATTCTTTAAGATTAAATGTTTCATTGACAATAGAAGAACTGTCAACATGAATCCGATGGTACGCGAGGGCTTTCTCATCTTCATTCAGAAATGTAGCCTCGGCTGCGCTCTTCGGCAGGTGAAAGAAAACGAATATCGAGAAGAGAACAGTGAGGGCCCCTTCAATAATGAAAAGCCATCTCCAGGGGTGGTCTACCAGATGCGACTTGATCTGAAAAACCCCGAACGCCAGGAGCCCACTAAAGGCATTAGCTATATTTGATGCCGCATAGAATATAGCTAACCGGCGTGCCAATTCGCTACGCCTGTAGAAAGTAGTAAGATAAAAAATGACTAATGGGAAGAATGCGCTTTCCACTGCTCCAAGGAAGAAACGCAAGGCGAAGATGCCGCTGAAGTTACGTGTTGCCGCCGTGAGTACTTTCGTGTTAACAATTAGCAATCTATTTCCTAGCTCGAACATGGGGAGGGTTCTCGTAATCTCCTTGAGACCCAGCTGTAGCCTGACTACTCGATAGAGATGCCTTCCCGCTGCATGGCGAAAAAAAGGGACAATGCTGTTATTGATATTACTCACAAGTGAAGGAACCAAAGCTAAACATCATAATGGGAAGCATTCGGGATGGCCCAACTTTCTTGCCCAGCAGGGCTAGAGGAGGGGCGAATACGACCTTGGCCTAGGTTAACATGTCGTCCTCATTTGTGTAGATAGATGGAAGTATGGGCGACTAATATGAAGAATATGGTTCGGATTGGACATACTATTTCCTCCCAAGGTCAGTGAACATCCTGCGTATTGGGCAATATGAAAATGCGTAACCTAGCACGCATGTACGGAGACATGGTGGATCTACATACCATAAGGGACGAAGAAGACTTTTAGCACCAGGGGTTAGTGACCAGCCTCTTTAGATAGGATCTATGCAATCCGAAGGCCATAGAGCCATGACACCATAGGCCTTGGTTGGCTTTGCGCCCAACATGGGGCGGGATAGGGAGACTCACTGCCCACGATTAGGTTGTACTGGCCGGGTGCGAAGTTGAGATCTGTCGTGTCATGTCAGCGGCGGTGGTCTCATCATAGCGTTAAAAGACTGAGTCCTTAGATAGTGAGTGAGAGTACCTTTTGATAGGCCAGCTGTCTGTGCGTTCCCGAGATTGCCCTTGTCGAGGGCATTGAACAGATACTAGGTAATCAGACATCAGACATCAGAATCGAATGCATTGCTTTATTTTCATTTTCACTTTGTTTTTGTTTTTCCTCTCCTCACCCTTCCCTTCCCATCTCCAAGTCAAAGGAGGTAATAATGATGATGATGATGATCGGGAGGAAGAGCAGGAGGAGCATGATGAGATAGGACACACCATAACGGCCAAGATAGGCAATAGTCGGAAGTCGAACTTGCGGCAGAGGGCTCTCTCGGCTGCAGCGTCAACGATGTGGGCTGTTTCTTCGGCGATGTTTTCACGACTGCTCTCAGCATCGTCGGCGCTCTTCTTGATGCACGAGGCGACATCTATGACAGCGGGCCGATGATGCTGGAGGTCGGGAGAGAGTACGGGCTCCGCCATTGCGACGACGGCTGCGATGCCAGGGGAGAGGGCGCGGAAATTCGAATATCGTTTCCGCCTACTCAATGAAAGAAGAGGGGGAATCTACTTGTATGTAAGAGCATGGCGAGGCGGATAGAATTCCGAGAGGGCAAGGGTATTTCTGTTTCTGGTCCAACCTACATATGTGTACAGTATGTAGGTATTGATGGTACACGAGTAGATACCATATCTGTTCTACCTATCCTATCTACATTATGTACGTAAGTACTTACATACATACTACTTAAAGACAGCCCTGGCAGTACCCGCCTGGACTATCGTCTCCATGGAGGGCCAGGACCCCCTCCCATAAGCCTGGAGACGATAGTCCAGGCGGGTATGTTCTGTTGTAGCCACCTGCCCAGCTTGCCTGGGTACAGCAGTATTCCCGTATGCTGCCTTTGTTATCATGGTACTAGCTGTTACGTTGAGATAAAGCCAGTTCGATGGGTGGGGGACGAGATAGGAATTAGATAGTACCTACCTCAGAAGATCGTAGTGCGATGACACTAACAGCGCTAGGCAGTCCTATAGCGCGTTTTCAGTGCCGGCCCCCCTGCGCACAACGCCTTGGTCGACCCGTTAGCGGCGGCACAGAAGCCAGAAGCTGGGGAGGCTTCCTATCTCTACCGGTCGTGCAGAAGCTGTCGCTGTCGCGCGGGCGGGGTCCGGTAACGTCTCTGCTGTTAGGGCAAGTGATACAGTACGAATAACTATACCTTCACAGTTATTCTTATTAATATTTATGTTTAAATCTATAACTAATAGAAACATCCCTACTTAGGTACTTCCCACCTTGGAAACCATCAGGAAAATAGAGGTGCCGAGTACTTGTGCTCATAGGTAGAATACCTCTATTAACTAGTAATTCCCCTCTTCTAACTACCATTTCCCTCGACTCTCGTGGTCTGGTCTCCTATTTAGACACTCCAACCTCCCCTGTCCAAGGAACAGAAAAAACAAAAAGATACGCCTTGTAAGACTGGCTACTTAAGCTAGGCCTACCGTATCTGTCAACCAAGCTAATCACTCGTATAAGTAATCTCACCTCAGCCCTCCACTTTCACTCACCATGGCCGAGAAGACCCCCGTCGTGACCGATAAGGCCCCCAAGGCCCTGCCCGGCATCTACAGCCAGGCCATCAAGGCGAACGGCTTTGTGTTTGTCTCGGGCGCCGTCCCCATGGATGCTGAGTCCGGCGAGATTATCCCTGGCGACATCCAGGCACACACTGTAAGCCTGCAATGCTTCCATGACAGGTAACGCCGAGCTACCTGCTGGCTCCTAAGACTAACCGCTTCCGTAGCACCAATGCATCAAGAACCTGACGGCCATCTTGGAAGCTGCAGGATCCGACATCCTCAAGGTCGTCAAGGTGAATGTCTTCCTTGCTAGCATGGATGACTTTGCCTCCATGAACGAGGTCTATAGCCAGTACTGGGGAGATGTAAAACCTTGCAGGACGTGAGTATCCCCTTTGCGATATAGTTTCAGCGCATACTCACTGGCGTATAGCTGTGTCGCTGTCAAGACTCTACCCCTCAATGTGGACGTCGAAATTGAGTGCACGGCCACTTATTAAGCGATCTTGCTACGTACTTACAGTAGTTCTTCCACTGCATCTACGAAGTACTAGGTGTCAATGGTGGCCTAAACAGACAGTACTTTGCATAGGTATCGGAAGTTGTCCGTCCTTGCCTTATAATTGAATATAAGAGCCTCAATAATTTTCGACTTTTATAAGTATTAGATTAGTCCAATTCACGCATCTTATAGAGTACGCCACCGTGATACTTTTTTTCGAGCCGCCGCACATCTTACTGGCTTCAAGCAACGCAGTCTGTGTTTTATTAACACAAACACGCGACCGCTATAATCTAACAATACTACAGACAATTTGTTGAGGGCCTAGCTCCTTAGGTAGTTAGATGATGATTTTAAATAGCAGTTTCCTAGGAGAGCTTGGACGAAGCTCGAGATAATCTCTAGGCTCTTCAACTATAAATTCGCCTTCGTCTCTTTCTGGGGAGATTCGTTGAGATAGGTACCTAGGTAGACTCAGGATATGGAAAAGCCTAGACATTTGAATCGCAGGATTTACCTAGTGGGCTTTGAATTTGGAACTAGTATGTATACAAATTGCGTACGGTAATTAGACTTCTAGTCTTTTATCGTGGAATGCTGCTGCTTGCAGCACCTCCAGGCGCTGATATGCGGTTACAGAGGACAGAGGATGATTTGGGTATTGCACCTGTGCTGGATACGGACGGGTACCCTGCTGGCAGGGTTAGTTATGGTTTCTGGGGCAAAGTCTGGGGCATGTGCACCCATACCCGGCGCTAGTTACCCCGCACGCTAAATCAAGTAAACAAAGCACCATCATTACGTCAAAACAACATGGAATTCAATAGCTTCATGTCTTCCCCGCTTTGCCTTTGTTCACGAGTCCAAGCTCCAAGCTCCAAGCTCCAAGCTCCCAGCTCTTCACAGTTATGCGTTTGTAACATCACGTCTACGTGCCAATTGAAGCAAATAAACAGTCTGCGCATACCAATTGTCCTTGAATATCTCAAGCTGACAGATAACTTACTCGCGTCCAATCAATTTACACTACCGTCCGACGGGTCGAGCAAGCAAGCAAGTAATCACCATGGCTACTCAGGAAAACTCATCCCCAGCCATCGATGAGACGCCGATATCCCCCGTTGCCGGCGCCCGCGGTCGTAAAATGTCGCTAGAACAACATTTAAAGCAGCGGCCGGACAGGACCGAGCTCGTCGATAAAAACATTCTCCCTGAGTCCACGGCCGCCCCGAGTCTGCAAGAGAAGCAGAAGGAGGTGTGTCCTTTTCTCTCTCCTAATCATTTGTTTTTAGCCTTTTCATCCCGCCCTTGGTTCTGTGCTGTGGGAGAAGAGAAGCTAAATGAGATTACGTAGCTTGCGAAGCACATGCGTGCCGATTCCCTCAATGAAAAGATATCCCATCGCCCTTCGCCTGAACAGCTGCTCAAGAATGGCGTGTTGCATGACGACCCACGGTCCCCGGAGGAGAAGTACGCCGAAGCTATCGAGGAGGAGTACGCGAAAAGGGAAGGCGGCGCTTGATCTGTTGCTGGCCCCGGACGGAACAGGGGATTGTAGTACCTTCGGAATAAGTCGAATGAACACGGTCGCTCAGATAAGATGAGTTGGCTGGTCGCGCACGTGGGCCCTTTTGGACTTGTCGGGACGTGTATAAATAACATATCGGGATGAATGTGTTTTGGGAAATCCAGGGCGAGAATATCTGTTTTGGTCGACTCTTAGCTCAATGCTTTCCTTGCTATTTCCTTCGCCATCTCATGTATTTTATAGTCGGCGGAGTATCTTGGAGCCCAATTACTATCTCTATAAAGCTACCTATACTTAGCTAGAATCTACATGATTATAAGTTACATACTACTAGTAACCTTGAGTATCATTAAACTGAGCCGCAGCGCCCCGAGAGAGCTAAGTTCGTGACGAAGACATGAGTTGGGAAGAAAGAAACGGAAGCGAGAATAGACAGCAACTCGCCTACCTGTCTAATTTTTTGGAAATCCTGAAGTCGCTATTGTCAAGTCTGGACCAATCCGGGAAGAAACGCATGCCAACGCGGACATATACCCCCACATCATCTTGGTTGTCGGTTCCCCTCACGGCGCAAAGGCCTTGCAAGGTCTCAACTAGATTTCCCCAAATTATTGTGGGAGCTCGACCAGATGGTCTATTCCACCAGTCGGAACCGCGCAAATGAGGATGAGAGTCACGCTTCCAAGCTTTATTTTCACTGCGGGAGGTTGCACTCAATTGTGCTTAGCGGAAACCGAGGTCAAAGCCAAGACCCAGCTAAACCTTTTCACCCTCTCTCACCTTCTTTAGGCCGAGTCGCCCACATAAGGAAATGGTGTCTGATAGGGCCGCTTAGGACAATGAATGACGATATCTGTGTTCTCATGGTTGCCTGTCTGCGAAGACAGGCATCAAGCCGGCCTTTTCGCTTCCTCGCAGGGTCTTCGGCCCCTCAGTTTGCCCGGTGAAAACTCATAGCTAGGTAGATTATATCGGTTCATGCATGTGCTAAACGATAGGCTTCAGGAGTATTTATAGTCTCGTAGGTGGCGTGGTCCTTGTTGTGGGTAGAGCTGGGACAAAGAAGACAGAGCATGCGTATAATGGCGATTATGAAACGAGCGCTCCTTGCCCTTTGGGCTACGACGGTAGTCTCAGCTGTTAATATCAGCGTCGGCTCTAAAGGGGCAAATGCCACGGGTGGATTCCATTACGGGCTTTTGCACGAGGTTTGCGATATAATCTCTTACCAGGAGGAGTTGAATGGAACCCTTGACTGATTAGCTCTCTAGGACATAGATAACTCTGGCGATGGTGGCCTCTATGCCGAACTGATTCGCAACAGAGCGTTCCAGTCTAGTGAGGGATACCCGTCTTCTCTGAGTGGCTGGTATCCGATCAATGGCACACGTTTATCTCTTAAAACCCTTGAGGAGCCCTTGTCCGAGGCCCTTTCGACTTCAATGAATGCCGCGTCAACCTCCACCCGCGGTCAAGTTGGGTTCTGGAATGATGGATTTTGGGGTATGGACGTGAAAGCCCAAACATACCAAGGTTCTTTCTGGGTTCGCGGCGATTACAGTGGCTATTTTACTGCCTCCCTGCAGTCAAACATCACGGGGGAGCGGTTTGGGTTCGCTAAAATTAAGTCTCGATCGCAAGCGGACAAATGGGTTGAACATGAATTTGCCTTGACACCTAACAAGAATGCGCCGAACTCAAACAATACTTTCGCCATTACCTTTGAAGCTGGGGTGAGTGAAAGGAGGCACTGCAAACTTGGACATACGCTGACTAGTTCTAGGGCCTTAAGTCGGCGTCTCTCGATTTCAACCTCATCAGTCTGTTTCCTCCTACCTTTAAAGGCCGCAAGAACGGAATGCGAGTTGATATCGTTGAAGCGTTAGAACAATTTCACCCTGTAAGAGTATTCGCTTGAATTTGCCAACGAGTTATTAACAGTTCCGTTATAGACTATATTCCGCCTTCCAGGTGGGAACATGCTTGAAGGACGTACAAATAAATCTTGGTGGAATTGGAAAGATTCAATTGGACCACTTGAGGAGCGACCTGGATTCGCAGGGGTCTGGGGTTATCAGCAGACCAACGGCTTGGGCTGTAAGTTCCCCTCGTTGTGTAGCGTTCGGATTGTCTAGAACTTCTACCGATTCCCTCCTAGGAAAGAATTTGTGGTTGCAATTGCTTTCCAACATTCCCTTGCTAATGTACCCTGTTATAGTGCTCGAATATCTTGAATTTGCCGAAGATCTGGGGATGGACCTTAGTAAGCTATAATCACTGCTATGTTTGTGATGAATGCGTGTTAACATAGTCATAGTCCTAGCGGTATACGCTGGCCTGTCTCTTAATGGAGACGTCACCCCAGAAGATCAACTACAACAATTCATCGATAACGCTCTAGATGAGATAGAATTTATTCGAGGTCCTCCCGATTCCAAATGGGGAGCTGTCCGGGCTCAGCTAGGCCATCCTCAACCGTGGAAATTGGAGTTGGTCGAGATAGGTAATGAAGACTGGTTAGCCGGCGCCCCTGAGGGTTGGGAGACCTATCAAAAATACAGGTTTCCGATGTTCCTCGAGGCCATCAATAAAGCATGGTACGTATTAGGTTCTCCCATCTCCGCGGATCGAGACTCCGAGTCTTGGTAGTTTCTGTGCTCGCAGCTAATTCTTTTCAAGTAAGTAAATACCATACAATCCGTTGGGCCAGAACACGAAGCTAGCCCAAAACAATTCGACGAGAAGACGGGTTCGATCTGAGTGCCTAACTCTCGCCACGTTCTAGATCCAGACATTCGGGTTATCTCATCGGGCTCAGTATATGATGGATATGATATCCCAGCCCCGGGCGCTGGTGACTACCACTTGTACACCGAGCCAGACACCTGGGTAGCCGAATTTGGGAAGTTTGATAACGTCAAGACGCCACACATTATAGGAGAAATGGCGTCTACATTTCCGAATGGCGGGACCGGTTGGGATAGTGGCGTGCTAAGGCCATTCCCCTGGTATGTTGTCACGGGTTTCCTATAGGCCATTCATGCTAACCCGAAGGCCTTGGTAGGTGGCAAGGTGCTGTCGGAGAAGCAATCGCTCTCATAGGCTACGAGCGAAATGCGGACAGAATCATCGGTGCATTATATGTGTGTACTATCACCCGGTCGAGCCCTTGGCAGCTGAGTTACTCACGCTTTTCTGCAGGCGCCGATTCTCCGTAATATGAACAGATGGCAATGGTCGATCACCATGGTTCAGTTTGCAGCCGACCCTACATTGACCACCCGTTCAACGAGCTGGTATGCGTGGGAGGTGAGCGTTACACAGACAGAAGCCTCCATGAGTAGATTGGCCTAACACTCGATGTAATAGTTGATGGCGGCTCATCCAATAACCGCAACCCTCCCAGCAAGCGCCGACTTTGGCCCACTCTACTACGTCACGGGCAGGAACGAGAAGACCCAGGCGCACATCTTCAAGGCAGCCGTATACAACTCCACTAACGGCGCTGATGTCCCGGTCAGTCTAACATTCGACGGGGTGGCCGCCGGGACGACAGCAGAACTGACGGTGCTCTCGGGGCCTGCGGATCCCTACGGGGTCAACGATCCTTTCACCGGTGTTAACGTTGTAAAGACGACCAAGACGACGGTCAAATCGAATGTCAATGGCACGTTTTCGTTCAACCTGCCTAATCTTAGCATCGCGGTCTTAGAAACGAAAGGAAAACGGGGGGCCGTTAGACGACAGTGGTAGGACCGCCAGCCTATGAGAAGAAGTGTTCTGTCTCGGCCGTGTTAGTTAGAATTAGAGAAATACCTAAAGCTCACTTCCTCACGTCGGAAGGCCGTAGATACCTCCTAAGACACATGGTGATGGAATCCGTCTGGTCTAGGTACCTAATTCCCAGTATACCGATATTATAGATATATGGCATACATATTACTGCATAGATGAATAGGTGAGGTCTTTACCTAATCTAAAGCATTGTGGATCGGTAACTATCTCACGTGATGTCGTGATTGGAGTGAACGCGTCTTGCGTCAAAGATGCCCCTCTTCTCCTTTCAAGCGTGTCTCACCCGCGCAGTTCCTATCATATGCCGCCACTTAGAACGACCCGCGCCATCTGCCTCCCAAGTATCATGTGACTATTGATGGCCTAGTTGGCGCCTAGCCTGCCTATCTGAGAGCCAGTCGACATGGCGGAGGAAAATGACAACGCCATAGAACCAGAATCCGCAGAGCCGGGCCAGCACCAGACGCTCAAGTACCACCTGCTCGGGCCGTCGCTGACAAAAGCCGGTCAAGATTCGGTCGACCAATCCAAGGTGTCCGAGATCATATACAATGCCTCCAAGGGATCCAAGTTTTTCAACCGAGAGGAGGCCAAAGACAAGGTTCTAACCCAGAAGATCGAGCAGATCCTAACCAAGAAGCAACGCCTCGAGAAACTCGACCTCAGCCGCGAATCTCGCGCCGCCGATCAGCTGATTGCCGAGCTTGAGGCATCTCGTGACCTGACGCAACGCATTGTCCACATTGATTGCGATGCCTTCTATGCTGCCGTCGAACAACTCGATCGTCCTGAGCTAAAAGACGTCCCCTTCGCCGTAGGTGGCGGTGTCCTGACCACTTGTAATTACGTTGCGCGCAAGTTTGGTTGCCGGAGCGGCATGGCTGGCTTCGTCGCAAAGAAACTCTGCCCAGAGCTACTGCTTAGTATGTTCCACATGCCCAGGATCTTGTCGACGTCCCATTAGTATCCCCTCCACTTCATTCTGAGCCGCTTACTCTTTATCCTAGTCCGCCCCAATTTCGAGAAATATACAACAAAGGCCCATGAAGTCCGAGATATCCTCGCTGATTACGACCCGAGATTCGAGAGTGCAAGCATCGATGAAGCCTACCTCAATATCACAGAATACTGTGTCCAGCATGATATGACCGCCGAAGAAGCTGTCAAACAAATGCGAGACGAGATCCACGAGAAAACCAAGATCACCGTGTCTGCAGGCATTGCCGCCAATGCGAAGCTAGCAAAGATTTGCTCGAATTTCAATAAGCCCAATGGTCAATACTCTTTACCAAACGACCGAAACGCCATCGTGACCTTTATGCGCGACTTACCGACTAGAAAAGTGAATGGGATTGGCCGTGTTTTGGAACGGGAGCTTCAGGAAATAGGCATTCGGACTTGCGGGGACATTTACCCCCATCGCCGTCTCCTACGTCAACTCTTTGGTGAAAAGGCCTATCACTTCCTTATAACATGTCACCTAGGACTCGGACGGACTCAGGTCCAACCAGCCGAAGAGTATGAGCGGAAATCAGTTGGCACTGAAAGCACATTCCGGGACATCTCGGACCCTGCGGAACTGAGAGACAAGCTGCGATGGACGGCCGAAGAGTTGGAGAAGGATATGCAAAAAGCTGAGTGCAAGGGGCGAACCCTAGTTCTCAAGGTCAAGCTACATACCTACGAAGTCTTCACACGCCAGGTTGTTCTACCGAAAGCCATTTACCAGGCGGACGATCTATACCAGTATTCCCTACCTATCTTAACAAAATTAGAGCACGAAAGTGAGTTTTTGATGCAATCTACTGCTGAAGCTCTTACTCGCTACTCTGAAGCACCTAAAAGACTTGTTTATACTTGAAACTTGAATTCGCTAACCGTACTGTCGCAGTACCATATATGAAGCTACGGCTGATGGGACTTCGGTGCACACATCTCGTCAGCACAAAAAAACCGGACACTCGCGCTTTTTTCGGGTTGCAAGCTCTAAAGGTGGAGGATGAGACATCTCACAACCCTAGCAAGCGGAAAGCTGACGAGATAGCCAATGGAAATGCTGAGCCTGAAGATGTTGACTTGCTTAGTCCCGAGGCGCACGGTATTGGTGAGCATAAGGTACTACTAGATGGCGTCGAAATCGGGGATACCAAGAATAGGGCATCCAACATGGCCGTTGACTCTGAGACTACCGAACAGCGGTGGAATTGTCCTATTTGTGACAGGCCCCAGCCTGCGGATGAGCGACGCTTCAACGACCATCTTGATTCGTGTCTCTCTCGAAAGACAATCCGCGATGCGGTGCAAAGAGATACTACAGAGAGCCCTCCGCTTGAGGCGCCTATATTGAAAAGGATCAGGGGTAGTGGAGAGAGGAAGCGAGGGCGGCCCGCTGCGTCAGATGATCCCAGACAGAAGAAGCTTTCGTTTGGCTAGAATATATTGGAAGCGTATATTAAAAAAAATTACATATTCATAAGATTGATGCTTTCATGTTCACACAGTTGAATTTTAATAGCCGTTCCACTAGGGCCGTCACTCACCCAGATGTCACGACTACTTACCCACTTGACCTTGACAAGGAGAGCCGACGGGGTATACATACAGTTTAGAGTTAATGTCCTGTATTGCACAATACGATACGTTTTAAGCAACTCGCGTA
Source organism: Nemania abortiva (assembly GCA_022578505.1). Taxonomy (NCBI): domain Eukaryota; kingdom Fungi; phylum Ascomycota; class Sordariomycetes; order Xylariales; family Xylariaceae; genus Nemania; species Nemania abortiva. The sequence goes on from MU392545.1 coordinate 356,007, forward strand.
TATTATGCATCTAATGACTATTTGCCCTCAATGTGGTCGTACGAGTAGAAATGATGCGTCGCATTGGCTTGTGCAACATGCTGAAGCACGGCATGTAATTACTGAGGCCGTGTCCCTTATTTGTGCATAGCATCCTGTTTTGGAGGATTCGCACAAACCAAGGAGGCCCGACCCCGTAGGATTGCGCAAACCGAACCACGACATGGCAAATTCACAGAACCTCTTCTCGGCGTCGTTGATCCCCACATCCGTACATGACGGCCTGCCCGACGGCTTTACCATCCGCCCACTGGCGCGAGATGATTACGACAAGGGGTTCTACGAGTGTCTCCGAGTCCTCACCTGGGTTGGCGACCCCACCGAGACTGAATTTCTTGAGCGCTTCGATGAGATGGCCGGTGCTGGGGGCACTTACTTCTTTGCCGTCGTCGAGTATCAGGCCCGCGTCGTTGGGACTGGGTGTCTAGTTGTCGAGAAGAAATTGTATGATGATCCCCTATTTTATTCTGCTTTTGTGTGATTTATGCAGCATATACCCCGCTCCCCTCCACTCCCTTTGTTTTCTCTCTTTTTTTTCTTTTCTTGGCTGTCTAACAATAACCCGCAGTATACACAATCACGGCAAGTGTGGACATATCGAGGAGATTGCCGGTAGGTAGCTATACCAAGTTACCTACTGTCATTACTTTTCCTAGTTTTGTTCGGTACCTAGATGTCAGAAGCTCGAGATATCTGTCAAGACTTCCCCCGCTTTTCAGCCTACAGTTAGTAAGAGAGAAGGCTGATCATTGAGCGTGAAGTGGCTAAGGATCACCAAGGCAAGGGCCTTGGATTGAAGATGATGCAGGCTCTGGAGTCTGTGGCTGTTGCCGTGGGCTGCTATAAGGCTATCCTAAACTGCGGGCCGCGGAATGAGCCGTTCTATAGCATGTGCGGATATCATAACTCGGGGATTGAGATGTCCAACTACTTTGAGGAGGAACAGGATTCTTATCATCGTGGCTGAGTTGATAAGAAATACTACGTGCTACGTCGTGGTGTACTCACACTAGGTAGGTAGTCTTGGTTGGTTGAGCGCATGCCTATTATCCTCCCCTCTAAAAAAAAGCTACAAGGCTGGGGATGAAGATGGTGGTTGATATCGCTCGTCTCTTTCCAGAATAGATCACGAACCTTAAAAGATACCGACTTAGATATCGCCGTTAGCTTCCCCGTGCGCGCGCCGACATGGTCTGAAATAGTGGCGGTGCTCGTTCTATTCGCAGACCGCCTCGTCAAGTATGAATTATCTAACTTTGGCGCGGGTAGTCTGACTACCTACCTCGTCTCTGGATAAGGGTAGAAGCAGGTACAGGGCACAAAACCAAATCTACGCTACAGGTATCTATTCGCTTATTTCATCAGCCTAGCTATAACTCAAGGCCTGTTTCATCAAGGGCACAGATCTTCATGCAGGTCTTTACGAAGGATCCGAGGAGCTTAACGATTTTTCGCTCCCTTGCGACGATCCGGGGACGTGGGAACGATACGCGGAACGGCATGTATATCATCATAGCTAGCCGAGACAGATCCTTTCCACGTGATAGAAGGCTTATGTGCCTCCATCCCATTTGGTGTTGCATTGATTGACGACCCCCTCCGATATCGTGACCATTGATTGGATCTCGGCAGCTCTCCGCATGTGTCTCGATCTTCCGGGAGATCCTCCACGCACTGCACACTGCAAGCACTTATGCGCAACATGTCTTGGAAGCACCCGAGCCAATAGCATGGGGGCTCAGCGGGCCACAATTTGAAGATCAAATCAACACAAGGTAGTTGATAGTGACTTTGAAGTGCTAGTAAGTATCGTACCTCTATTGGTCTAATGAGTCTGTGAAATAGGTTTGGCGATTTTCCATATTGCGCCCGCCACCAACATCAATCTAACCCATGCATTGAAACATAACACATTGCAAATGTCGAAGAGTATCCGTCAAGCCGTCCACCATCCGTTCTTCTATCCCATTAGAAAACAAAATAAGCCTGACCAATCCCGTTTATGATTAACGCCACGGCGCGTCCTTTTCGAGCCGTATTCTTTGAATCACCTCCCATAGTGAACAAGCCGCCGTCCAATTGGCAATGAAATAAAAGAAGAAGGGGAGATCAAGGAGGCATGCAGCTCCATGACTTCGTTTTAGACTGATCATCTATTGTTTCTTCTTATAGGATGATGCATCACTACTGAGTATATCACAGTTAGCATGATCAGACGGATATCATTCTTTAGCGGGCAACTCACTAGCGTGGGCTTGGGGCATAGTTGTCATAACCCCTTGCGCGGTGGTTATATGTAACGGAAATATTCCCGTTCGAGCCAGTTCTTTCAATCCGCTCGCCCTGATGATCCCCTGAAATATACATATCAGCCTTGGCCTATATCATAGGTAGCAGCAATTACTCGTGTAGCACGTACTTGACTTGTATGCTCGGAAGGTTTCCTGTCTAACGACGTTAGACGAGAAAGAAGACCCAGTAGAACTGTCCCGAGACGCCATTTTTTTTTTTTCTCTTGCTTTGTAAGGGGGGCTGACTGGATGTTGAAGGGAATATGAACCGGCTGAATTATGGGCTAGAATATGAGTGGCGGCGTAGTATAGAGGATTTGGAAATTCCCTATTGATCGATGTCTAGTGAGAGAAGAGAGCTGATCTGGTATGGAAGTTCTTGGTGGGAATCGACATGGACGGATCAGGTTCCCTTTATACTTGCTCAATTACTTTGAACCGACCCAGTACAACGAGTACAGTGAGTACTATGAGTGCAATGCGTACAGTTTTACTACATGGAGGAGACATGATAATCACGACTGTCTACGTGTGAATGGCTAAAAGATACTACGGCAACATGCTGAACATTGATGGCCGAGCCACGACCAATGCCCCAGGCATACTCTGGGCGAAATGGGAGCAATCAGACCAGTGCGCGAATGACAAGCACGAATTGGACGTGAGTCAATTGTCGAGGCATCAAGGGTGGATGTTTGACCGGACTAGTCTGAGGTTGTGCGAGGCAGCAGCGGGCGGAAGCCAGGCCAAGGTGGTGATGGGGTGGGTACGCGCTGGGGCGATGCGATGCGATGAGAGTCAAAGGCCAGGCAGATATTGCAAGAGGCCTGTTGGGCCCCAGTCCAGAGTGTATACCGAGGGGAGACAGAAGGATGACGACGTGGACTGCGGCGGGATAAGATCTCGGTGACGGCTTCAGCGCACGCGAAGCAACAACGAGGATGGTATGTTACAGAAAGCACAGCATCCTATATACGAGCAAACCCACCCCTTACCCGGAGGGGGAAATACTGGTCGAGAATGCCAGTCACGCCAGTCTCATAGGCTCGTCAGTCAGAACCAGTGGCGCTGCTGGGCCGAACTGGAGGGGGGCGGCATTACCGAAGTGTTGAGTTGTTGGCGTCCGAGAGGCAGAGAGCGCGAGGCAGCATCGCTCTCTAACCAGTCCAACCCCAGGTAGCGTACAGCCAGCAGAGAGGCCGAAGTCCCAAATAGGCATACCTATTCGCCACCAGGGCATAATTTGTACTCTCGGTATGGTGGTGGAAATGCCACGGGATCGGGGTGCTGCCTGCCTGGTGGCCTAGTTAGATAGAGACCCAGGCCAGCTGGCTATGTAAGCTATGTACTTAGACATGTAGGTATGCGTACTTACATGGGTTGGTGGGTTGACGCGCCAGGAGAGTCTGTCTTGGGTAATCAAGACACGCCACAGATACCTAGGTAGGTAGCTCATCTTCGAGGTTGCGCACTCCATCTCTTTCTTACCCTAGGTCTCTAAGACGCTACTTAGCTATGGGGGTGGCTGGTTTCGGTGTATCGAGACTAAGGTAGGACTACCGGTGCTAAAGAACGTTGGTGGAGAGGTTTGGGGGCTGACAGAGGGATAGATACCTAGGTGCGCAGGCATCCGGGCTCAATTGCGCGCAACCAGTTTTAGCGCAACTAGGCCGTAAGAACATAGCCCCCCTTCTTACTTACATAAGACACAGAGTGACTCCCTCTTGTCCATTTCGGTGAGAATCTCTTGATTTATTGGCGTAAGCATCTAGGGGAATTTCCAAAGCCACCGATACGTGAAGCAAACAAAACTGACTTTTTTTTTTTTTTTTTTTTTACTTATCGTTATCGCCTGTTATCGATACCACCGTGCAACCCCGCCTACGTGATGCCATGAGCACTGCCATGAGTAGGTAGGTACTTATCTACACGCACCTACCTGGTACAATGTATGTACTGCAGGCGTCCTGCCTAAGCAGCTACTGAAACGGAGGGTGAATGAATGCATCGCTTGACAATTCTAGAATAACCATGTAGGAGGGAAAGTTCTGGGCAGTTGATTGAAAATCCCGATATGCCTCTGTCCTTGTTTGCTATTAGATATCTACAGTAGGCGGCAGTACTGAGTAGGGACGGAGTAACTAGGTATAAGTGTAGATCTTAGGCGCCCCTGGTACCCCTTTTTAACCCCTCCCTGTGGACCTCTCACGACTTTCCAGCCAAGCAGATCGGTCAATTGATCAACATCCGCCGCAGACGGTAACGGTTAACGTGTTCTCAGCTCAGGTACACCGCCTGTTCGAACGACTCACGAGGGGTTGAAGAACACCGTCGGCGACAAATCAGAGTTCAGCACCGACATCAACCAGCAAGGCGTTGCATCCTCGTGTTGCAGCCATTCCCTTATTATTGCCATTGCCATCGCCATCGCCGTTGTCGTCGTCGTCGCCATTCGTCATCACTCTCGTATCAAACATGTATCGTCTCCTTTGCTCACTCACGCTCCTCGCGTCTGCCGCTATTGGCGCCGTGGCCTCCGACCTCAAGATCGATGTAACCCTCCCCGTCGAATGCGATCGCAAGACTCAGAAGGGAGACGCGATTGAGGTTCATTATCGAGGCACTCTGGCTGCCAATGGCAACAAGTTCGATGCCAGCTACGACCGCGGCACGCCCTTCGGCTTCCAGCTCGGCGCTGGCCGAGTCATCAAGGGGTAATGGCAGATCCAAACACCCTACCCCCATTGGCTGGCTGTGTCGACGTACTGATATGCCCCCCTAACTAGATGGGACGAAGGACTCCTAGATATGTGCATCGGCGAGAAGAGGTAAGCAGATCTCGACAACCGCTTACCCTAGACACCACAAAGCCGGGTGGCGCCTCGACATAATCTAACTGTGCAATGCCCGCAGGACCTTGACTATCCCACCCGAGCTGGGATACGGAAACCGTGGAATGGGCCCCATCCCCGCCGGTTCTACGTTGGGTAGGCGATACCACGACCGCAACACTTATTACATACCTTAACGTTGTACTAGTTTTCGAGACCGAACTCATGGGCATCCAAGGTGTGCCCAAGCCCGAGTCCATCGTAACAAAGGCCACTACCAGTAGCGACGAGAGCGCCACGGAGACGGGTACGGGCACCGCTGAAAAGATTGCCCAGAAAGTGGAGGAAGCTGCTGAAGTGATTGGCACCATATTGGCAGACTCCGACGACTCCCAGGAACACAATGAACTATAGGTTCAAGATACAGAGGCAGGCCCTACAGGAGGTTACCCCGAACATGCGTTCGCGGAAAATGTCGCGCATACAGCTTGTGCAGTAACGGTGTGGTCCAGGGCGGCATGGCCACTCTAGACGGTCCTGTCCTAATGGGGATGGTTTCATCATCACGGTCATGGTTCGCGACTCGACTCCATCTACCGGACTTGCGACGGCCCTAAACCACCGTTCACTGCAGATGGGGCGGCGTACAGGCATGGGGTCACCAACGATGTATGAACACGGAGACGGACTTGCATGCAACCGCTTCGCTGATCCCGCGCAAGAGCAGCCTCAGGTAATATAAGTACTTTGATACGTCCGAACTAGCGATACTAGCGACTAGAGTGCGTGATATATGATGCCGGTACTTGGGCGGCCGCCTGCGGGGTAGAATCAGCATTGGAGACTGCAGAGTAGGGATCCTTATCAGTGCTATTACCTAGCGTGCCGTGGAGTGTAAAGCCCCTACCTGTAGATAGGCGGCCCGTAAGAACCCTACTAAGAAGGTATACATACATATCTAGGCTAGGTAGGCTTTCCGTTGCCTCGGTGTTCACGCTTTGGCGCTAATAAATTAACTACCGGAGCATGTGTACATCATATGTAGTTAGTAATACTCCTCCCGACCTACGCGGAGTCTTCCGAGCTCCACAACTCCCTTTGTTAAAGTCAGGCTCGTATCTGGTATCTGCTGTAGATATCTTACCTACCTTTAATCAAACGCTGGTCCTTAAGTGGATTCTCGGTCGAGTTTTCTTACCTCACTCACTGACGAGGTAAGGGCTAAGAGGGATGATAACTCAAGATCATGTCTTAGGGCAGTCAGACCTAAACCCATTCTACAAGCTATCAACTCTAACAAACAACAACAACAACATTGCGACTTGAATAAGCACACCGGCCTACCTACCACGAATTAGCTCATCCATATAATCGCTCTGACACGCCAAGCCATACTCGGAGATCAACATCGGCTTCAATTATCCTCACAGCTCAGGCATGCTCCACTACCTAGCAGGATGCGCTCTTTTCGCTCGCTTCTGCCACCCTTGAATTTCATCACGATACACTGGTCAGTCCATCTTCCTTGTAGAGTCTTGCTCACAGGACCGATACGTCCTGACCGCCTCATACGCGCGTGGACTGACGGCTTTGGATCCTCAGTACGTAAACCAAATGTGAACTTCGTCTTCATCGGTAGCCCCAGGGAGCACATGGCATGATGGCATGTAGGGATAGAAGAGTCCCGAGAGCCACCATGCCTATATTGTACTGCACAGAACACTTACGGATAGCAGATGCCTACTTCGTCGCCGTCTCGCTCCTGGCCTCGCTTGTGTTTTGGGGCTCGTCTAGCCCCCGGTTAAGCATCTCCTATGTAGATAGCCTATTCTTGGTCGTGTCTGCTATGACTGAGGCCGGCTTGAATACCGTCAACCTGAGCCAGATGACGACATGGCAACAGGTCTTGCTTTGGCTGCTGATTATCATCGGTAGCTCTATCTGGGTCAGCATCTGGACTGTGGTCATACGCAAGCACGCCTTCGAGCGCCGTTTTCAGGAGATCGTGAAACGGGAACGCCAGCGCAGTCTTGAGCGCCGGAACACAAGCCTCACGCTACTGCCCATCGCCCAGCGATTCAAGTCCTTGGGGAGGAGTAGGAACGCCTCAACCACCGCTACGCCAGCTCGGTCTCCCCTATCCGAACTCAGCCCTCATCATCGTAAAGGCGCCGCCCTGCTCCCCATCTCCAACCCTACCAACAGGAGGTTAATATCCGCTGTCATTCCTCAGCGCCCCGTTTCCGAGGCAGAGGAGAGAGACCAGCAGCCATCGAGCGACGACACAGCTGGGAGAGATGGCAGTGATGATGCTCCTTCCAGAACTTCCGAACATGTTACTTTCATAGACGAGCCACCCCAGAAGGCCATCTCATCATCCGTAAGTCATACACCCAGTATAGCGCAAAGACACCCTTCAAGTGCCGATGTCTCAATTCCTAACCCCTCCCCCGCCCTCGCCACGGCGGCGGGTAAGGGCCGTTATCACGGAGCCCATAAGGTCGGACGGAACGCACAATTCCATGGACTCACGAGCGATGAGCGGGAGAAACTTGGGGGCACAGAATATCGAGCTCTTAGACTGCTCTCCATCATTGTCCCAATATACTTTATCTCCTGGCAATTTTTTGGAAGCGTAGCGCTCGGTGCTTGGATCGCGAACAACCAGCCGCAGCCTGCCTTAGACAATGCTATATCGCCTTGGTGGAATGGCATCTTTAACGGCGTGTCCGCGTTTAATAATAGTGGCAGTATGTCTTATTTCTACTACCTCCAACTCATGTCTATTGAAGATACGACGACTCTAAACGAGTTTGTATCCTTCCTGTTGTTAGCACTGCCACTTAGGGTTGATTGACCTTATAGGAGTCTAGCTAATACTATTTTGTCAGTGAGCGTTCTGGACTTGAACATGATCCCTTATGGTAGTAGTTACTTCGTTCTGGTTATCATGGGAGCAATGATCTTGGCTGGAAACACGGCATATCCAGTATTCCTGAGATTATGTATTTGGTGCAGCCTCAATATTCTGAACCACGTCTCGTACGCGCACGATTTCGTTGAATGGAAAGCGACGCTCGAGTACATTCTCAAGTACCCGCGGCGGGTGTATACCAATCTTTTCCCTCAGCGACAGACATGGTGGCTTGTCTTCATGTTGTTCGTTCTGAACGGGACTGACTGGGTCGCGTTCGAGATCCTTAATCTCGGTAACCCAAGTCTTAGTGAGGTCCCCGCAGGGCCTCGAATCATCGATGGCCTATTCCAAGCGGTCGGTAAGCAGTCAGCGGGCCCGGTCTGAGAGATGAGTGGCGATACTGATTTTCTTGGCAGCCGTACGGTCGGGCGGATTCTAGTGAGTAATACCTGGGGCTGGTGCCTTCCCTCGCCCAGGCAAATTCCGAAATATAAAGGCCCCATCTACGTCCAAAGGGATGTCCTAGAAGCTTCCCACGGTTTGGAGGGCGATAACTGATTCTTAAATGTTGCAGTGTGGTCTCGATCTCAACCCTCTACATTGGCCTCCAGGTACTCTATGTTATTATGATGTATATCTCAGTTTACCCCGTCGTGATTACCATGAGACACTCCAACGTGTACGAGGAACGGTCCCTTGGCATTTATGAATACGACAACGCTTCCCTGAGCCGTCCATCATCGCGCAGCCATACAGAGGGAAGAGGACAACTCCTTGGCAACTTGCTACGTCGTACATTATCGGAGTGGCATGGGGTGGGCGCTGTATCGAATCACCACCACGCTGACCATGACAACCTGGATCAGAGTCGAATTAGCTTCATCAGCCACCAGATTCGCGGCCAACTCTCGCACGATCTCTGGTGGCTTGTGCTGGCCGTCCTTCTTATTATGATCATCGAAACGCGCCACTTTCTTGAAGATCCTGTCACTTGTAGGTTAATATTGGTCCTTCTCCTCCTTTACTCACTCCATTCCACTGTGGGGTTCGTTGGTCTGCTCGATTTATGCTGCGAGCTTCGCGAACATGGTACCGTCAAGGGAATGACACATAAGCTAATGTAATCTTTATAGTCTCTGTCTTCAACGTCGTGTTTGAGGTTGTATCCGCGTATGGCTGTGTCGGTATCAGCATTGGACTCCCTAATCAGGCATATAGCTTTAGCGGTGGCCTCTATCCTGGGTCAAAACTTGTCTTGTGTGCGGTCATGCTGAGGGGACGCCACAGGGGGCTTCCAGTCGCGCTTGATAGAGCCGTCCGCTTACCCGGTGATGAAATGCATATAGTAGAAGAGGAAGACCACGAAATTCGTAGATCTATGTCAATTAGGCGGGCAAGCGTCACTTGTTAGAAATACAAACCAACCGTAACATAGACTTCTTACTAAATAAGATATGTTCAGTTCATGATTTCATGCAGAGACGTATTATATATCACACTACTTTGGTTGACGGCTATACTTCCTAGCCATACTAGTCGGTCTCCTCGATCCATATCCATGAAAATCCCGCCAGAGCTAGGTAAAAATATCCTACACTCCCGGCCTCTAATCTTCCCGTTTTCGCGTCGTCGAGTCGCCGTGTTGACGGTTGTTTGAGTTCTCATGTTATTTGCTGCTTGTACCATGGCTACAGTACGCGGAGCCCTAGCCTATACGCTAAACCTCGGTAGCAAACAGGCTGTTTCCAATAACCTTACCCCTCACAATCCCTTAGGATTGATCACTGATGTGTGCATTCCAGCTCCGGCTGATCAGGAGGGGAAATTTGACCTCTCCTTGGTAAATTGCACGGCGCTAACATATAAGAGCGGAGAGGAAAAGTCGCGAACGCGGCCATGGTCATTCTTTTTCACAAGCTCTTTGATGCTATAAAGCTCGGTACTCAATCTTTTAATGAGAAGGTTAGTCTGGATAAGATATGAGCTCTCTTTTTTTGAGGTGGACGACTCGGTGCCTAGGAGCTTGAGCCCCTTATCCTCCGTCTTCACTTTTTGCTCGATAGCTTCCTCGTCTTTCTGCCTTATTGTTACTCAGCAGCTGCTAGACTAGCTTTTGACAAAGACGATTTTATAGTATCTTGCACTGCTGAGGCGGACCTCGTGCCACCGAAACTATTCTCTCTACTTCCTTTACTTCATGCTCGCTAAGCTTCTCTAACGTCTGTTCACAGTCTGAAGACTTTATAAATAAAAGATCGATTTCTTCAAGCGATAGACCTTTGGTCTCCGGAATAAAGAAATAGACTGTGGGCGTGTCAGGGCATTCATTGCCTTGTTCCCAAAGGAGTGAAACTTACCTATTGGGAACTGGAGAATGGTGAAAACAATGAAGATAATATAGAACCGCCAGCCGAGATTAGCAAGCCCAATTGGACCGATCTTGACTTCACTCACTTGTCAGTGGTCAATAATCGCAGGGGCAAGGGAGATGATTTACCTGTGACAAAGACGAATGTCCAGTTGGATAAAGCATTTAGCGCTCCGCCGACATGACGATAACGCACAGGGACCAATTCGGGACCCAGAACCCACGCACTAGATGTTCATGGTCAGGCTAAGGGTAAAGTTTTCAACAAGAGAATATCGATAGTATACGTACACAGATAGCCAACTCCACCCAAAAGACGCGATGATGAGCGAGAGAAAGGCAAACGCGACCCAGAGGTGGTCTGGGCGCCCATCCTTGACCATCAATGTGTAGATGATATATCCTACGAACATCGGGATCGTTCCTGAGTAAAGCAGTTTCTTCCTTCCCACTTTCTCGATAAGATATATGCCTAGGAGGGAGCCCAACCAGAAAAAAAGAGTAACAACGCCACCGAGTAGGAGTGACAGGTCGTGGCTTAGCCCGATCTGGATTAGAATATTGGAGGCATAATTTACGATAATGTTCGTCTAGAAACATGTTAGTAAAGTCTTGCGAGCCGCCAAGATAACTATACGCACCCCTGATAACTCTTGGATCACTTGAATGGCTACTACCAAGGCCATCCTTCGTGGGATTTGCTGCCCCGATTTGTCGTAGAATATGGTCTTCAGGTTGAATTCGCCTGCAACATCCTCATCTGCAATAGCAGCTAAGATGGTGGCCCGCTCATACTGCACTACCTCGCTGTTGGTATCTTGGCCTCTGAGGGCCGCCATTATCTCGTCAGCTTCACTAAGGCGGCCTTGTGCGTAAAGAAATCTAGGGCTTTCCGGGAGGAACGGAAGACACAAGAGGGTAGCTAAGGCAAAAACGATCTGGAAAGCGATAGGGAAACGCCAGACTATCTGGCCAGAAAGATGATAGAAGCCGTAGTTGATGAAGTAGGCAAGCGTAGCGCCTAGGGCTGTCATTGAAAGCTGAGTTGCGATCAGCCGACCTCTCTGCTTAGCTTGCGAGGTTTCAGCAACCCAGGTCGGTATAGTTGCCGTGTTGATTCCGTTCCCGATGCCAGCTACAATGCGACCAACAATGATTTGCCCGACGCTGTAAGATGCAGCTTGGATTATGGCCCCGGTAATGAGAGTGCAGCAGCCGATATAGATCACTACAATGCTCCGTATTAGTTGTCGCCGTTCTGGGCATGATTCATGGATGCTTCGAAACGATAGGAAGCTTCTAATACTTTGGCTCGAACAAGTACGAAATCACTTCATGAATGACTCACTGTATTTTCGCCCCAACCGCCCACCGAGGAAGATTGCCAGGATACATCCCCCGATATTACCAATATCGTAGAGAGATACAATATTCGAGATAGTGTTGGCGTCGTTTGCGTCGATATGTAAAGTGTTCAGGAAATATGGGGTCGAAATGATGCTTCCCATCACGCCCTGGTCGTAGCCGATCAGGAAGAAAGCACTCGTTGAGCATAGGGCGATCGCCCATGTGAGGGCACTCCCCCGTAATTTAAACATAATCGTTTATTCCTGCGTTTGAACAGTAATCCCAGGGCCTATTGCAATAGTCTAATCATCACCGTCCGTGTAATCGAAACAAAAAATTGGTGAGCTCGGTATTTTATACACGGTGTATCTGGCCATTTCACTCCATGCTTGGGATAATGTATATCAGATGCGACCAACCCGGCGACTATCTCGCCCCTCATGAATCCCCACCACGGTGCATTGCATCGACACCGATAACTAGCACCCAAGCTGAACCTAGACTCACCCGGTAATTTAAGGACTAGAAGACAAATAAAGGTACAAATTAGGCGGGCAGTAGATAGATCTTCAAGTGCTAGTCTTGTTATGGATGCTGGAGACCTTGTGCTCGGAACGTGTGTATAATTCCATTTGTAAATATGAAGACTAGATTGTTCTGTTGTTATCTTACTCCCACTTCCATTGTGGTGGCGTTTCTTTACTATTTCTCACCCAGGGTCGTGGACAGGGTTCTGACAGGGGCGCACTACCCCAGGTTCTGCGGGATGTACTCCGCAGATCACCCCGAAGGAGTAGGACCAAATATGGAACCTAGGTCTAGATAAACGGCCGCCGGGGCGAAAATCATAGGTCATTAAGGATAAGCGACATCATGGGAGTTCTTATTCGGGGATTCTGCATGGACCGGTGTGTATCGTAGGCTTAAACAGCACAGCCTGTGATTTTTCCATGCATGTTTTGATTAACTACCCATATTGTATATCGAGCCCCTTACGACCGCCTACATATTGGCCTCCCCCAGAAACATCTTTCTCAATTCGTGTGATTTCTGAGAGCTTCATTTGTATTGCCATTGTCGTCCATCGTAGCAAGATGACCCGGCCAGCTTTACTTCCGTTCGACCACCCTTTGTCATTCCCAAACTCTTTGGAGCACCATAGTTCTAAAGTTAACCCGCAACCCGGATATTCCAAGCTAGCGCCCTCTGCGTCTTCGCTGGCCAATCCCAAGACGATAGAGGATAAACTCCTCTACTTATATGAGCACCAGCGTATCATCGATCTGCTTAACGAGTACTCGTACACATTGGATTCTACCTCCGTTGATGTCGACGTAGCTGATGCGTGGTCCTCGCTATTTACTGAGGATGGTGAGGCAACGTACCCTTTCGGCACCCATAAGGGGAGAAAGGGGCTTGCTGAGTGGGGAATGACGGCTGAGACCAGATTCTATCGAATGCAGGTAGGCAGGAAACCGAGCTACAACTATAGTTGAAAGTAGCTCATATGGCCGGTGCTAGCATCTTCAATCGAATTTCACCGTGACCTTCGAGTCAGACGACGTTGCGCATGGCAGAGCATCCTGTATCTGCACCCATGGGAGCGATGAGACTGACCTATCGAAGCACTTCATGGTCGGCGGTTATTACTACTTCACCTTCCGCCGTGTGCAAAATGCTGGGGGTGACTACTGGAAGATCTCGAGATTGATCCTAGACACTAACTGGGAAGCTGGGGCGTCTCTCGGGCTCTTCGATAAAAGGGAGGGGAATCAATGAATGCCTATCACACCGACTAAATTTCACTAGCTATCAACGAAGTTGGGTTTTCAAAGCTTGGCTAGTTGTATTGAAGAGATAGGGGATGCATGATTTTGTGCCTGGATGCGAGGTCGGGGGATTCTTTCAAGATATTGTCTTTCGTTGGTGAACTGAGTCCTAAGCAGAAATCCCAAGTTAATACATGGCAATTGAGGTCTCCTTCACAGTTTTTGTTCTTACCTTTTTTAATTCTCTCAGCCAGTACACTCGCACTCTATTCGCCTAGTCTTGCAATTTTCAATCAGTCATGTTCAGAATGAAGAGATCATTACTTCAGAACCACATAAAAAGTAAACCAAACAGTTTAAATCAATGATGCTTAGTTAGGCAGGCTCTTTCAGATCGAGTAGTAGACCCCTAAGCGACTCCTCTAGGTGTTCCGCCCTATTATCTAAGCTCTCGACCACCGTAGGACCCAATGTACCCAAAAGTAGGCAAGCTTGGCTTCCTTGCATAGTATCATTTTCCCTGTAGCTCAATTTCTGTCGCACCTCCGATAAGCCCCTCCTAATCCTTCCAAGTGTTCGCATTATCAGCATACTAGCCACGGCCCTATGTTCTTCCTCTGGGATCCTAAGCTCCACAAGATTCAAGCTTGACATTGAGTCCATCGGAAAAGCTATAGAGCTTCGCCGTGTTGATCCGCTTGATTTGGTCGACGGCGGCCGGCTAGTGATTCCTGATGCAAGTGTGTTTGGTGCCATGATCGAGAAATCTTGTATATCGCCTGGAGAGAAACCTTGTGGTTGTGCTTGGAGCTTCAAAGTAGCAATAAAGCGTCGGAGTCGTTCTACTACGACTGCAAGACTTGTCATTGATAACATCAAAGCTCCCTTATCTTCATCATTCCAGCACGGTATACAACGAAGATGATTTTGCCACAACTTAAGAAAGTCCCTCGCCACATCCAAGGTGACGGAGTGGTGTCCGTGATCCAGCCTCTTAAGCTCACATAAGAACTGACTATGTTGCTGGAGACAGTTGCAACAGTCCCGACCGGGGTGAGGAAAGATGTCGTCCCCATTTGAGGGTAGGGGATTACCATAATGCCCATCTGACGTTTCAAAGTTTTGAAGCGATTTGGCCAACTGGCTGAACACCGTCGAGGTAACTTGTGGACTACTCTAAGCGCATAACAATAATCAGCCGGGCGAATATTAGTCATTCGATCAACGTGAACAGACTTACCTTAATATCATAAGGAGCATTGCTAGATCCTCCATGGGGAAACGCTCGACCATAAGGTAATGGATCTAAGGACACATCCATAAACATGTCATCAAGAGTAAGCAAGTCCTCAGATTTGGTATCATCTTGCGCGAGCGGCTTTGCTGTAGTCGACTGATTCGTCGATTGATCCGGCGACTGGGACGATGTAGCTGTGGCTTCATCGGTGGCTTTGACCTTGCCCTTTCTGGTCCGTCCCTTTGGTGGTCGACCGAGTCGATTTGATGGACTATAGGAGCAGCTGTGCCCCAATCGGGCGCATGTATCACAGGGATTTCCTCTGGAGCATTTCATCTTGCCCTTATAGCAGATGTCGCAGCTCGTTCGAATCCTATGCACCCCGGGCCGTTGCGTCCTCATCCTGACAATTTTAGATTCGAAAGAGAGACTACATGGTTCGATGAACAGACAATCGACTGATTGACTGACAGCTCCATCTTAAGAGACTATTCTTCCGAGCTATACATCATGACTCAAATAATGCTGACAAAGGCAGTTATCTGCTGATGTACGATCCTGGTCCGGGACCGAGACTAATCGAATGCATGTAGATAGAGAGCGCTGACTTTGGCTTCCGATTGATTGATGCCTCATTTAGGAAAGACTCAATGACATTCCTGATACGGGTCCCGGAGCGGATTTGGTAAGGGGCCCAGGGGCTGGGATCCTTCATACCCACTTTCAAGCCGTCTTCTTGTTTTTTGTGTATTTATTATGTAGGGTGTGAAGTTCATGAATAACAGAGTCGTCGCCATTTAGATTGCTAATCCCTTGTGAATATGCCTCCCCTAATCCCGTACCACGTTTCCGCGGGGAGTAATCCCATTGGCAAGTAGGCTCACCCCTCGAAAAATCATAGAAAACTTATGAACAATAGTTAACACAGTTCGATAGGTTCGGTGGTATGCTCATCACTGAGTTTATTGAACCACCTCCTGGAAGATCATTTTGTTTTCGCCAGCGGTACCGCTGGAAGCTACCACCGGAGCTTGAAAATGATGCTCAAGCGTCAAAATTGCTTGAGACTCTCAATCATCCTTCAGGGCCACCAACGCATTTCCATCCGTACCAAAATGAATGGTACCGCGTCGAGTCGGGACGGATGTGTGTTGAGATTGATGGCGTCCTCAAGACACTAACCCCTGAGGACGGTGAAGTATTCGGGAGGGCCGGATCGATCCATCGATTTTTTATTGCACCTGACAGCACTGAAGACATGGTCGCAATCATCTCTGGTTCGGATCCCGGTCTTGACTTCCAACTTGACCGGGTCTTCTTCGAGAACTGGTACGGCATATGGCACGATTATCTAGTCCATGAAAATGGCAAGATGGATCTCATTCAACTACTATGCGTGAGCCACACCAAACGATACCTCAACTTTATTCTTATGCCTATCACGTTACACGGTTTATCTAACACAACTAGGGTAGACCTACGATGCAGGGGATGCATATCTGCCGGGGCCGTCCTGGCTTCCACGTGGGCTCCAGATCTGGACTGGATACTGGACCGGTGTTATTGTAGGACGATGGATAGGTGGTATGCTAGGTTACAAGCCTTTCTTCAAAGAATACACTACAGACTGGGATCTTGCGGTCGCAAAGATGAAAACGTCATTCTGGGGACGTCGGCTGGTCGACGAGACTCATAAGGTAGCGCTGCCCTGGCGAGAGTTGGATCAGAAGCTGGCGATGTGGGCGCATGGCGGTGGTACCGAGCACATGCTGAAAAAGCAAGTCAATGGCACATCTAAGAAATCAATCTGACGGGATGTAAGTTGTGAGAGCAAGTAGTATAAGAGTTATCGGTAATAGAGCTTCCCCAAATGATTAAAATTGTACTTTCAGTAATCAGCAGCAAGGAATCGTACCGCGGCGGTATACAAAGGATGGACAAAACAGGCCATTTTGATTTTCAAAGGTGCAATTTCTTTCCTACATGATATTACCGACAGTTTGACACCATTTAGGCCTCATCTACCACTCGACTAACCAAGCATGTTATTCTACTGCCAACTTGGCTCCGTGACTTTGTATACCTAGGTAAGCACTAGGCCGAGCTAGTAAGCCAAT
Organism: Nemania abortiva; assembly: GCA_022578505.1. Lineage (NCBI taxonomy): Eukaryota > Fungi > Ascomycota > Sordariomycetes > Xylariales > Xylariaceae > Nemania > Nemania abortiva. Next base: position 372,923 of record MU392545.1, read on the forward strand.
GAAATCGATAACTAGATTGGGAAATCTTAGCTTCTCCCCCAGATCTCACCTAATTATACCCATGCAGGATATACCACCTAAAAGTATAGTTACTTGCCTAAATGTATAATTATGCTGCTAAAAGCAGCTATCTGTGCGCTTAAACAATGTAGTTGATCGTAGCAGGGGGGATGTGGAACCAACAAGGGGTTGAAGAATGGGTAGTGACAGGCGGGATATTTAATCGTCCACAATCAACAAGACTAAGTCGCCAAGAACATTGAGCGTTTCCCCGCATCCGGTTATTCTAGCCATGCCAATTTTAGAACATGCACCCCTAAACGTGGCTAGGTTCTTCATATGAGAATCGGAGATATGCTCGAAGCAATACCTATGTGAATAATCCGCCAAGCGCTCGGCTATGAATAGGTCCCCAAAGTGTGGTCTATAAGTGTTTCAGCGGCTAGTCATTCGCAAAGTGAGCCAGTAATTATATTGCAATAGTGACAACTGACAGAAGAATGGAATTAAATATCAAGGCTTATCTAGGATCAATTGATGTCGGACAGTAAGCGACTAGGTGACTAACAACTGCCTACTAGTTAAGTCCCTTTTCTCTACCGTGCTGCACATATCCAAGCACTCACATTGTAGCCAAGAGAGAAGGTAGACGACATGTCATGTCCTAGCTATGCCACAATGTCGGCCTATATATCAGCCCAAACTATGCTTCTTGTTTGCCCTGTCCGCCTCGGCCAGGGCATCGTAACCATATAGCCATGGCTGTACTGCCGGACACGTCCTATTGTGAGAGACGTTAGTATCTTGGAAAGTCGACCTAAGTAAGCGTCCTGGATTCACTTACCAACGACTTGGAAATGGTGACTTGGGCTCTTTCCCAAGGCTACCAAGGAAAATTCTGTCTCTTTCTTCCTGTAAAGGGCCATCCTCGAGGTGAAACGATACCCTCTTTACTTTTGATGAGCCAAAACTTATCAATTGCTGGAAAAGAATAGATCAAGACATTACTGACCTGGCCGAGGGCCTCTTTGGCAATACTCTCGCCTCGAATCTTTCGGATTTTCTCGTATAACTCCAAAGCAGGACCAATTTCGCTGGGGTTTGTCACACAGCCAAGTAGGCGACCTAGAACCACACCATCTTCTAGAGAAGAGTTCGCTCCCTGAGCAAGATATGGTAGCATCGGGTGGCAAGAATCACCGCTAGACAGTGGAACCAGTTAGGTCGGCTAGTCGACATGGGGAACGAATCGGATAGACATCTTACGCCATAACAAATCTCCCGTCTTTATGGCCCCAGCTCTTAAGGGGATGTACTGTTCGTTGTTCAATAGATGTTAAGCTACAACCCATTCGATAAATGCAGAACACAAGGTCGCCGGACTTACGATGCATTAATCTCCATTTATCTACCTGGTCCACGCAGGCGAGCAACTTGGTAAGGCTAGAATCTAGTGTTAGATATAACTAGACTGAGGGCTGCTTGCGGCATATACCTACGTTGGGTCCCAACCTTGGAAGAGTTTTCGCATCTCCTGGACGTTCGCAGAAGCACGGCTTACATCCGCCGGTAGGTCATCTGGCCGTAGGAGCACAAGATTGTATGTGAGACCTTGCCTTACGGAGTACCCGACCGCATGAGAGCTGGGTCCTATCCAGAAGTTGACAGAAGGGTTTGATACAAGCTGCCTGAGTTCCGGGTCTTTGATATCTTCGAGATCCAATATTATCCTGTAAGCCAAGTCTCCAGTTGGCTGAGGCAGTGTTTCCTGTTCCAACATAAGATTTCTTGTTCGCGACCATAGACCGTCCGCACCAAGAATCACATCACCACGGAACGTTCTCCCATCTTGTGCCGTGACAGCCGCTTGGCTAAAATCAACAGTTGTGATTTCGCATCCGGTTTCAATAACAACCCCGAGAGAAATAGCGCGACGAACGAGGGATGCTTGTAAATCGGCCCGGTGAATATCCCAAAATGGAGCGCCATATCTCTGTAGCATCTTTTCCTGGAAATGGTCCTCGTAAGCCAGCAGCTGTGTTCCATCGTATCGCCGGACTGCTAAATATGACGGAATAGCAGCCTTGGTCTGTAGTTCATCGAAAACACCCCAGTGGTGAAAAATACGAGTTGCGTTAGGGGTCAGCTGTAGACCAGCCCCGACCTCTTCTAACACAGGAGCCTTCTCTAGTACCGTGATCCAATGACCCTCGAGCCGAGCGCTAATGGCGGCGGCTAGACCAGCTAAGCCAGCACCTACGACGATTAAATGCAACTGATAATTAGGTGGTTTGAAGTCATTGTGTGCCTTGGTGACCGTCATGTCTGGGATAGCTCGAATGCTCGTGGACAGGACGCCGTCGAAGTCGTCTTTCTAGCTAGCGCCAAGGATAATACGTTTCCCCGTCGGTTGGTTTCAATTGAGGAGTACCACGGCTTGTAGAAATGCCTCTAATTGTCTACTTCGTTATCCCGCGATAGTGAGCTGGGCTAAATTTCTAAGGCCACAAGAAAATTGCGATATATTCTGTTATACCAAATCCAAGAAAGCTTGTAATTATCGGCCGTGTTATGCTTATTGCGTCTGGCTCTCGGGAATTCTTACTCCAAGGGGGAAATGTGCTTCGAGGCTTCGACTCCACTTTCAGCTTGCCGTAAGGAGCAATAGTTTGTATAGCTCCCCGGTGAATTCTTCACGGCACTTTTACACTCCGTAAAAACTACAGGACGTATATCTTTCATTTTAGCAGTAATTCAAAGCTGGGTATGTCTCCTTTAGGATGTCACAATTGCCCATAGCTCCAGTTTCCCCTGAGCGGCCCAATGTCAGGCTGAAGGAGCCACCTCGCCGGCCACAACTTGCAAGAGAATATCCTCTCCCATGTCAGCTTTGAAATAATACTCAGCGGTTCGGACTACTCTATACAATCCGGGAAACATATGTGCGTCATTGCATGTGAAGAACCAGAGGCTTTCTTATAATCAATCAACCTTCAACAGGTGAATGAGACGAATCACTTCCAAACACTAATTACGAACCCTCGGATAAGCCTTCAGAATGTATCACATACCAGTGTTCGCAGGGCTTGGCTCAGACTCGCTGTTCACACCCAAGACTTCGGAACAAGCTATACGAGACGCTTCACTACCAGAATCGCAAATAATATTACGGGCATGCCATTCTATTTTTCGGAAGCAAATCGCGAAAGCCACAGAACGCGGCCACCTTTCAGCTCAAGCTATCAATTTAGATGATTTTCTACAGCCAGAAGCGCTACTACACCCACGCCCGGAGTACCATCAAAACGTTGTAATACAGCACACGGCAATCTACCTGGTGCAAATTTTGCGGTACATTGGATATGGCTACCGGACTCTCCATATACAGGGCGTCGTTGGCTTCTGCACTGGTCTCTTGCCTGCCGCAGCTCTTTCCACTACAACAGACACCATTGGATTTCTGCAGCGCGTTCAAGACCTATTCACTGTGGCCTTGTGTGTTGGTATAAACTCAGACCTTTATAGGAGAAATGAGATCATTCGCAGTGGGTGTGCTCCCGAACTCCCATGGGCCCTCGTAGTGGACAAAATTTCCGAAGAAACTATCGCCAGCCTAACTGCGGCCGACTCTAGACTAGTGAGTGTCAGACAACCACTTCGTCACTCTTTCGATTATCACATGAGATCTCGGGGAGCCATTAACTAATACCCATGGGCTATCAGAATCACGATGCTCCGATTTACGTCAGCGCGAGAAACTCGTCCTCATGCATCACACTAAGTGGAAGAGGGGATCATCTTGCAACATTTGCGGGCAAGGCCCTCCCTTCACAATGCAAAATGCGCTCGACCAACGTTCTCACGCTGTATCATCATCGAGAAAAGCTAGGTTTTGTTTTTCAACAGACACTTGACGATATCGAGCGTGACATGTCTGGCCAGTTAGATACTGTTATTACATCGAGCGCGCCACTCTTCTCTACGACGACCGGGGGGGCTATGACGTTTCCTGGCAACTCGGTCACGCGAAGCACGCTCAGAGACCTAATCACGCAAATATTAGAAATGATATTGTTGGAGCCTGTGGATTGGGTGCAAGTGCAGAACTCAGTCTTGAGTCACATACGACAAATTACGTCAGGGCCATGCAGCATCTTGAACTTCGGCCCAGGTTACGGAATCTCGCGGTTTTCGGAGCCTATACCTAAGCTTCTCGAGATCCGCGACGTATCTGCTGCCAGCGGATCCTCGCCTCAAGGGTCCTTGGATGATATCGCCATAGTGGGTCTAGCCATCGAGCTCCCAGACGCCCATGATACCGCCGAGTTATGGGAGAACCTTCTCAATGGCGTGAATTCATGCTCAGAGGCACGCCCCTCCCCCCAAAAAGGTTTACCGGCGCCAAGAGCCATCACTAACATAGCTCCCCTTTTCAGATACCGCCGTCAAGATTCTACGTAGACGATTTTTACCTCAAAGAGAACGAGGATGGCAGCAAAGCTAAGCGCTCGATAGGCACTCGCTACGGCAACTTCTTGAAGAACCCGTTTCTCTTCGACAACGAGCTGTTCGACATCTCGCCGCGTGAGGCCAAGTCCATTGACCCCCAGCAACGGGTGTTACTCCAGACAGCGTACCGCGCCCTCGAGAATGCGGGATATGTCCCCGATTCAACGCCATCGTTTGCTCGCGGCACTTTTGGCTGCTTCGTCGGAAACGCCACGCTGGACTACATAGACAATCTGCGCTCTGATATTGATGTGTATTATAGCCCAGGTGAGATTGGTTTCCTGTTGTATCGTCCCCGTATCATCTAATTAGGCTCTACAGGAACTCTTCGCGCATTTCAGAGCGGGCGGATATCGTACTATTTTGGATGGAGTGGACCATCCATGACGCTCGATACAGCATGTTCTTCATCGATGGTCGCGATGCATCAGGCAGTCCGGGCCTTGCAACTCGGCGACTGCCGGGCTGCTCTAGTTGGCGGCGTCAATGTCATCACAAGTCCGGATGTTTGTGAAATCCCCCCCAATACGAAGCCCCTGGGAATGCTGACTCTGTTTAGATGTATCTCGGCCTGGACCGTGCGCATTTTCTCAGCCCTACAGGCCAATGCAGGGCCTTTGATGCCTCGGCCGATGGTTATTCTCGGTCAGAGGGTTGTGGAGTCTTCATCATCAAGACTATGCGCGATGCGCTGGCCGAAGGCGATCGTATCCACGGCATCATCAAAGGCATTGAGGTGAACCAAAGCGGTAATGCTCACTCCATCACACATCCGCACGCACCAACCCAAGAGCAGCTGTTTCAGAAACTCTTGACAAAATCGAAGGTCGATCCTCACAGGGTATGTAGTCCGAATGAATCGATAAGGTTAGGCTATTGATCATATATTTCCAGATTACTGTCGTAGAGACGCACGGCACAGGGTAAGTATCGCTAGCTCGATGCTATTTTTATCTATGCTTTGTAGAAACAACGGGTTAGAGACATATTAGGAATACCATGCTGAGAACTTTGCACAGGACTCAAGCCGGAGACCCCAACGAAGTCGCGAGCCTACGCCGTGTAGTATGTGGCGGCCGGTGAGTAATTCTCGGAGCCTCTATCTTCTTGTTTTTGGCTACTTTTAAACTTTCCTTTTGGGTCAACACAGTGTCTAGGAACCTTTGAAGTTCTCATCAATCCCCCCAAAGTGATGATAACTGACTCCAAGTGTTCTAGTGCCCCGCAAAACGTTGTACACTTCACCTCCATAAAGGCAAATATTGGTCATTGCGAGGCGGCGTCTGGTCTTGCAGCTCTAGCCAAGATAATTCTTATGATGAAACACGGAACAATACCACCGCAAATTTCACTCTCTACTCTAAACCCTAGGATTCAGAAGCTGGGCACGGATGGTGCGATGATTGACACCGTTGCTACACAATGGGTTCAGCCAAACAAGGAGCCAAAGTTAGCGCTCATCAATAACTTCGGAGCTGCCGGATCGAACGCTGCTATGCTAGTGCGAGAACATATCCCTTACAGCGCTAGACTGAAACATAGGAGCGACTCGCAGAGCTATGTTATCGGCCTATCTGCAAAGAATAGCAAGAGTCTGGAAAAACTGCGGCAGGACTTAGTCGCCGCTCTGGTTGGGTCCCTCTTGGAATCGCACTCATTGAGCGACATTTGTTATACTGCAACGGCACGGCGACAGCTTTATGACTACCGAATTTCAGCCACCGGAGCTAGTTTACCGGAACTCGCCCGAGACCTCGAGACTGCAGAAGTCAGCCGCCTCCAAATGTCGAAGGCCAGCACAGACCCTCCCGTGGTTTTTGTCTTCTCTGGTCAAGGAACTCAGGTAATGTTATTCTTAAATACATCTCACGCGGTAGCTGACATCTGCTACATAGTATCTTGGAATGGGCCGTCAGCTTCTGTTGATGTACCCCCTTTTCTCAGACATAGTTCATCGGTGTGAACAAGTTCTCAGATCTAGTGGTTTCCCAGGATGCCTAGGTATCATACAGTCAGAGGAAATTATGTCGCCTGATCCAGCGGACTTGCTTCAGTTACAGGCCTTCCAGTCAGCTATATTCGCATTAGAAGTTGCACTAAGTCAGCTACTCATGTCCTGGAATATTTTACCACAAGCCGTGATAGGCCACAGGTATGAGCGTTTTCCCTCGTCTCGTGATCACATTTCATCATCATTTTCAATTACTAATCGTACTATGTTAGTCTCGGAGAGTACGCCGCCCTAGTTACCGCTGGTGTTTTGGACTTAGATAGCGGCATACTCCTCGTTGCTCGTCGGGCCAAGCTGATGATGGATGGCTGCGAAGTCGGCTCAACATCGATGTTGGCTGTGAACATCGGAGCCGCCGATGCTCGGGCCATTATTGAAAGTGATGAGCGCTTCATATCACTATCCATTGCTTGCGATAATGGTCGCGCTGATTGCGTGATAGGAGGCCCCATACAACGTCTTGAAGCCCTGAAAGAGCACCTTGCCAAGCACGGCGGCACTAAGAGCAAGTTCCTCGACGTGCCGCTAGCATACCACACCGAGGCGGTGGATCCAATTGTTGACGACGTGGCAGAATATGCGAGCACGCTACAACTTAAGAAGCCGGCTCTCACTGTGATTTCAAATGTCTTTGGGAGGGCGATTTCCCCAGGAGAGGATGTTTTTACCGCCAGCTACTTTGCCCGCCATTCACGCCAAACTGTAGCTTTCCAACAAGGTCTAGATGATTTCTTGAGCACTTCCCCGGAGTCGGCTGCTGCGTATTGGGTAGAAGTCGGGCCACATGCCTCACTACTTCCGATGATTGCTTCTCAAGCCCCTCAAGCAAAGCCGAGGTTGTTCCCTTGTCTACGAAAGGGGGTCTCGCCGTCCTCGACATTATCACAGCTCTTGAGCCACTTTTATCTAACCTCATCATCGATCAATTGGCGCCAGGTTTTCGCTTTCACCGGAGGTTGTCGCCTTATAGATCTCCCAGTTTTACCGTTCCAACAGTCCGAGTTCGTGGTCAATTATCCCCATGAGTCGGCCATGGAGTCTAAACATAATGGTTTAGTGGCGGCTCCCAGTAACATTTTTCTTGGCCGACCAATCCAGCTGCCAGACAAATCTAATCAATTCTGTAGCATCCACGAGACGGCGGTGCAATCTCTGAGAGATCTTATTACAGGGCATATCGTCTGCGAACATGCGCTTTGCCCGGCATCAGTGTACCACCAGATGGCCTTGTCCGCCGTACAGCGAGCAGAACCGCAGTCAATTGACGACTTTGCTCTCACAAATGTGTCTTACGTCGCACCTTTACTATACACGGCGCAATCAAGCAGCCGAATCCGTACTCAGATTTCTCCGAGCGCACAGGGAGGATACGATTTTACCATTTCATCATACATTGACGGCAGTAATCCAAGCCTCCGTAGTGTCTCCCACTGCAACGGCCATGTAAAACGGAAACCCAAGAAATTGATTGTGGATAAGGCTATCCGCATGGGACGTGTTGTCGAGCGCCAGATTAATCGCTTCATCCAACCCGAACCGAGCATTGTCATGGAGACATTCTCAACGAAGGCCATGTACAGTCATGTATTCGCGCGTGTCGTAACATATTCAGAAATATATCAGCAAGTCCGATCCATACGCATCAGCCCAGATTATGACGAGGCATATGCGAGATGCAAATTCGAGATCCTCGAGCGCACCCAGGAAGAGACAAACTCGATATTCATGGATGTATTACTACACGTAGCTGGATTCGTGGCGAACTTATCCGTCGAACCCGACGAGGTTGGGATCTGCAAGGAGGTGTCGTCGGCCCTAGTCCTGCGACAACCTAAAGTACAAGGGGCATCTTTTGATGTTCATTGTAGCCTATTCAAACTACCTGACCAGTCTGGCATCGTCGCTGATGCCGAAGCAGTTGATAAGAATGGCATTATGGCCGTTTACAAGGGCATGATATTTCAACGAGCAAAGCTCAGTGGAATTAGCCGGGCTTTCAGTTTGCAATCAAAGAAAACGCAAGATACCACCTCTCGTCCAACAACACAGAACACGGTATCATTAGCCCAGAATCCAACTTCCACTGGTCCGTCGCGGATCGCTCCATCTCCATCTCCAGCTCGGCCGACTGAAGGAGCTGGCCATATCATTAGAAGACTTGTCGCTGAAGCATGTGGTCTCAGTGACAGTGCTATTTCCGCGGGAGGCGTAACCCTGAAAGAACTTGGCTTCGACTCTCTTCTGCAAATCGAATTAGAAGCACAGCTCTTGTCGGCTTTTCCACAGTTAGACATCGGCGGCCTGTCCGACTGTGATACTATTGCTGATATTGAAAATCTAGTCTCCAGACAACCAACATTAGACACTCCTCCAAGCCTAATTAGCGGAGCACCTACAAGCGAAGCCACCTCTGACGACGAACTACCCAACTTCCAACAACTCACACGCGCGGCCATCGCTGAGACATGTAGCGGAGACATCAATAGTATCACGTCTAGTTCAGAACTTGCGGCATTGGGCATAGATTCACTGATGGTTTTTGAACTCGAATCTAGTCTCACAAAGATTAGTGAGCGCATCGCCCTCACGACTACTGAACTAGCAGAATGTCTTACAGTTGGCGATGTTGAAAAGCTGGTAGGTGCCTTTTATGGTAACTGCTAGGCTGCAAGAAAACTCCTCTGTATTTTCTGTAGGCCCCCTTAAGCACATTCATTGCCTATAACTATTCGCCTAGATTGCTCATACGTTCGACTCATTGTAGGTGTCTTCCAATTACCGACGGTCACGGCGCATCGACAATGGTTCTACTACCCCCCCGAGCCCGGTCATGGGCATTGCATCTCCATTTGACTCCACGAGCCCTACGGCCATTCCAACGCCTATCCCAATACACACGTTTTCGCCTAGTATTGCGACACTTTTAAACCCCAACACTATAGAGAGAGTAGCTCAGATACTCAAGCTTGAACAACAACCTGAAATTATCCAAACGATACCGCATGGTGCTCGACCGGCCCCCTTTTTTCTTATCCACGACGGTAGTGGCATCTGTACGCATTATCGCCGCCTTGGCCCTCTAGGTCGAACAGTATACGCTGTACACGACCCAAAGTTCATCGATCCCTTTGCTTCGTGGGCCACAATAGGCGATATGGTTGACGAGTATTGTCGCACGATTAGGTCCGTCTCCCGGGGTCCATATCTAGTAGGAGGTTGGTCCTTCGGAGGTGTCGTAGCATTTGAGGCGGCTCGTCGGCTGAAGGAAATGGGGCACGCAGTGATTGGGGTCATCCTGATCGACTCACCTCCTCCTATTCACCATCAGCCGCTCTCGCTACGTCTTATAGATGCTGTCGTACAGCAAGATAATCTACCTAGCACTGAGACTGGCAAGGCTATCCAGGCTTTGATACGAAAAAGCTTTACAGCATGCGCGAGTCTCCTTGGGGCTTTCTCCCCTCGTACAGTTGCTGGACTCCCTGTGCCCAGCTTGTATCTCCTCAGGTCCCGTGAAGGTTGGAGATACCCAACCAACCCGCATGTTATGACTGATGTCTGGATACAAGACCGATCTGATCCCCGAGCGGCAGTTGAAGGTTGGGAACAGTTGTCTCAATCCAAAATCCGATGGGAAGACATCCCAGGAGATCACTTCCGTGTCTTCGATAAGGCAAATGTGGGCGCGGTTACTGACGCCATCAAGAGGGCTTCGGTAGAGTTGGAGACGACTTTTTTTAATGATTTGTCTGCTGTTTGATTTTCACACGAGTTGTTTTGTAAGCTCCGGCCGTCTTAGTATCATATTTTCTATTTCAATCTCATAAGCTTTGTATTTAAGCGCAGAATTACCTCTATTTGCATGATATCAAGAAGAGAACTGAGTCATGTTCTACCCCTAGCGCCCTTGTTAAACTTGCAAAATGGTCTCGTAGTTTTAGCCCTATGAACCAAACCGTACTGGCTGCCAATCGCCTAAAAATGAATACATCTCTACCATATTGTCAAAGCCTCGGTGCACTAATGGACTCTGGTTTAAGGTACTATCTAATAGAAACGGGTCCGTGAGTGAAGTGCTGTCAGGCGCTGTCCTAGGGGTATTCAAGGGTCCAAATGGGTCCGGCTGGACCGCGCTCGCCGCACTACCCCAAGAGAACTCACTAGTAGGAACCAAAAGGGTTCGATAGTAATTCCAGGGTTCCGCCATTTCCTCGTCCACGAAGGACAGCAAAGGGGATGCAGAAGCCGTAGCTACGGAACCCATCGAATCAAAAGCCCTGGGGTCGTTCGGGGGCGGTGTGTTGAGTTCCGTGGTAGCGTGCGGCGCGTCGCGCCCGAGGGCGCCTTGGACGATTCCTTGAGCACTTTTAGCCACATCCAGGTATTTTCCCATGAGAGCGAGGGTTTCTGTGGCCGTGCCAAGTGATCTCCGAGTGTCTCCGACGAAGGAGCCGGTAGGATATGAGGTGATGTAGTTTAGTAAGTACAAGGTAGCATCCCACTGGCACCCAAAGAAGAAAAGCCACCCGGTAATGGCATCTTCATTCGTGAGGGCTTGGTTCATGATACTAATGATGGAGATGGCGTGCTTGAGCCCCCTGACAAAAAGGACGTCCGCTTGTTTCGTCCGAGGGAAATCCTGATACCTATGCACGAAGCGTACGAATGCCCTTACGAGAAGTAGAGTCAGGTGATGATATATAAGTTCAAGGGAAAGCCGTTGCTGCTGAATATGTAGGGGGGTTTGAGGATCAAAGTCAAGAACCGAGGCCCAGACAACAGAGAATGGACCTCCTCCGCCCGGCCTGGGAATTGTGAGAGCCGGTGGGACGGTCTCTGTCCATTTCTTCATGACGTCGAGCTTCTGGTTCATGGAATCTGCGAATGACTCTAAGATGATCGGTGACTGCAAACCGCCACCATAGCCCTGGCGTAGGAGCTCTCCTTTCCTACGTAAGAAGTGCGCGTGTACTGCATGCGCGGCAAGAGTCAGATTCATGTGGTGTATATGATAGGACTCCCACGCTCTGCTCTGGTCGTGGTCATTGTTGGGTTCGTCGAGGGCAGTGCATTGCCAGAAATCCATCACCAGCCTTTCTTCAGCAATGGGTTGTATTAGTGGCGGAAGGCCGAGCAATATGGCAAAATGACCATCCAGCACAATCAACAATCTCCATATGTTGGATCGGAGCCGTCCCTGCTTGAGGTCCGAACTTGTAGATGGGGAGGGTTCATGCAGTCCTAGGATCTGTGCCATCCGGATACCTTCCGCGAGAGCCATGTTGGCTTTGTCTAACGAGCCGGCATTTAGGAAGTATACAGACGAGAGGATACAGCACTGTACTGACTCCAATGTGGCACTATGTGGCCTTTCCAAATGCAGGCGATGTGACCTCTGGCAAAAGCTCTGTCCTGCCAAACTCGCATTTCCACTTCTCGAGTTCATACTCCACTGTGTGCTATCTGAGCTATCGCGCAAGAGGAAAGTACTCCCATATTGCATAGACAACGCTAGGAGCACGTCGACTAGAGCCGAGGGCAAACGTGTTTGTTGTTCGCCCGGCGGTATCTCGTTCCAAAGGGAGTCATGATGGTGGTAAATATCGTCTCTGTCCAGCACTGGGTGCAACCAGGGATAACCCTTCCAGAATAAGCTTAGGAATTGTCTTTCTTTGCTGCGAGAGAATGTAGTCTGGCTCTCATTACGTTTATCCGAAGCCGACTTCCCCTGTTCTGAGGATGGCTGATCTGGTTCGGTATGGTATCCCGCAGAGTAAACTAGTGCCGGCGTAACCGAAGATGAAGACGAGTTACTGTAGCCTTCCCATAGGTTGTCCTGCCCACGTATTGCCTGCCCTGTGTTATCATTGGTACTAATGGGTACAGATTGATTGTTGCTTTGTTGGGGTAAGATGGGCCTCGAACTCCCCCCGTTGACCGAGACATCGGGAGGCGTTGGCGGCGACGGCGACGGCGACGATGCATTTGACCTGTTCGTCAATTGCTTTCTCTGTAGTTGATTTAATCTGTCCTGGAGCCGCTCGATCTCTCTACGCCGCATTAGCCGGGTTTCAAGATTATTATCGCAGAGCACTAGATATCCCACGTGGCGGCGGAGGACAGCCTGAACTGCTACAGGGCAACACGCACCGTTTCGCTGCTGGCAGGGAATGTGCTTCCCATGGCATGGTATTTGTGCACTTGTCTCCCCTGGCGCGACAGTTCTCGCACGGGCGATTGTCGTCACACCTTACCCTGTTGAGCCGACACGAGTCGCAAGCTCGCGCAACCTTCCTCCTCTTCCCGTTGGCCCCATTCGGAGGCGTTGTAGACGTTGACGGAAGGACGGGGCTCATCTGAGCTGAGAATGTGGTGAACATATTGGAACCATATGAGACTTAGCCGAGATGGGTGAACTGAAGGTGCCCTGGGCTCGTCTGGCGTCGAGTTCCAAGGATATGAGGAACCACTAGGAATAAGGGACCCTTTCCGGATGTTAATTAGCGAGCACAGAACTACTAACTCCTCCGGTCAACCAGGCACGGGGCGGATGTATCTTACAACGCGTGGACTAGTGTGAACACGATAGAGAATAACAACTAGTTGGTACGCACCTTTTCGATTTATCTGATGCCGAGGCCACCGCGGGATGCAATGTATAAATGACGAAATCCCCATCCCCTGCGGTGCTGGATATCGCCACGCCACACGCGCATATGACAGATGCAAGATAAGACAAGAGGCACTGTATTTCTCACCATCTGGCGTCACATGGAATGTAGAGGTGCGCACGGTTATTCCCGACACCAGCGAGTCCTCTTAGACAGCTGCGCGTCCGTTTCAACTGACGACTCATGCGCATCACAGCCCTAGCCTAGCGCTTCTGCCATGCTCTGGGCGGAGCTGTGCATGAATAGACGTTCGCTTACTAGGTAGGTAGACCGACCAGGGCGTTGCCGATCATCCCTAGCGGCCGCTCGCTACTGTACATACATACATACATACACACCTACCTACTTACATACCTAGTAGGTATGTACATGGCCATTGGATCCACAGTGAATGTGAAAGCTCTACAAGATAGGACATAGGGAAGCTTTTTTGCAAAGTCCATGCTCATAGATAGTATGGGTAGGCACTCCGTCTCAGGTCCGTCTGTCCTCCACTGCCACACGCATCTACGCACACGAGAAGATCGGCGATGCTTTATCGAAAGTGCTATGTAAGCAGAATACGACATTTGCATTTCGAGCGCCAGCGACCAAGCAGCTTACATAAGTACCTACTTACACTAGGACTACTTACCTACTTATATGTATACAGCATATAGGTTGTATGTAATGCAAAAACTCGCCAGTCTAACCGGATGTGTATATAGCCCAAAACGCTGTGTGAGAACTTGGATTACCTATCAGTAGTAGTAGTAGTAGTAGTTCGGTTTGTATAAAAGACAAAGCTGCTGCACACGTGATACTTGTAAGAAAGGTCCTCTCCTCGTCGTCTTCGTCTTCCCGTATCCGGTTCGGACACGGTAGGTAGCAGCCCCAGGTACCTGTCCCACGATCAGCCTTATCAAGCGATCGACGACAAAATTGCCTATCTGCAGTAAAAGTTTCGAGACGGTTGAGAACACATTATCAATGTACCGCCCGTATGGCCGACACCATCCGACCAATAGCCAGTCGGGCTGCAGCGTCTCGTTTCGTCCTTCATTTTCGGCCGACATGGTCAAAACAACAAAAAAGGGAGGCGAAGAGAATAGTCAGAATACAGATTATATCATCGAAATTACAGCGCGCACCATCCTCTAAGCATTTTGCATGCCGGGAGTCGATCCGTTTGCCTTAGCGCTTATGGCCTCGCCTGGACTGCAACCCAACACAGTCATGTAATAAGCTGTACCTAGAACGGTTGCCCTGAGTCCTGCCAGCTTTCCTTTATGGTAACAAAGGATTCAGAGCGGGGTGCATATATGTAAAGCCGTGACGGATTACGCATAGCTTCTACCTATGGAGATAGATAATCCAGATGTCTCGATGTATATCACGTATGGATACCTGCTACTATCGATCATATGTGTCTTGGTTTCTAAGAGGACTGCCTCCTGAGGGCTCGGAAGCTTTGCCCGTTCCAGGCTCCATCCGCCCGGAACGCAGAACCAGATCATCTACCTACATAGGTGCCGCAGTCACGGTTTAGGAAGTATCACGATACTTCGCTAGGTACAGCATATATTATGTAACCAAGAGCTCTCACTAGAGTTCTCATCTAAACCCAGACTCGAACTAACCCCCTTTTGTCGGCTCTTCCACTTACCCCTGAGTCTGCCATCGTACCCGGCCCTATCTGGCCATGGATTCGTTCAGAAGACCGAAATGTTTTGTCATCATTCTCCTATATACGTACAGTGCCGTAGCGGGATGCAGCCGGGGCGGGGCGAACCGTGATGGCACCGCAGGAACCTCACCTCCCTATCAACCGTATCCGCTTCCCCTGCGCGATCCACAACACGTTTCTCTTAGCCAAGTAAGTGCCGGCACCGCGCAGCCGCAAGGAGGTCCATACACCCCTGCCCTTAGCAACACGGGCATATTGAACCGCCGCCACCAATTGGTAGCAAACCTACCACTCCTCCTAGGAGGACTCGAGCGATGCCGCCTCCTACGATATACCAGTAATTATACCAGTAATCCTCCCAATGTAGTGTCCACTTAAGAGCTGGCACGGGATCGTCACCTCTGCAGCCACATCATAATCCTATTCGAGTCATCATTCGGTGTCTTTCTTCTTCACTCTCAACCCCGCGGACTGTGCAGCGGCGCTTTATTGCCCCTCCGATCTTCGGGTTCCCTCTCTCCGGCTCGTTTCATCAGGCCTGGGATCGAAAGCACCTCGCGTAGTCGGGCTTCCTCATACCTTCATGCCTCATTCATCGTGGCACGCGATGGCTATAAGAGTGCGAATACTCGGCCGTGGGCCGGGCCACAAGGTGAAGCCGATAATACTAGACAAGTTTCAAATTTCATACCGCTAGCATGGCTTCCATTGAGACTCTCGCCGCCACCATTTCCCATAAAGTGGCGAAGCTAAGCATCCTGTTGAAGGAGGCAGGATCGCCCGTACCTACACTCGATCAAACCGGTTTCGGCGACTTCAACCGCGAAACCGACACACCCACAGGCATCGCACTGCGGGAGACCCGAAGTGCCCTTCTCGACGCTGCCCAAGACCTGCTGCAGCTGGTGAGGGGGCCCACGGAACACATTCTTAGTTTGGCTTGGTCTGTCAGTCTACCTCCCATCTCATGATCTCGAGTGCATCTCGCTCAAATGAAGCTCGATATCCTTGGCAGGCTGCGGACACGGCGAACATAGACCTCATTACTCGCCTCGGAATCCCACAAAACGTACCCCTAGGTTCTTCCATATCAATCGAGGAGCTATCCAGAGTAGTGCGGGTGCCCGAAAATCTACTAGCGCGGGTTGGTCAGTTATTCTCGGCGCTACTTTCTTCTTGTTCCGGCTATTGTTAAGGCAGAAGCTTTCCTTTTGGGGCCAATACAGTGCCTGGAAGCTTCTGAAGTTCTCATAAACTCACTCGAAAGGGGGGTAACTGACGCCGAGTATTCCAGTGCGCTACGCGATAGGGAACGGAGTGTTTGTGGAGGAGAAACCGGGCTACATCGGGCACTCGGCATCCTCGGCTGCGTTGGTGAAGAATCCGCACCTGAGCAACATCGTTCACTTCGGTACAGAGTTCCTAGGTAATATCCTGCTGAAGGTGCCCGAGGCTGTTGTTTCCAAACGTGACGATCCCGACCATGCCCCAGATGCAGCCTTCAACATAGCCTACCGCACAGACGAGTCCCTATTCTCTTTATTCCAGAAGAATCAAGACCTCAACACCAAGTACCATGAGTACCTCGCAGGCAGGGTCAACACGCCGTTGTGGTCTGTTGACCGGCTCCGTGAAGCTTTCCCCTGGTCATCAAAGGGAGACGCCACGGTGGTTGATGTACGTGTTCCACACCAGGGTACCTAAACTACGGTCTCGGTATTCACTCTCAGGAGTCTGGACCCTAGTGGCACTAACATTACTTGCATTAGGTTGGCGGCTCTAGCGGACACACGGTACAATATCTAGCATCACTGATGCCCACCGCCAAGTTTATAGTCCAGGATAGCAATACGTCCGCATTGGATATGGGCCGCCGCGCCGTAGATGGCTCGGCCAGAGACCTTTCACTAAGCTCCCGTATTAGCTTCCAGGAGTACGACTTCTTCACCCCACAACCCGTCGCGGCCGACATCTACATCTACCGGCACATCTTGCATGACTGGAACGATGCGGACTCTGTCAGGATCCTATCATCGCTCCTGCCAGCCCTCAAGCCCGGTGCAAGAGTTTTAATCAGCGAAGGTATCGTACCCGCACCACCAGCTAAGCGCTTGAATACACTAGCCACCAAGATGATCCGGTAAGTAGAATCCGAATCCCCCCTTGCCCACAATGGAAGCCAGAGGACTAACAAGACGGGGCGATGCAGGATTGAAGATATGTTCATGCTTGCAGCGCACAATGCACATGAGCGGAGTGTAGCGGACTTTGTGTCTCTCTTCGAACAAGTTAGCCCCGCGGCGTTCAAGCTCGTTGGCGTCACGTCCGGGACCGAGGCAGGGGCTTTTCAGTCGCTATTAGAATTTGAATATCTCGGGTTGCCAAATTAAGCACCTGCCCACATCTTGAAAATGAGACTCATTACCACCGGTGCCTCGCCAATGCTGTACCGTAGCTAACCGCAAGATATGCCACCAAGCCCACTCATAAAGGGTCAATATTCATCATGAACGTAGGGGATAAGGGATGGCGGTGCACTAGCTGCGCTTAGTAGCCTGAAAGAAGTTTTAAATTGTAACGAACCTCAATAAAGCGCCGGACTGGAGGCAACAATGTGAATAACGTACATAATTAATATACTAAATGAAATTATAAAGCTAGGAGATTAGAATCCGCTCTTCCCGGGTCTGTCCCATGTAACTACACAAGTGAAATTCGGATGCGCAAACTATAGGCAGCAAGCAATATGCTATTTGAAAGCCAGAGAGCATCACAAAACCACGTTGTTGGTTCCTATATATAGACACATTAAAATGAGTGTTCTTCCACATCCGGCCGGGAAATGGTATACATATCGAGGATGCGACGAGATATACAACAACTAGTAAAATAGAACAGTTAGATGATGTTAAAACGAAAGGAAAATGCGATTCGATTAAAAACTTAGACGATATACAATCTAATCCCCTGAAACCATCCTTCATCTCACTCTGTATAGAAGCTTCCATTTGCATTCAAATTAATACTACTCTACTTCATTCTCACCCCCCGCCGCCCTCTATCACTTTTTGCGGAGAGAGAAATTCGGCTTCTTCCACCTAGCAATGAAGATGAGGTACGTCATGAGCGCCGCGACGGTGTAGTTAAAGAGAATAAAGCCGATAAAGATGCCGACATTGTTCGCACGGTCGCCGTAATTGAAGTCATATTGCGTTACCTAAATTGAGCCACGGTGTTAGCACTACCCCCACAATTGGAAAAGGAAAGGGAAAAGACG
This sequence comes from Nemania abortiva, assembly GCA_022578505.1. Classification (NCBI taxonomy): domain Eukaryota; kingdom Fungi; phylum Ascomycota; class Sordariomycetes; order Xylariales; family Xylariaceae; genus Nemania; species Nemania abortiva. Next base: position 391,057 of record MU392545.1, read on the forward strand.
ACGGGGGAGGATAAGTTTACAATGCTAAACGCACGACTAGGCGTTAGAGAGAAGACGGGAAATGCTTACATATTCATCTCCATTTGCATATGGGCAATATGAACAATTACCCACGGCGGCTGGATCGACCAGGTATCCTTGACCCGACGAGGAATTGAAGAAAGCTGCGGCGTACTCGCCGCATGTCTGGCCCTGTGGTGCGTGGAAGATCGATAGTTCCGACTTGGAGCACTGGATATCAAGGCCGTGCATAGCGTTGGTAGAGAGGCTCTCGACAAAATAGAAGAGCGGCGACACGTTGTAAAACCAGCGCCATCCGGTCGGGGTCAGAGGAGGAGGGGAAAGAGGCCCGTTGAACGTATTGATGATGAGCCAGACAAACCCCGTGGCGACCTGGGCACCGTTGACCGTAGGGAACACGGACGCAATCAGGCACGCGATACTCGCCACGAAAATATGGTAGAGCTCGTACATGATAAAAGCGTAGCCGGCGCGGTCACTGGCATAAAAGTAGCCGGCCGAGTAATACCAGAGTAGCCAGTAGATCAGCGCACCGATCAAGGTAAAGGGGATCTCGACCAGGAATGCGCTGAGGGTGAAGACAGACCAGTGGTAGACATTGGACTCCTTCTCGCGAGCGAGAAACTGGTCCCGGAGGAGAATGAAGCGCGGCTCAATCTGCAGTGTGAGTACGGGCCCCGTGATGATACCGATGAAGATGGAGAAGATGCGATTACGCGAGTCCGTCAAGTCGTGTCCGAGTTGCAGAAACGTGAGCGCATTGACGAGGCCCATGAAGATGTTGAGTTGCATCTTGCCGATCACGTAGTCGGGATCTCGCCAGTAGTTGAGGAACGCGCGGCGGACGACCACCCGGATCTGCTCCAATGGCGAGCCAGCGTAGGTCGAACCATCTTCGTCACCAGCGTCCTCGCTCTTCTCCCGCGGTGCCGACACCTGCCCGGAGAGTATCTCCTCGAACCGCCGCCGCGACGCAGCACACTCGCTCGACTGGTTCCAGGCCGTCGCCCAGTCCACCGAGTCGCTAGCCGAGGACTCGAGAACGTAGTCGGCGGGATTCTCGGTTGCTCCGCATGGACGAGTGTGCCTGCCGAAGTAGTCGACAAGCGTCTGGCACTTGTGGCCCAGGGGGCCGAAGTACGCTGTCTTGCCGCCTGGTATCAGCAGGAGCAGGGAATCGAATTGCTCGATGAGCTCGAAGGACGGCTGGTGGATGGTGCAGAGGATGGTCTGCCCCGCGTCAGCCAGTTTGCGCATGAGGTGGATGATGGAGAAAGCAGAGTCTCCGTCAAGACCCGAAGTGGGCTCATCCAAAAACAACAGAATATCCGGTTTCGCAGCGAGCTCGACACCAATGCTGACTCTCTTCCGCTTCTCAAGACTGAGTCCCGAGCCCGGCGTGCCGATCAGGGCATCCGCCACGTCGCCCATGTCGAGCATAGCAATGACGGTCTCGACATAGTCGTACTTTTCCGAGATGGAGACTGATTCGGGTTGTCGTAACCGTGCCGTGAGTCGCAGCGCTTCGCGAACGGTGGATGTGCTGAGATGGACGTCTTGTTGTTGTACAAACCCTGACCGCCGATTCATCGACCGCGGGAGAGGTTGGCTATCGAGGAAAAGCCCCCCAGATACGACTCCAATAGAAGTTCTCTGGGCCAGTGTGTCCAGCAGCGTTGTCTTCAACCAGACTATGATTAGTGGCACATTATCACCGTAGCTCTCCGGGCCTTGAACGTACCTTTCCGGCCCCCGAAACCCCCATCAGCGCAGTCATAGCGCCGGGCTCTAACCAACCTATTGTCACTTAGCCGATATCGCTCGTTGTTAGGAGAAGTATCCTTACCAGAGACACTGTCGAGCAGGCGGCGGTGTTCCCCACCCACCTCAATATCTAGAGAGATGTCTTTCCAGGCAAATCTACGCTTTGATGATTGAATGGTATCGGTTGCCACAGGCCGGGGCTCTCGAATGACGACATTGCTAGTGTCCGAATCTGGAACCGCCGACTTCTCTTCATCCGAGTTTGAAGCGGAGGCCGCTATAGCCCGTTTCTCTACTGCATCAGTACTATAGAAGATAGTAGACATGCGACCTGCGGGAGTCTTGAATCTCTCCATTCCAACACTTCAGGAGGTAATAGGTTGCATAGTTAGCTTCGTGAATGAAATGTCAGGGTCCCAACTTACGCGACAAGAATAGAAAAGAAAGCCCAGAAAGAGGCATTAATCCCGATGTCTCGCCACAGATTACTTTGGAAAAACTCATAAACGGTCTCGAGATATCGCCGTCCCGAGAGAACCAAATCCCCAGCGACCGAACTCTGCACAGCGCAGGTCTGAAAGGCCAAGTCAGTGTAGCCTGGGCCACGGGGGACTGTATCAAGTAAGCTGCACTGGTAACCGCTTGACCCGAACTCGTTTAGCATGACAGATTCGAAGGCGTAATACATAGGCTAAGATCAAAACGTCAGCAATTCATACAAAGCGGTTTTCGAACATGGACGGTCTCGTACGTTTAGGTACCGAAGCCAGCCAAGCCACACCTTCATACTCGGCGGATTTATGTAAAATCCAGTGTAGATGATCAGCGAATTCATCAAGATTCCTACTGGCAGCACTGCTCTGGTCTGGGTTGTCGTAAACACTGCAATGGTGCGAAACATGACGCCCATAGATATCAGAGCGACGTAATTGACAAAATACCAGATGAAGAATGGGCCCGGCTCCCGTTTAAAGTTAACAAGGAAGTAGATGGGCAGGTTGTAAATGATGAAGATGGCTTTCCATGGTATGTCTGCCAGGATTTGCCCCAGGCCGTAGGCACCGGGTCGGTAAAAGCATAGTGCTCGCTGCTTGAGCAGAATGGGGCGTTGTGCGAAAGTGTTGCCGAACTCTGCGGTCGCCTGGAGGCACATGATGAGGACACAAAAGAACAGGGCCGAGGATCGTGTATAGATGCCCTGGGTGACTGCTTTCTGATCACGGAACAGGGTCCCCAACGTTAACGCTTGTACAATAGTCCCGGCCGCTTCCGCGACCCAGGTGCTCCTATCGGTGAAATGTATGCGATAATGGCGAACCGTGCACTCGTATATCTGTCGGTACAGAGGCAGATGGTAACTTAGAGCTGTAGGCGCCGGCAATTCCTCTACCTCTGCCGTTGCGATCGCCTGCTTTGCGTGGTACTCACTGTTCCGAAAGCGCATCTCGAAGTCGTGTGCGGTGATGGGAACAGGCGGGCCAGACAGGTCAGACCTAACGTGCCGTGAATCAGGGTCTCCGGACATAGAGGTGAGAAAATCAGTCAGCGACGTCTGGGGCGAGCATTCAAATCCCATGTTTTCGAAGTAGGCCTTTGACTCGCTTGTTGGCCCAAAATAGGCGACGCGGCCCTCATTCAGCACCAGGACCTTATCGAAACAATTGGCGATAGTATCACTCGCTTGATAGAGAGACATGGCGGTGCAGCATTGGCTCTGCGTAGTATACTCTCGTAGGAGCCTCGCTACCCGAACTGCTGTCGAGGAATCCAGACCACGGGTAGGGTTATCAAAACATAAGACACTGAACATGACACGATGGTTAGCAAGATCACATCTTTCGCGTCTGCACAAGCATGCCATACCTTGCTCTTGTGCAAAAGGCCTCTGCTAGTGTTACACGATGTCTCTGGCCACCGCTAACTCCGCGCACATAGTCGTTTCCCACGGGCACGTTAGCCACATGTGACAGGCCAAATAGCTTCAGGACGGTCCGCAGATCGTCCTCTAAGCGCAGAGGCCTACTAGGCAAATTAACAGGCATCCGCGCGTTTAGAGCAAATCGCAGCGTGGTTTCCACCGAAAGGCTGTGAAAATGGACATCATCCTCGCCTACACAGCCGGCCCCTTGTCAGTATCACGAATGGGCAGACGGAATTCGCTGTTATCGATCTTACCGGCAAAAGCAACCTCACCAGGCCGGCGGGTCTTGATGGCTTCGGCGTCCACGCCCCCGTACCAGACTTGTCCGCCCACAGCGGCATATTCTTCTCGCATGTTCGCTAGCGTCTTGAGAAACGTTGTGCAGCCGCTTCCGGGTTTTCCTATGACCATGAGCATCTCTCCACCACGCAAAACCCCCGACATAGGCTGTAGAAGCACTCTCGATGGTCCTGGCTTGTTAGATAAGTAAGTTGCAGGGTTTAGCTTCTGAGGGTAATTTGCTAATGCCGTAGTGACTGTCGGTGCTTCTTGATGCTGTGAAGCGGGAGTTAGCACGGTCAAGCCCACGTTGGAACGAGAAAATGGATAACCCGTACGCCTATTCCAGCACCTCGAACCGTCAAGTCCCGGAACACCACGCCACCCGGCCGTGCCACATCTCCGGCTAGTGGGCGATTCACAAAAGCCGCGACCAGATCCCTGATCTCATTCTTCTCCTCCGCAGCGAGGTCTCCCTCGTGTAGGTCGAGTGACTCGGGAGCCATTGCAAGCAACAACGGGCTGTCGTCAGAACCTTGGGCTTGCGTCCTCCGTAAGACGGCCTAGTTTGAGACGAAGTACATAGAATTCCGACTGGAGGTCAAGCCCTGTTTAAAAGCCTTGGAGGTCTTAAAAGGCAAGGCTAAGTCAGTGGTCAGTAAGGCTCCTGAATTGTCAACAATAGGAGCGATCCGCTGGGGTCTGCGGTTACCAGCCAGGGACGCACAGGCCACTGCCATGCTTGTTGGTTTCAACATCTCTCGCTTATCAATCCGCGGCGTCATGGCGTTCGTGCTGGAGATTCCAGCACAATACCTGGTGTTATGGCACTCCTTACGCATCCCAGCCATCTACTAACACAGAGCGTGGAAATAAGTCTGATGTTCATCGCTCTCGGTAGTTGCGAAAACGGCTAGCTTCCGTCGGGATACGGGCCCGGTGGGTCTTGGTGGCATGGCGCGGCCCCACAGTCTCTGCGTCTCTTCACCGGAGGCTAACCCAAAGGAGTCTACCTCCTTTCAGCCCGGAATCGCTCCCTAATTAAGAATTCGGGCAACCAATCCAGACATTATCTATCTAGACGCGAAGAGAGTGCAAAGAATGGACCGACAAGCGTCCGCTGACCAATGCCATGTTTGATCTACCGATTGTTTTTTTATCTCGTTTTCTTGGTACTGCTATGTAATCAAGCTCACTGACTACTGAATCCAGATCTAGCTAAATCGAATGAGGATCTGTGCATAGCGAAGTGGCTATAATACGATGCTGAGGCAATCCCCTACTTTCTGCGAAACGGGCCAGGCAGGTAGGGTTACGCATAGTAATCTTAATCTTGAGTTCGGATTTTCGCCCCTCTTTCTGTGCCGTCGAGCGCCACACACGCACCATGTCAGACCAACCTGTCGATCCGGATATCTATACCAAGGCTGGTGTTATCACCAAGTCATACTACCGTGACGTCTATCCTGCTGTAGACCCGACTCGTCCCGATTTGTCTCAAGCAGGCAAGGTCACAATTGTCACGGGTGCCGGAAGGGGTATTGGGGTTGTATGTTACCTTTCACTCGTAGCTAACCCTCGGGGTCTGTCCCGAGTCGTCCAGCAGGGACATTATACTTATATATATACCGAGCACAGGGGATAGCTGCCGCTCACGCGAAGTCGGGTGTTCGAGGGCTCGTTCTCGTCGCCCGCTCTCTGGGAAATGTTGAAGAGGTCAAGCGATCAATCAAGGCAGAGCACCCATCCGTCGAGATACTCGCCATGGCCGCTGACGTGACCGATGAAACATCTGTCAACCAGCTGTTCATCAAGGTGAAGGAAACGTTTGGAGTCGCCGACACATTGGTCAATAATGCCGGCGTTATCAGCACGTAGGTGCTTCCGGCTTTCTGTTGGACCGCCTTGCTCGGGAGGCTAACGTTCATGGAAAGCCCTCTAGACACGGTTGCAAAAGTATCCACTAGTGTCTGGTGGAACGACTTCCACGTAAATGTAAAGGGCGCCTTTCACGTCTGCGCAGCATTTCTCCGCCTTGCGGCGGAGAGCTCCATCGTGCGGCCCACCATTGTCAACATTGTGTCCAACATTGACCTTAAGCCCCCCAGCCTAAGTAGCTACTTCAGTAGCAAAGCTGCCCTCATGAAATTCACCGAGGTCATGCAGGTCGAGTACCCTGGATTAGCAGCCTACACCGTCAACCCAGGGCTCGTACGTACAGATGCTACCTTGGAGGCCTTCATGCCCTATGCCCGCGACACCGGTATGTTGCCCTCCTCCGGCCCTCCCGCATCTGCTATGAAGATTGGGGCTTCCTGCTAACTTGTGGTGTCGTTGTCGGCGCTAGTGGACTTGGTGGGCTCCGTAACCGTGTATCTATCCGCTAAGCAGCCACCTCATCTGAGGGGTCGGCATCTATGCGTAAATTGGGACATTGAGGAACTGGAAGTTCGCAAAGAGGAGATTGAAGGTTCCAATCTCCTCACTTTGGGTCTCACGCTTCCGTGTTGATGATTTGATAGGCGGTTTTCCCCTTAACTACATCACGTAGTAAAACTTGAGAGTAAAAACAATTGCCTATTCTATCAAACGAAAAGAGAGTGAAAACACCGCAGCCATCTCAGGGTAAGGTGAAGAAACTATCGCTGCCAAACGGGAGACTTGGGAAGTCGGCAAGTACCCCTGTAATCCCGTCACTATAAGCCGACCAGACATCCGGGTTTGTCCAGCCTGTCCAAGACCACAATGCATCGCTGTTAAGCTGGGATGGGTCCATTGCCACGTTCATATCGTAACACTCGGCATCCCTGTGCTTGTTTGCGTCTGGGGAAAAAGCTCCATGGGTATCCGGTTTTAGAATCTGGACTAAGCTATCGACCTTCAGAGAAAGGGAACGTGTCAGTGTCGCGGCCTTAGCGGCTACCGTATTCCGCCGATCCGCCGCGCTGAATATGTCAAGCGCTAGCTGCACATGGTAGCGGGCATTCGGAGCACTAGAGCACTCGGAGTCAGTCATCACCATTTCGAGTGAATTTATGAGGACTTCAGAAGCTTCTAGACACTATATTGGCCCAAAGAGGAAAGCTCCTGATTTAAAAGTAGCTGAAACAAGTAGAACATAACCCCGGGATCTACTTACTAATCACAGAGAGGGTACGCCATAAGGAACCCTATCAGAGTAAGCAAAGCGTTCCATTGCCACTGGTACACCTCGCTGCATCCATAAAGCATGTCCGTGGCTGACATGACGCGATGCACCAAGTCTATCGTTGCCATCGCATGGTTCAGGGCAGTCGTTGCATGGGCATCGGCCTGCGGGCTGCGCTGCGGGACCAAAGATCCGCTGGGAAAGCAGATCTTCATGTATGTATAGTTAGGACCTAGCTAGAAATCCCGGCACTCAAAGCGAAGGGGATGTTCGCTCCGCCGGGCATAGATAGATATGGGATTACAGAAGACACTTACGAAGGATCTATGCAGCCCGATCATTTCTTCGTAGTATTGCAATTCTAAAAGCACCCCATGGAGCAGTTGCGACGGGCTAGTGTCCGTGACCGCGTGTATCCAGTCAGGGGTCCTCTTGTGCTCTACGTGTAGGGGACGTCGGATGAGTGGGCGTAGTTCCTGGTCCCTCCATTCCCGGAGCTGCGTAAGCTTCGTAGTTAGCAATGCGGCACGCGACTCGACATCTGCAATATGATCGGTGCCGGGACGTAGTGGACGACGGGAACAAGCGTCGATGACAGCTAGCGCGGTCCAGGTGAGACGAACGGACTGGCCGTGGTACGCCAATTCGTCAAGCGAGGGCAGTGCACAATTTACGTCGGCCAGTTGGACCCCGACGGGGCGCCCGAGGAGCCGCGCGCACCGGAAGTCGAGGTGGACAATAGTCCACCATGCGCGGCGGGCCAACGGAGCATCCGAGTCTGTCTCTGGCAAGCCGTGGTGCAAGTTCAAGGTGTGGCCGGCGCGCATCGCCAGCCCAATCATGTTGTACGCGCCCTGGTACTCGCCGACATCGAGCATGTAGAGGGCCATGAGAATGTAACATTGCACATGCTGCAGCGAGGGCTGCGCAAATGCATCAAACTGGCTAGTCGAAGCATAACAGCGGCGGAAGTAGGCGAGCGAACAATCCCCATGCTCCGAGTGCAGACCCAGTAACCGACGGTTCAGGCCTGCACTATGGAGACGAAGCAAGCTTAGTGCAAGGATTCCGTCTATCAACGACGCGCCCCGTGGCTCCAGCGCGCCGGGAGACCAAAGCGAGGGGCAAAGGGCCTCTATATGTGGGCGGCTGAGGATGGGCGCAAGTGCGTGCCATCTTTGCCAGTACATATCAAGCAGCTGTAAGACCTGAGATTTGGAGAGCTCCGTCGGGGGCTCCCCCTCCCTGGCCGGATTAAAGGCCAAGGGGCGCGACAGGGAGCCGTAGGACGGCGGGGACTCGTCGGGGAAGTTTGGGGACAGGTGCGAGATGGAGGAGCAGAAGGCGCTAATCCTCGACATGAACCCCACGGCCGAGTCCATGCTCTCCGGCCTGGGCGCGGGAGTCACCGTACCCGGCACGACAGGGGCAGAGGAGGCCGGTGTCGACGGAGTCAGGGCCGAAGAGGAAGAGGAAGAAGAAGTAGCAGTAGTAGCAGTGGTGGTGGAGGTGGAGGAGTCGACAGCACTAGCACTAGCACTAGCACTAGCACTAGCACTAATACTAGCACTAATACTGGCACTCACACTAGAAGCACTCACACTCGCGGCATGGGTCGCGGTAGTAGCGACAGTGGTGGCGATCGAGGCCGCCCGCCCACGGGTCGCCGTCTCCAGCGCTGGGCTGGGCTCGGCCCGAGGCTCGATGGACCGATTGACAGGAGGCGAGAGGACGCACTCGACGTTGTTGGCCACACACCTGGAACAGGGGGTTTCAGTGTCGCATCGCACCCGATGCTTTCGGCAGTAGTCACAGGCACGGGTCACTTTGTAGCGCTTGGCGTTGCGTTGCGACGCTGTCCCACCAGAGGGTGACCCGGAGGTGAAGGTATAGAACATGGCCGAAGCTTGGGTGGTCGTGGTGGAGGGGAGGGCCTGGCTGGCTCGGGCGATCGACCTTTCGGCAGTTGCTTGGTTCGTTGATAGGAACAGCGGGCAGGTATTCAAATAGCTAAGTAATAATGCGAAGTACAAGTTGGAGAGATATGTTAACCTAACCAAACCTGGCCCAAATAAGAGCTTAACTAATGGTCCTAGTAGGAATTAAGCTGGGAGAGACTCTTTAATAAAGACTGATAGTAAGTATTTACTAGGTAATTATTAACGTTAGGTAAGCACAGAGGCTTTACGCGTCAAACAATGCAAGATAAGCAAGCATGTCCGGTGTCTAGCTAAGACTTGCCCCTTTGGGTAAACATTAGATAGGTACAGCAAAGCTACAATTAATGGCGTTCAATGCTTACTTAACTTAGGTATTTATACGCAGTAGCCTTACCCTTAGGTGGTCCATGCATGATGGCTATGTTCTTTTGTTACATATGCCTATCAGGGTTGTGAATTACTCTGAGTAAACGTGAGTAAGAGTAAGAGTAATTTACTCTTACTTACTTTTAGCTTTAATTAAAAGTAATTTACTTAAAAAAAATCATAAATAAAAGTAAATTATTTAGAGCTAAGCTTTAAATAAAAGTAATTTACTTAAAAATTTTTGTAAATAAAAATAAATTACTTAAAGCTAAAACTAAATAAAAGTAAAAATAAATTATTTTTATTTTAAATAAAAAAGTAAAAAATTTGTTTTATTTTATTAAAAAATAAAGCTTTTAAAGCTAATTTATATATTTTTAAAATTTATATAAAAAAACGGTTTTAATAGTATTTTTTGCTATTTTATAAAGCTAAAGCTTAATTTTATATAAATATTTTTAGTTTAATAAAAATAATTCTTATAAAAGAAATTAATATTTTTTATATATTAAAAAATAAGTTGTAAGCTGAATATTTAACTAATAAATTTATAAAAAATACTTTTAAAAAACCTTTTTTTTGTTTTATTTAATAGTATATAACTTATATTTTTTGCGGCATTTTTTAATTTTTTTTACTTAATTTACTTTAAATAACAATAAAAATAAAAATAATTTATTTAATTTTAAAGCTAATTAAAAGTAATTTATTTTAGCTTTAGCTTTAAATAAAAATAATTTACTTAAAAATTTTTATAAATAAAAATAAATTATTTAAAGCTAGAGCTAAATAAAAGTAAATTACTCCTACAAAAATCCTAATTTTAAAAAAAAGTAAATTACTTTAAATAAAAGTAAGAGTAAGAGTACATGAGTAAAATCACAACCCTGATGCCTATATTAGGTAGCTTATAGTGAATAGCAAAGAAAAAAACAAACTAAGTATAAATAAGTATAAATAAGTATAAACAAAAATCATTCAATGACTTAACGTCTCACAGCTTCACACAGTGCTTCGGACTCACTAAGGACGCATGGTCAACGTGGGTCAAGTATCTCGCGTACGTCTACTGGTAACACTACCGGCATGTTGCGGTGATGCAACCCCAAGCCAAAATACAGCAGGACGTGGGCCGAATTGCAGCATTTCGCTGCACCTCTGTCCTCGCTCACATCGTCAACCGGGTCAGCCGACGAGGAACTTCGCGCGACAAAGGCTGAACTGGAGGCGACGAGGCAGGAGATCCAAAACTTCATGCAGAACACGAGGGCTTGCAGGCGGAGAGAGACCGCCGCCTGCCGACAAGAGTTGCGAGCACGGAGCGTACTCAAGCAACTACCCTTAATTGAAACAGAGCATGAAGCGGCAAAGCACGGCCCGAGTGCGAATCACGGCAGAAAGAGAGACTCGAGCGACACCCACTAGGCTGACGACGCCCCGGGCCGCCAGCAGCCCAAGACGAGGAAGCAAGAGGCCAGCCACCGCGACTTAGTACAAGATTTAAAGTCAGCATTGAGCAATGGGCCTGGCATCAAGGCGGCCAAGGGAAGGAACAATTGCAGCATTGAGCACATATAGCGCCAAGCTTTGCTGGAGCAAGAAACCATGCACTGGCGCCGCCTCCCTAACCCCTGTCTGCGGAATAGAGTGAACTAAGAAAATCACAACAGAGGCAATTTCCAGCTACCATGTTAGATATCTTCCGAAAAGTTGCGCGGCCAACTATAGCACATATTCAATATGGATTCACACTGCCGCGAATTGTTGTGCTACAATCTCGTGAAACTCTGCTCAGGGACAGCTTGTCAGGGGTTGACACATGGACAGCTGACAAAGGAAGATGAGCCATGAAGCTAGAATTGAATCGCGCTAGTAGAGACCCAGAGTTCACTCGATATGATTCCCGAGTAGACGATATAACTCGGTGCTCTTTTGCTGTGCGAAACTCTTAATAGCAGGCGTCTGAGGTTGTCACATCGTCACTGGTTTTGGGTACTGGCTACGCAAAGCCACCTTCTCATACACGGTTTTGAGCACCTTGCAGGCTGGTTCCAGGACGAAGCTGCGTGCCGTAAGCGCGTCATGACGTCGCCACTATGGCCAGCACATGCCGGAATCAAACCTTGATGTCCTTTCCATGTGGTATTAAACCCAGAATTCTGCACAGTTCGGCCTTCCAAGACAACGACCCTTCGATAAACCCTATTTTTGCTGAATATTACGGGCATACATAGTATTAGTTAGGGGTCATCCATGAACAACCTGTCCACATCATGGTCTGCTAAGTTATCAGATTGAGTATAAGAATCTCTGAAATAACTATATAAACTTTTATTCACTCACCATAAATTCCCCAAGCGCATTGCAACGACATGAAACTGCACACCATACCGTAACACCACAAAGGGTAGAACGTTGTCAAGTTCAGCACTTGACTGCCTGCAGTTAGCTATCCGTATACTAGACCCGTGACACGCATACACTATAGGAATCGTCCCCAGAAACATTTCCGAGAATTCACGAGCCCGACTCAGAAGAGATTCGCGAAAAGAATTGAGATGTCCTACGACAGTTCGAGCGAGGATCTCGAGCCGAAGGTGGTCGATATGCCCCTCCACGACGTAGATACCGACCCCTACAAGCCCGACCCCGAAGAGACGAAAGACTACTTCCATGGGTTCAGTGGCAGTCCGAGACTGGTGGCCAGAACGGGCCATGCCCGCTGGACGAAGACATTATACGAATATGGGTGGGACCAGACGCCTGTTCAGCACGAAAAATGTTACATGGCCTTGGAAGACCCAGAAATCATCGGAAAATGGGGCAAAGATCTGTCGACGAGCATTATCGAAGCCCTAGGTCACTGCAAATGGGCATACTTCTTCCCTATACGTACATGTCTTAGAGACGATCGGCGTCTCCAGAAAAGTGCAGCAGTCACGAGTTTGCTGGTTGCAGTGAAGCCAGCCAGTCTTGAATGGGAGGACGGCATTAAAATTGCCCTAAGATGCCGTGATATTATGCGGGAATTTATGATTTTTGATATCGAAGTCGAGATCATGGAAGGCCAGTACACACAGCACGCCGCTTCCACACAGCTCGAAGCACTTTTCAGCCCCGAGTATCCTATAACGACAGAAATCATACTGCCGCTATTGTCGCACCCAGGGTATTCTATTGCCTACCTGGAAGAGAGACCAGGTGAGGGGACAGTAGGCTTGCACATCAAGCTAGGGGCCGACGACTCGACTGTGTACGGTCTTACTTGCCGTCATGTTGTTTGCGGTGGGCGTGCGAAGCACGAGTCGTACAAGCCGTCAGCGGATGATCGTCGATACCATATATCAGGTAGCCAGGGTCATCTTGGTGAGATCCAATCCAAATTGGATTCTCGCCTAATCGGAGAAAGAGCAGACTTGGTTCGGCAACGGGGCCCGATTGAAAAATGGGACAATTGGTATCAATACGACAATCGAAAGAATATCTCACCGCCTACCGAGGAAGACCGCCTGCGACTGCAAAATATGCAAGGAATAGTAAATTACGATGCTTCGGTTGCACAAGCCCTTCAGGATATCGAGGACAGGAAGGAACGGCAAATCGGCCACCTGGCGTATTACCCAGGTTTCTCCATCTCTGCTCGACAGCCCGGGTATCTCAGAGACTGGGCACTCGTGGAGCTCGATGTTCGAAAGTTCACACTGCCTCCAGCCAACACAATCACAATCTCTCTCCAGCCATCATCAGTGGTGTGCGGAAATATTGACCCAAAACTCACGTTGATGCCCGAAATCACAGTCGAGCCAATGGTCGTTTCAAAGATAGGGCAGAAAACAGGACTGACCCACGGAACAACAAGCGGTATCGAAGCTGTTGTCCGTCATCCGTGTAAAGACGGCCCGGTTGAGTACTCCTGGGAAATGCTGATCGTCCCCGAAGAAGGGGCTTCGTATTTCTCGCAAGCTGGAGATTCGGGCTCCGCGGTATTCAACCGCAGTGGTCAAGTAGTTGCGATCGTCACTGCTAGCAACAAGGGCGATCCAATACAGTGGAGATGCGTGCCTGACAAAGGCTCGTCCTCTCCTTTACGTGTCCGGCATTCCAAGGACCAGGGCGTTGCGCCACAAGATGCAGACGAGACACCTGCCTCCAAGATTGTCAACATACCCAGAGGAACAAATGTTACCTTCGCTGCCCCGATCCAGTGGGTCCTGGATGATATTGAAGACTTCACTCGTAAAAAACCGCGGCTTGCATAGGCAACGTAGGCGCCGGACCGCGCGTAGTGGAAGCAACAGTCAGTGTTCCCTTTGCCCCCCTTAAAAGGAGCCAACATACATCTGCAACCTTCATGGTTGTGATTATACTCATGTATTTTTACTTTTATTTTTATTTAGAATAAAATTTTTTTGGCTAGAGGTTTTTTTAGTACTAAGGTATGGCTAAAGGATTTTTTATATATATTAAAAACAGGGTTATAAATTAGTTAAACTAAAATAACTAAAAATAAAACTAATTTAGTTTTTATTATTTTTTTATATAATTATAACTAATTTATTTAAAATTAAAGCTTAATTAAAACTAATTTATTTAAGCTTTAATTTTAATTAAAATTAATTTATTTAAAAATTTTTATAATTAAAATTAAATTATTAAAAGTTTTTTTTTTTTTTTTTTTTTTTATTTATTTTTTTTATTATATTTTTTTTTTTTTTTATTAAATATTTTTTTTATA